>JAJAGP010000522.1:0-179651 GCA_025084515.1 Ancistrus triradiatus
GCAAGTCATTCATCAGGTCCCTCAATGTAGTTCTGGGATTTTTGCTCACCGTTCTCATGATCATTTTGACCCCACGGGATGAGATCTTGCGTGGGGCCCCAGATCGAGGGAGATTATCAATGGTTTTGTATGTCTTCCATTTTCTTACAATTGCTCCCACAGTTGATTTATTCACACCAACCTGCTTGCCTATTGTAGATTCACTCTTCCCAGCCTGGTGCAGGTCTACAATTTTCTTCCTGGTGTCCTTCGACAGCTCTTTGGTCTTGACCATGGTTGAGTTTGGAGTCTGACTGTTTGAGGCTGTGGACAGCTGTCTTTTATACAGATAAGGAGGTCAAACAGGTGCCATTAATACAGATAATGAGTGGAGGACAGAAGAGCTTCTTAAAGAAGAAGTTACAGGTCTATCAGAGCCAGAAATCTTCTTTGTTTGTGGGTGATCAAATACTTATTTTCCACCATGATTTACAATTAAATTCTTTAAAAATCCTACCATGTAATTTCCTGGATTTTTTTTCTCATTTTGTCTCTCATAGTTGAAGTGTACCTATGATGAAAATTACAGACCTCTCTCATCTTTCTAAGAATCATGGCTGACTAAATACTTTTTTGTCCCACGATGTATACAACACTGTTTAATATATTACATGTATTAACATACAACATACATTAAGAATACAGATGAAAAATGAAAGAAGCATTTATACAGTAAAATACCATATGAACACAATTGATTAGGATGCATGCAATAACTACTGAAAACATATGGCCTCATTTTGTATAATTCTCCTAACATCTAACCAACAGATATGTATGAAATAATTTTTGGAACTTATGTAGCCCAGTCTGCATTTAGACATTTGGATGCGTGTGCAGCCTCACTGATGGTTGTTGATTACAATTAAGTGATGAACATGGGCCCCTGACTTGTGGGCCATGGGTGGGCTGAGAATCCATGAAAATGTAATTAGTTGCAGGAAAGACAGGATAGTAGAGGTCTGTCTCCTTGCTGAGCAGAGTGATGGTGTAATTCACATGGAGCACAGCAATGCAAACATGGTCAAGTGAGCTATTTAACTAGCGTGAATGCGTCTACTCTTTTGAATTAGTCAGCAGTGTACTATCAGCTTTGTAGGAAATATGTGTCAGTCATCTTGTCATAGTGTCTACTAGACTTGAAAAGTGATGTGGTCACTTAGGCAGCATGTATTGTAGGTATGTCAGGATCTCAAGTACAATCCAAAATTGTTGAGCCAGTATGGAAATTACAAATTTTAAAAATGTATTTCTTACATTTACTTTGACCTTTATGTAATTGCAAACAGTATGAACCTGAGATCTTTCATGTTTTATCTGGACAACCTCATTTCATTTGTTAATATACATCCATTCCTGCATTTCAGGCCTGCAACACAGTCCAAAAAAGTTGGTACAGTAAAGCATTTACCATGGTGTAACGATGCCATTCCTCTCACAACACTTGAAGGATGTTTTGGCACTGAGGATCCCAAGCGATGAAGTGTTTCAGGTGTTATTTTGACCCATTCTTCCTGAAAACACAAAGTGCACAACGGTACCAGGTTGTTGCATTTTTCCTTTCAAAAGTCTCCACACATTCTCTATTGGGGATAGGTCAGGACTACAGGCAGACCAGTCCAGTACCTGTACCCTCATCAAGCCTTTGTAATAAGTGCAGCATGTGGTTTTGCATTGGTTTTTTTTAAATACATGGACGCCGCTGGAAAAGATGCCATCTTGAAGGCAGCCTATGTTGCCCTAAAATCTCAATGTACTTTTCTGCATCAATGCTGCCATCACTGAAGTGCAAATTACTGACACAACCCCATCCCATGACAGACCCTGGCTTTGGGAACTAATCTTAGGTCCAGAGTACATGGCATCTATTTGTTATCCAAAAAAGATCTGGAATACTGATTTGTCTGTCCACAATATACATTTCTGCTGTGTGATGGTCCATCCCAGATGCCCCTCAGTCCATAAAAGTTGTGCAGGACACTTTTACTAAATGATAAAATGTTTTGTTTGTTTTTTTACAGTTAATTAAATATTTATACATGTAATGTCCTGGAGATGAGGTGGAATGGCTCATGCATATTAACAAATGAAATAAAATTTGAATGAAATTATAAATAAATAAATAAATAAAATGAATGCAATGAAATAAAAGTTGTAAGTTGTAAGACACACTGCATTTTTTATTTGCATTTTTCCATAATGTCCCAGCTTTTCTGATTTGGAGTTGTACAAGGATTCCACCATTCATTATAGGACAGAGCCAGGCACACTGAGGAATCTAATCTAAATGACTGACAGCTTTCCACTTATTCATTGTCATTTCCACCCCTGACCTGACAACAGTGGAAATACCAAGGCAAAACTATATTCACCATTCAGAATCCATCTTTATTTTACAAAATGCTGTTATCAAGAATAGAGAGCCATTACATGTATTTTCCATCTGAGACAGGCCCATTCCACCCATCAGCTCTGAACACTTGTCCATCCCATTTTGCATCTGTCTCCTGACATTTTTCAGAAAGATGCTCATATATCCATGACCAACAGGCATAGGAGCATTGATGCCAACATGACATCTGACACTGGGGTTCTGGGAGCTTGGCTGAGCCATAACACGACACATAAATGGAAATGAGGAGCTGTCATGCCACTGTTTATTCACAAATTACAAACACAGTCATGGGGAATTTATTTGGAGATGCAGCATGGAAATGAGTCTGTATAACAGCAATCAGCAGTTAAGCGTTTTTTCCACTATTGGTAGCACCCATCACGCCTGCAATTACGTGGTAAATAACTGGGTGTAATATCACATTTAGGAGAAGGATTCAGGTATAGAGGATAAATACTGCAAATATGAGAGTGACGGTGGTTCCCAAGACTGGAAGCTAAGTGTAAATCAATATTTCCATGCAAGATTGATGTAAGGTGATGATACAGGATGAAATAAAAGCATAGCAGGTAGGGGTGAGCGACTGTGGACTAACCATGGAGCTAATAAGGTGATGGCTCCTAAAAGGCATCTAATTTTCACTCTTTCCCCCGTTCTATTTCTCTCACAGATATACACACACCCACACACTTTTTTTACCTAACCTTACAATCATACAGCAGGCAAAATGTCCCAAATCGGATTTTTTAAAATTGTTTTAAATGTGAGCTATACCCAACATTCATCTGAACAGTTCACACTCCTAAACTGAAGCAGGTGGGCAAAAAAGTGATGCTCCCACTCGCCCAAGGGTAAGCAGAGTCAACAGAAACAGACACTTCTTTAATGGTCATGTTACAAAGGGTACGTTATTCGGCCATGGCCATTTCTTTGGTTTGCATTTGGTTTGCAAGCTCTTTTGAGCTTTTTATTTTCCTTTGACAGTGCAGCCAGATCCTCCTGTGGCCACATTCGACCATTTCTTTAATAATTTCCTCAAACATGGAGTGGTTGTTATATGTGCATTCTAACTTTGTTTGCAGACAGACATCCCCCCCAAAAACCTTCTTCACTGCTGTCATCCATTTATGCATGAATTTTGATCTGGTAATGTAACCAGTTGGATTACTGCGTATCTGATATATATCGGATTTCAGTACTATATTCGACAGTGGCCCAAATCAGGAAGTAAAGTGTTTTACTCTAACATGTTGCAGATTGCTGCTGGAGCACTTGAGTGGTGCATCGGTCTCAAATGCTAACCCAATTTTGAGTCCCAGCAGTGGCTTCTGGCGGAATCCCATGCTGACCTGACTAGCTTCTTTAAGGAGTGGAGGCTTCTTGGGGGATGCAACATAGAAGAATAAAAATATTGCTGTAGCAGGCTGATGCAAAAAACTGTATTTAATGGAGAATACGAAGCATTTCTACTGTAAGTCACTAGGGATGTAAGCATCTTCTACTTACTATTAATGTACATATGTGTATAAGACAGTTTACTTGGGGTGAGGTGGCTCTGGTCACAGCACACTCACTTCTTTTGACTAGAATTGCACTTGCTTGCAGTACACAGAACCAGTTGTCATTTAGCATAAATGGAAAGCAATACCCAGTTCTCAGCAGCCACGAACTACTTCCAGGCAAGACATCTGCAGACTGGGTCATTTACAAGTCATTTACAGTATATAACAAAATTATTGTACCATACAATTCACAGGAAAACCTAATTATTACTTCGTGGATGGTTTAGTCAGGAAATATCAGCATGGATATGGTAAGTAATTCTCAGCACTGCAGCAGAAGATTCTATCCTACCTCCATTTCCTCCAGGGCTGTTCAGTGAGATTGTGCTAGCGAAAGAGGATGCATTTCCATACGCTGCCATGCTAATATGCTCTTTGGCTTCGGGAACGTGTCTGAACTGACATTTGACAAGCCAGTTGCAACTCCCGGCAGATGCCCTCAATTTACCTGTGGCCTGTTTTTCCAGATTGGGAGTAAAATGGTTTTTCAGCAGGCTAAGCCCTTTTCACACCGCTAGCCCTTGATGTGTAAGCACTGGTAACAAAACGGTAGCCTACCAGGATACATATTTTAAATTCCACTCTCATATCAATTCCCACCGGCCTCAGTAACCTATGTTATGATAGCATACTTGTCTTCTGATATTAGATGGCAGAATGTGGCAGGGATGCTTACCGCAAGAGCTATATTCTCAAATGTTAAAGCCCTGTATGGCTTAAAATGTCCAAGAAAATAAGCATACACTCACCAACCACGTCATTAGGTAGACCGGTTCAACTGCTCATTAATTCAAATATCTAATCAACCAATCACAGGGCAGAAACTCGGTGCATTTAAGTATGTAGACATGGCCATGGCAACCTGCTGAATTCCAACCAACTATCAGAATAGGAAAAATGTGATGTAAGTGACTTTGAATGTGGCATGGTTGTTGGTGCTAGACAGGCTGGTGTGAGTATTTCATAAACTGTTGATCTACTGACATTTTCACACAAAGCCGTCTTTAGGGCTTACAAAGAATATTCCAAAAAAAGAGAAAGCATCCAGTGAGTAGCAGTTCTCTAGGTAAAAATATTTTGCTGAATCCAGAGGCCAGACTGGTTCAAGCTGATAGAAAGGCAATAGTTACATACTAAACACTTGTTACAAACAAGCTAACCAGAAGAGCATCTCTGAATGCACAACACATCAAACCTTAAAGCAGCAGTCCTACTGCAGCAGTTATGAACAGTCAACTGAGGCCACAATTCGCACGGGCTCACCAAAATTGGACAAGAGAAGAATGTAAAAATGCTGTGTGGTCTGAAGAATCAAGATTTCTGTTGAAGCATTCAGATGGTCTGGTCAGAATTTGGCAAAAACAATGTAAAAATATGGATCCACCCTGCCTTGTATCAAAGGTTCAGGCTGCTGGTCATGGTTTAATGATGTGGGGGATATTTTCTTGGCAAATGTGTTATGCTAGCATGTCAATATGGACCAAAATATCTGAAGAGTGTAATCTTGACTATGTGGGTTATGCTTAAAAAAACAGTACGTTAAATAAGCATTACAGTACAGCAGAATGGGCAGCATGCAACTGCGGCAATTATCATATTCACAAGGAAGAAGCAGATGCAAAAGAAGCTAGTTAATCTACAACAAGGTAAAAAAGGCAGCAGCAAGTCAAATTATGAAGGCTGTAATTTATGCAGAATGATGTAAATCACAACCCATTAAAACACATTCCCAGATGTGAAAAGCTTATATTAAAAATAGACCTACAAAGGCCTTAGACGTTTGTAAGGCTACTCTTATTACACACTTATTCTCGTAAACTTTTTGTTGATTCATGTCGGCTATTTTCAGCACACTGATATTAACTTGAACGGTCTGACTTGATGCAAATCAGATGACATTTAAACAGCTACCAAAATAACGCCTAAGAACTTTAGTTAGAGTTTGGTACAGACATGATAATACAGTTAGCTGGTATAGATGATTGTTGTTTCAAAGGCTTTTCACTGTGTACATACATAAATACTTACCTCTAATGACTGTAATTTCTGTCTATTATGACTCAGTGAAGCACAAACTTTGGCTTCAGAACTACACATGGCTCTTTGATTTCAAACATTTGATATGATTAGCTAATGCATGTTGGTAGATTTCTTGACAACTGTCCGAAATGGATAGGTCAAAGTGGGTCATAAGCAAAGTGCTTATATTAAAAAAATAAGTATTTAAAGGATAAATGGGAAGGAGGTACTGAAGGTGAATGTGTGTCTTTAGCCTTGTTTAGGCAATGATATTTATGATACTTAGTGTGGTTAACGATATATTTATAATATCTACTACATAATACTACATACTACATAATTCAGAAGTATTGAGAATTTTTGCTTTAAATTGAAATATGTAGTTCCCAATTTAATCTCAGCAGTGCTTTTACAGTGCAATGCTTTCCTATGTAACTGCTGTTCTATCAGATAAGTAGGACTCATTTAAATATCATTAGTTCTGGACTATTGACTATGTGACTGAATGACTGAATAATTATTTTATACACACTGTCTAAAGTAAATTCATTCCTAGTGACAGGCCATCAATGAAAACATGAACTGAGCCAAACATGTGTATGTATATGGGCAAAAACGTATTTGGTCTGCCACTGATTGTGCAAGTTCTCCTATGAAGAAAGATGAAAGAGGTATGTAATTTTCATCATAAGTACACTTCAACCATGAGAGACAAAATAAAATAAAAAAATCCAGGAAATCACATTGTAGGATTTTTAAAGAATTTAATCGTAAATCATGGTGGAAAATAAGTATTTGGTCACCCACAAACAAGCAAGATTTCTGGCTCTCACAGACCTGTAACTTCTTCAATAAGAAGCTCTTCTGTCCTCCACTCGTTAGCTGTATTAATGGCACCTGTTTTGACCTCGTTATCTGTATAAAAGACACCTGTCCCACAGCCTCAAACAGTCAGACTCCAAACTCAACCATGGCCAAGCCACAAAAAGCTGTCGAAGAACACCATGAAGACAATTGTAGACCTGCAGCAGGCTGGGAAGAGTGAATCTACAATAGGCAAGCAGGTTGGTGTGAATAAATTCAACACTGTGGGAGCAATTGAAAGAAAAAATGGAAGACATACAAGACCATTGATAATCTCCCTCGCTCTGGGTCCCCACGCAAGATTTAAGATTTCATCATCCCGTGGGGTCAAAATGATCATGGAGAAAACGGTGAGCAAAATCCCAGAACTACATGGAGGGACCTGATGATGACCACTGCAGAGAGCTGGGACCAAAGTAACAAAGGCTACCCATCAGTAACACACTACGCCGAGAGGGAATCAGATCCTGCAGTGGCAGGCGTGCCCCCCTGCTTCAGCCAGTACATGTCCAGGGCCCGTCCTGAAGTTTGCCAGAGAGCATATGGAATGATCCAAAAGAGGATTGGGAGAATATCATTTGGTCAGGATGAAACCAAAATAGAACTTTTTGGGAAAAACTCAACTCGTCGTGTTTGGAGGAAGAAGAATGCAATCCTGCAGCAAGCATGCAAGAGTTTGCACCCCAAAGAACACCATACCTACTGTGAAGCATGGGGGTGGACACATCATGCTTTGGGGCTGTTTTTCTGCAAAGGGGACAGGACGACTGATCCGTGTTAGGGGAAGAATGAACAGGGCCATGTATCGTGAGATTTTAAGCCAAAACGTCCTTCCATCAGTGAGAGCATTGAAGATGGAACGTGGCTGGATCTTCCAGCATGACAATGATCCCAAACACACCGCTCGGGCAATGAAGGAGTGACTCCATAAAAAGCATTTCAAGGTCCTGGAGTGGCCTAGCCAGTCTCCAGACCTCAGCCCCATAGAAAATTTGTTGAGGGAGTTGAAAGTCCATGTTGGCCAGCGACAGCCCCAAAACATCACTGCTCTAGAGGAGATCTGCATGGAAGAATGGGCCAAAATACCATCTACAGTGTGTGCAAACCTGATGAAGACTTCCATGAAACGTTTGATCTCTGTCATTGTCAACAAAGGTTATGTTACAAAGTATTGAGTTGAACTTATGTTATTGGCCAAATACTTATTTTCCACCATAATTTACAATAAAATTATTTATAATAGATAAAATAAAAGACCCCTCTCATCTTTCTAAGTAGGAGAACTTGCACAATCAGTGGCTGACTAAATACCTCTTTGCCTGACTGTGTATATATAGTAATTCAATTTGAAGTTTTGCTCTGCTCATTAAATCATGCAAATCATCAATTTACAAACATGGGGTAGTATGAAAATTGCAAATACAAGATGATTCTAACATTTGCATTGACTGTTATTTAATTGCAGACAGTATGAACCCAAGATATTTCATGTTTTGTCTGGTCAACTTTATTTCATTTCAATAAACTTCCATTGTTGCATTTCAGGCCTGCAACACATTTAAAAAAAAGTAGAATAGTAAAGCATTTACCGCTTGCCATTCCTTCTCACAACACATAAAAGATGTTTTGGCACAGAGGACACCAAGCGATGAAGTGTCTTAAGGTATGCAACAGTACGTGGTCGTTTCGTCTCAAAAGTCTCCACACATTTTCTACTGGGGACTGGTCAGGGTAGATCAGTATCATAGCTAAACCATTATTTTTTATTTTTCCTTATTGTTCTGTTTTTTCCACTTTTATGCTCGGTTTCATGGTTCTTCATCCATTCTGAAACCAGGAGCATTCACATTTGATACAAATATACTCACCTGTAGTATCAAGAGTTAAGTCTCTTAATGCAATTTTACTTTCCCCAGTAACAGTTGAACTATCAAGGATTTATAATTACTTTTCTTTTCCAAACTCATAAACATGTCATCCCACATAGAGTCCATATTATGAAGCCCCAGCGCAAGCCACAGATTTCGACTATCCTGTTTGTAATTATCAATTCATTTGGGAATATGGGATTTTCTTTAAAAATAAGGGATTGTTTTGCTCTTGGACAAAACCACATCAGACAGTATCAAACATAAGCCTTTATTGTATTTTCAAAACCAAAAAAAATTTAGATTCAACAATAAGGCGCCACTGATGAAGTCTTTGTGTCCCGTAGGAAAATAGTTTGCTGTTTGAAGATAACATTCTCCCCCCACCCATTTAAAAAGAAGAGTTTTGTCAATGCATCTCAAATAACACGAAGTCTGGACAAATCATGAAACGCATTTCTCACGAAAACATTATGCAGAGTGGCAACTCTCTCTCTCTCTCTCTCTCTCTCTCACACACACACACACACACACACACACACACACACACACACACACACACACACACACTCAAACAGAATATTAATGATAATAAGTTGGAATTCACATAAGCCTGTATGGCATTGAGGTTTTAGAGTTTTCCCAACTGTGTCAGTACTACTTTTCAAAGCTATTTGTCACTGCTTTGTCCCCTTCTTATGGCTTTTCTATCTAAGTGTGATTTTTGTTGTGACTTAATTCCATCATCTTGACTGTTTTGGTTAGATGAATTGCAGAGTATCCAGAACCTTCCCAAGCATGTGAAACTTTACACTAACAAAAGGCTTTCAGCCCAGTTTTGTATAAGAAATAATAGATGGTCTTTAAACATATTTACATTTATATTTACAGCATTTAGCAGACGCCCTTATCCAGAGCGACTTACAATTGATACAGTCTTACAATCCAAGCAATTGTGGATTAAGGGCCTTGCTCAAGGACCCAACAGTGGCAGCTTGGCAGAGGTGGGATTTGAACCCTGGACCTTGTGGTCCATAGTCCAGTACCTTACCCGCTAGGCTGCCACAGGAAAACACATTGCTTACTATTGATATGTGCTATACTTCAAGAAACTCAGAATTCATTTTTCAGAATGATGATATTGAGTAATATTTAACAATAGCAGAGTAAAAAGCTCTGCTATAAAGTTGGAGGGGTACAAAACAAGCAGTTGCACAGTGTAGCAGGTCAGCTTTCTTTACTGTGTGTGACTCATATCCCTTTGATGACAAGTTGCGTGACAATTCTCCAACACAGGTTTAATGCAAGTTGGAGTATTATGAATGTTTCACAATTCTTGTGTAAGCCCAAACAAATTGAAATGGCTTAACGGCAGAGTCTGTAATTGTCTGGGTAGCCAGAAAAAGGATGTGCTTCCTAATTTGTATGCAGATATACATTGAGATTATTAATTATGAGGCCCTTGTCATTCTCATAATTAGATCTTGCTTTGGTGACTGCACTGAGTGATTGCAATTCGCAACCTCATGCAAACTAAAAACAATTAGCATTATAGTGATTATCATAATCAACACACAGAGTTCTGTGATGGTAATAGGATTGTCTTGGGTGAGTCGTCATAGACCATAGATTATATCCCTGGCACTGTTAAGGCTAGGGGTCTCTATCTTTTTATCTGTAATGGCACGGTACAGTAACCTGATGCTCGTTGACCCAGCTCCTCTCCAGGCTGACTGCTATAAACACCATGATGCTTTTGCGGGCCTGGATCGGATATTCTTACTGATTAGCTGAGGCATGTAAGTTAGACAATGTCCGTTTCTCAATATGCGTACTTGTCTGTACTTGTGTACTTGTCATCAGTCGCAGTCCAAGTACTGTTCCATTTCTAAGTTCGCATCTAACCAAGTACGCTCCAAATCCCCGGATGTGTTCTTGATCCACAAGATGCAGCACAAGATGTTTTAGGTGATTTTTTCTCGGTGTAAAAAGTAAACTGTCTTGTCTCCATAGCCAAGTACTCTGCTGTTCCAATTGTAGAATAACCAAACTGCAGAATGTACTCGCAAGTCCAACTTCCTAGTCCAGACTTAGGAAGTACGCAAGTCCAAACTTCGCGTACTTGGTATTGAGAAACGGTCTTTATCTTCAGAAATCATTCTGAGCAAGCATATTAACCCAAAATTTCAACCCCAAATCAGAAATGGTTACATTGACTATTATTTTACTGCAGACAGAATAAACATAATATTTTTAATGTTTTATCTGGCCAGCGTCATTTAATTTGCTAATACACATCCCTTCCTGCATCTCAGGACTGTAACACATTCCAAAAAATACTGGTAAAATTTTGGGGTAAACAAAATAATGATGTGATTGCAAACAGGTGATGTTAACAGGTGAGTATAATCATGATTGGTAAAAAGGAGCAAAGTATGTATGTATGTATGTATGTATATACACACACATTCGGCCGAAAAAGTATTTAGTCAGCCACTGATTGTGCAAGTTCTCCTACTTAGAAAGATGAGAGAGATCTGTAATTTTCATCATAGGTACACTTCAACTATGAGAGACAAAATGTAATTTTTTTTAGAGTTTAATTTTAACTTTTTTTTTTTTTTTTTAAGAATTTAATTGTAAATTATGGTGAAAAATAAGTATCTGGTCAATAAATTTGGTTCAACTCAATACTTTGTTACAGAACCTTTGTTGGCAAAGACAGAGGTCGAACGTTTCCTGTAAGTCTTCACCAGGTTTGCACACACTGTAGCTGGTATTTTGGCCCATTCCTCCATGTAGATCTCCTCTAGAGCAGTGATGTTTTGGGGCAACATGGACTTTCAACTCCCTCCACAAATTTTCTATGGGGTTGAGGTCTGGAGACTTTCTAGGCCACTCCGGGACCTTGAAATGCTTTTTACAGAGCCACTCCTTTGTAGCCCGAGCGGTGTGTTTGGGATCATTGTCATGCTTGAAGCATGTTCCATCTTCAATGCTCTCACTGATGGAAGGAGGTTTTGGCTTAAAATCTCACGATACATGGCCCCATTCATTCTTCCCTTAACACAGATCAGTCGTCCTGTCCCCTCTGCAGAAAAACAGCCCCAAAGCATGATGTTTCCACAATAAATATGGTATTCTTGGGATGTTTTTGAGGTTTTACCAAAAAAGTTCTATTTTTGTTTCATCTGACCACATGATATTCTCCCAATGCTCTTCTGGATCATCCATATGCTCTCTGGCAAACTTCAGACGGGCTTGGCTTAAGCAGGGGGGCACGCCTGGCACTGCAGGATCTGAGTCTCTCTTGGCGTTGTGCGTTACTGATGGCAGCCTTTGTTACTTTGGTCCCACCTCTGTGCAGGTCATTTATCAGGTCCCTTCATGTAGTTCTGGGATTTTTGCTCACTTTTCTCATGATTATTTTGACCCCACGTGATGAGATCTTGCGTGGGGCCCCAGATCGAGGGAGATTATCAGTGGTCTTGTGTGTCTTACAATTGCTCCCACAGTTGATTTATTCACACCAACCTGCTTGCCTATTGTAGACTTCCCAGCCTGGTGAAGGTTTACAATTTTCTTTCTGGTGTCCTTCGACAGCTCTTTGGTCTTGGCCATGGTTGAGTTTGGAGTCTGACTGTTTGAGGCTGTGGACAGGTGTCTTATACAAATAACGAGGTCAAACAGGTGCCATTAATACAGGTAACGAGTGGAGGACAGAAGAGCTTCTTAAAGAAGAAGTTACAGGTCTGTGAGAGCCAGAAATCTTGCTTGTTTGTGGGTGACCAGATACTTATCTTCTTCCATGATTTACAATTTAATTCTTTAAAAATCCTACAATGTGATTTCCTGGACTTTTTTTCCTCATAATGTCTCTCATAGTGGAAGTGTACCTATGATGAAAATTACAGACCTCTCTCATTTTTCTAAGTAGGAGAACTTGCAGAATCAGTGGCTGTACTTTTTTGCCCCACTGTATATACACACACACACACCAGTCAGCACATAATAAAGAAATTAAAGCCACAGTATTGTGGTCCCTATCTTCTCTTTTCAATGGAAAGCAATAGATGCCCTGATCAATGAAATATGTGGTAGAAACACCAATTTTTCAGTTTCAGGTAGAATTTTATTGTTAGCTCACTACAGTTCTGCTGTGTTTACAGTTTCTATAAAGCAGCTTGGAACTGACAGTGTGTACACATGAAATAACACTTCCACAGCCAGAGTTAACATGACCACTGGGACTGCCAGCCCAATAACTCAAGAACTAGCTATGCATATTCTATAAAAAAAGTACAGTGGACACCCACCCCTGAAACCACAGAAATGTGGAATTACCAAACAATCCTGACTACAAGTCAGGTTGTTGTTGGATTGCAGATACAGTCAGGCAAGATTAGATATGCCCCTAAGGCTGAGCTGTAAAAGAGAAATCACATGTCATGTTATATACAGAGGTAAATTTCAGAAGCAAGACAGAACATTAATATTCCCTTACTAATGCCTATTTGGAAGAAAGGCACCACTGCATGTCTTCTGAAAAGCTGGTATAAGTACAAATTCATAAGTTCTTCAGTGTGTTAAGAGGTATGAAACATTGCTCAGGCCAGCTGATGATACTAAAACACTCTCTTCTCAGTTAGACACTCATGTAAACTAAAACAATTACAATAGTAGTATGATGTTAGCATAATAATCACACTGTGTTCTGATAAGGTCATGATAAGGTCATGGGACCCCAGTGACCCTGAATAGGCTGAGCAGGGTCAAAACAAGAATTTTTTTTTTTACAAAATGCCATATAGATGCTACAAACAATTCATGTGACTTTAGTAATAAGCAGAATGTACTATTTGTACCAGGCAAAGTTAAGCATTTATATGATTGTAGTACACAATTTTCATTGTCCATGTTATCATAGCTTGATTTTAGCATAGCATAGCATGCTTTGCTTTAAGTGGGTCATTTATGGCACCCAACACCAGTTGTTTTGAAGCTTGTTCCCTGGATTTCCAAGAACCACATGAAAAGACATACGGTTTTTTGAAAGTCAGAAAAATTCCCAATTAGCTGCTTTATTGGGGCCATTTATATATAAAGAAGATTCCACTTTTAGCTCCAGAATAACATGACATAAAAAAGACAATTAATGACAAAAACCGTGTAAATGATTTGAGCTTTTCTTGTAAAACAGCATGTTTTTCGTGCAATGTTATGTTTAGTGTGGAACCGGTCCTAGAATTGAGGAAAATTACGCAAACATATTGTGTACCTTTCAGTAAAAAGGTCATGTTAATTAAAATTACTGAGTGCTTTTATTATTATACGTATCTCATTTCACCATTAATCTGAAACAGGGATGGATTGGCACACTTGAGCAAGTAGCAGAAGGAAAGGCTAAATTCTCAAATTGCAGCTTCATTATGTGGTCGCTTTATAGAAAATGAAAATCCTTTCCTAACTACTAAAATACATGTTTTCGAACTGCAGCCGAAAATCATTAGTAACCATTTTTTTCACTCATCAGTTGACTTTTCTAGTCTTCACAAGTAACAGTGGGAACAGACATGGTACACAAGTATTTTTACTTCAATACATGATATCTGATACTGTAATCACACACTGTAATCACAGTGTCACACTGTAATCTCATGTTCGAAGGCAATAATTTAAATGCATGTGGCTCATCATCTGGACAAATCAGTCAAAAAGAACTGACACTGGCGGACACACACCGCAAAGTCCTTGCATTATGAATAATAGCAACTGTAAGTACAAGTCAGTATGAATTAGATACAGCTACAGTATAGTACGGTACTGCAGCTTTATTGCTCTTTTTATTAAGTTCAACTACCAAATACAGTATGTGCCCTGGTATGTATAATTTGTCAGCGCCCTTCTACCCACCCATCAGTGGAATAAACCCAACTTAGAATGACCACTGACTTATTTGGTTGGTTAATCAGTCACAGCACAGCAGTGAAACTGTTACAGGTGAAGCAGGGTTGCTGGCTTAAACACCTCAATGTCACTGCTGGGTCAAGAAAAGTCAAGCAAATAAAATTATTCATCCAATAATGCCCAGTGATCAGAAACCAAAGGAAAGCACACCAATTGGCTGAGGGGAAAACCATAACCTATAGTTTCCTTCTGTGCACCTACAAGCTGACAAGACAGGTGTCTCTAAAAATGTCTCCAAACATAACGCTTTTCTTTTAAACCAAAAAGTTCTATTTTGGTCTCATCTGTCCACAAAACATTCTTCCAATAGCCTTCTGGCTTGTCCACGTGATCTTTAGCAAACTGCAGATGAACAGCAACGTTCTTTTTGTAGAGCAGTCACTTTCTCCTTGCAACCCTGCCATGCACACCATTGTTGTTCAGTGTTTTTCTGGTGGTGGACTCATGAACATTAACATTAGCCAGTGTGAGAGAGGCCTTCAGTTGTTTAAAAGTTACCCTGGGGTCCTTTGTGACCTCACCAACTATTACACACCTTTCTCTTGGAGTGATCTTTGTTGGTCGACCGCTCCTGGGGAGGGGAACAACAGTCTTGAATTTTCTCCATTTGTACACAATCTGTCTGACTGTGAAATGGTGGAGTCTAAACTCTTTAGAGATGGTTTTGTAACCTTTTCCAGCCTGATGAGCATCAACGACTCTCTTTCTGAGCTCCTCAGAAATCTCCTTTGTTCGGGCCATGATACACTTCCAAAAACTTGAGTTGTGAAGAGCAGACTTTGATAGATCCCTGTTCTTTAAAACAGGGTGCCCACTCACACCTGATTGTCATCCCATTGATTGAAAACCCCAGACTCTAATTTCACCTTCAAATTAACTGATAATCCTAGAGGTTCACATACTTTTGCCACTCACTAATATGTAATATTGGATCATTTTCCTCAATTAATATATGACCAAGTATAATACTTTTGTCTCATTTGTTTAACTGGGTTCTCTTTATCTACTTGTAGGACATTTGTGAAAATCTGATGATGTTTTAGGTCATATTTATGCAGAAATATAGAAAATTCTAAAGGTTTCACAAACTTTCAAGCACCACTGTACACTGGTAACTGGTCCATAGGTGTTGGTTTATCATATGTATAAATCTGGTGATTGGGGAGGCCCTGGAAGGTGTTTGACTACAACCTAGTTTTCTTTGCAGTCTCCTCAGGCTTTATGCTTTTAAAATAATGTAGCTATGTGCCTTTCCAAAACCAGACACAGATTGCTATGGTCTAGTGAAAAGTTTTTACAGCAAATGGCTGGAAGGATTGACGCCGAGGACGTTGACGTCACCAATGGTTCACCTTTGAGCCGCTCCTTTCTGGAGTTCAGTCCCGGCAAACACATCTATGAAAAACGCGCCATATTTTTGCAAGTGGCTGGTTGTGACAGGGCTCCACTGTGTAGGAACACTGCTGCTTTTATTCAGCGCTGCCACCACAGACTGGGGCTGACGCAGCCAAGTCCAGCACCTGCTTCTCCAACACTTCAGTAGGCTATTTTCCTGCCAAGCAGAGCCTATCAAGCAATCATCTAGATCTCAAAAATGGAGAGAATTGTGAGCCCATAGCCAAAACTGCGCAAAAACCATATTAAGTAGAATGATAAAAATGGATACTACATATGGCTGTGTAATAATCTAAGACGGTATTCAGAATAATTGTATGCTATTTTTTACATAAACCAAGCAGTCTGTGCATATACAGCATGGTCAGCTAAAAATAATCGATCAAAATGCCACAAGGATCAAGCACCAGAGCTCCCTTAAGTGATTTATGGCAATTTATACTTCTAAATAAAATCAACAGCAAAACATATTCTGGAGACATCTATGCTCATTCTCTCATGTTGTCTTACAGAAATTCAAATAACAAACTAAAAGTGTGAATGTTGTTGTAAATCCTGTGGCAAGTAATTTAATTACCTCAGCTTTTAGTGTTAGGTGATGCCAAATGGCCACTGAAACACATAGCATAATTAGTTTTAAGATTAAATTGACTTGGTCTAATGTTTTGCCAGTTAAAGGTTGGTACTGAACCCTCATTTAGGTAGAGTATCATTGCCACTCCAGTGATGTAAAATGACCTGGGTTGGAAAACACTGCGGTCAAGCTATCTGACCCAATATTGTGAGTGAATATTGTGAGCAAATATTACACGCTATATGGTAGCATGTTAAACTGCATTACACATTACACACTATAATGTTCGATTCACTGATCCATATCTCCCAGTCCAATTTGGAATAAATCTACTACACCTGTGAATTGTTTATACAAAGTTTAAAGCTGTGGTGGAATTTTTACAATGCAGTTTAATATACTACCGTGTGTCATGTAATATTCACACACTTATGATTTGGAGGAAGATAGCTAGACCGCACTGGGAAAATAAGTCTAAGTTTTTGCTGACAGTAGCCGGGACATTGTCATCACAAAACTTCATCCACGAAGCTCTTCTGTATTCTGAGGCTGGGGCCCAATATACTGATTTGTGCCGCCAACAGCTCCGGAGCTTACCTGTAGCTCTTAGCTTTGACATAACACTAGCAGATCTAACACTTTCTGGAAAAAAAAAGACACATCTTCGCAAACATGGTTCTCAAGCTATGGCTGAAGTTTCTCATTAGGGGAGGAATAATTCTAATGAGTATGTTTGTGACACAAGAAGAGGGTTCAAATATGAACAGCTTCTTGTATCTCAAATTTTCTGAACTAGACAGCCCACAACAACTGATATGATTACCACACAAGCACTGAAAAAGTTACACAAAAAATTTTTACATAATACAGTGGGGCAAAAAAGTATTTAGTCAGCCACTGATTGTGCCAGTTCTCCTTTCTTAGAAAGATGAGAGAGGTCTGTAATTTTCATCATAGGTACACTTCAACTATGAGAGACAAAATGAGAAAAAAATCTAGGAAATCACATTGTAGGATTTTTAAAGAATGTGGAAAATAAGTATCTGGTTACCCAGAAACACGCAAGATTTCACACAGTCCTGTAACTTCTTCAATAAGAAGCTCTTCTGTCCTCCACTCGTTACCTGTATTAATGGCACCTGTTTGACCTCGTTATCTGTTTAAAAGACACCTGTCCACAGCCTGAAACAGTCAGACTCAAAACACAACAATGGCCAAAACCAAAGAGCTGTCGAAGGACACCAAGAAAATTGTAGACCTGCAGCAGCCTGGGAAGAGTGAATCTACAATAGGCAAGCAAGTTGGTGAGAATAAATCAACTGTGGGAGCAATTGTAATAAAATGGAAAACATACAAGACCACTGATAATCTCCCTCGATCTGGGGCTCCACGCAAGATCTCATCAGGTGGGGTCAAAATGATCAAAAATCCCAGAACTACACGGAGGGACCTGATGAATGACCTGCAGAGAGCTGGGACCAAAGTAACAAAGGCTACCATCAGTAACACACTACGCCGAGAGGGACTCAGATCCTGCAGTGCCAGGCGTGTCCCCCTGCTTAAGCCAGTACATGTCCAGGCCCATCTGAAGTTTGCCAGAGAGCATATGGATGATCCAGAAGAGGAATTGGGAGAAGATCATGTGGTCAGATGAAACCAAAATAGAACTTTTTGGGAAAAAAACTCAAATCGAGTGTTTGGAGGGAAGAAGAATGCTGAGTTGCAGTCCAAGGGGCACCATACCTACTGTGAAGCATGGGAGTGAAAACATCATGCTTTGGGGCTGGTTTTCTGCAAACGGGACAGGACGACTGATCCGTGTTAAGGGAAGAATGAACGGGGCCATGTATTGGGAGATTTTAAGCCAAAACCATCAGTGAGAGCATTGAAGATATAACGTGGCTGGGTCTTCCAGCATGACAATGATCCCAAACACACCGCTTGGGCAACGAAGGAGTTGCTCCGTAAAAAGCATTTCAAGGTCCTGGAGTGGCCTAGCCAGTCTCCAGACCTCAGCCCCATAGAAAATGTGTGGAGGGAGTTGAAAGTCCATGTTGGCCAGTGACAGCACCAAAACATCACTGCTCTAGAGGAGATCTGCATGGAGGAATGGGCCAAAATACCAGCTACAGTGTGTGCCAAGCTGGTGAAGACTTACAGGAAACATTAGACCTCTGTCATTGGCAACAGAGGTTATGTTACAAAGTACTGAGTTGAACCAAATTTATTGACCAAATACTTTTTTTCCACCATTATTTATAATTGAATTCTTTACAAATCCTACAATGTGATTTTTACAGACCTCTCTCATCTTTCTAAGTAGGAGAACCTGCACAATCAGTGGCTGACTAAATACTTTTTTGTTCCACTGTATGTCCCCTTTCATGAAACATTTTCCCTATCCAATAAAAAAAACAAAAAAAATTTTTTTTTCATAAAATTATGCTAAAAATGATTACATTTTTAAAGACTGTGAGGTTCATTTTAAATTATTCCTGGTAACAGGAGTACATTAGATTTGCTCACATCTGTCCTCTGGAAGTAATTAAGTTGCTCAAAAGAAAAGGCTCAAAAAAGTTTTGTCCCACAAGAACGTCCTTTATGTTTGGTAGAATGTAAATCAAAGACATATTCATTAGTATCAAAAAACTACATTGCAAATCTTGACCACTAGAAAAGAGACAACAATATGAACAAGATCATAAACTAGGTCCCCTATTGTGAAGAGATTCATGACTTTCTGGAGTATCTTAACTCTACTTTCAGCTGAGCATTCTTGGGAGTCATGGGAGGCCACTAGTTGAGGGTGACAGGAAATAATAAGCAGCACTTTCATTGCATTTGTGTTTTTCCCCAGTTCAAACATCTCTGGCACCAACTAATGATGCAAAACCCTGTGAGAAATGAACCACTGATGGGGAAATAAAGGTCTGTTTGGAGAGCAAAAAGCCACAGGAACATATAAAGGGGAAGACATGAGAGATAAAGACGGATATATGCATCATAATAGAAGAGCAAAGTACAAAAAGGAAGTAATAGGGTCCCATATGCTGGAAATCTGTAATGTGAGGAGACATGTGTGCCTAAATTGGGCTGGTCTGAGGAAGACAGAGAACGTGCGAGAGGCGCAGAATATGTTACTTCACTGACAGCAACGGTGTGGGCACAGCTGCCCGGTTCTGGCTGCTGTGGGTCTCGAGGGAGAGATTTACTCTGCAGCTGGCATGAGAACAGCAGAACTGATCTGCCTTTCCCATAAATGCCCCCGCCTTCCTTTCCTCCCTCTTTCACTCAGTTCTAGCGGCGGACTGGGCTGGGTGTCGGAGATGGCACGTATCTCATCAGTCACACAGCACTCACCCTGCCAAGACTGCTCCCAGCCGAGAAACGCCACGCAATGCTTTGCTTTCCTCCACATGTACACACACTGTCTTTCCCTTCATCTACACCCCATCACTAACTAAAGCACAGATTTTCCACCCTATCCTTATCAAATGTACAACATCTGCCTGTGGCCATATGAGAAGGTAAGTATGTTTGTGTGAAAATGCGTGCTATATTCATCAGTGGCTGACCTTTAAGTTGCATTTAGCAAGTTTAACCTAGACCTTCTTTTAACCCTGGCCAACAGGGCTGGGTGCACAGGCATCAGAGGAGTTGGGAAGAGTGGGAAAGCCAAGCTTGGCCACTGTTTTGTTTACTGCTGTGTTTTACACAGCGCTCATACAAGAACCAAACCATAGCTCACACTATGTGGACAGTTTGCTCCCGTCATCATCAGCTTTGAGCTTTGAAGAGAAGAGGTTAATCTTTTCCACGATGTCCACACCCTCAACCACACCACATAGCACCAATTAAACCACCCAACAAGGCCTCCAAAGGACCGGCCACCATATTCATAATACATGTACAGACGTACAAAGACTATTTATGAATCATAGTTGAATTATGCTCAGTACTCTCGCCCAGATTATGGATGTTAAGGGAAATGCTAATACAACATAATAATATATTTGGTGTCCATAAAAAGTGTCACCTCAAAAACAATGTCTCAAATTAAAAAAAAAGTCACTCTTTGGAAATGCAGGTATATCAAAGAAATCCAACAGCTGCATGTTTTCTGTTAACATAGTTTATGTTGTTACCCATTTAATGTTAAGCTTGTGGTTGGCGTTCATATGAGCATGTGGAGATCCCACAGGCTCAGCACTGACTCAGTGCACTCCCGTAGGCAGACAGCTCTGGGATTGATTGTGATTTACACCACCTCTGGGCAATGCACTTAATCTCCTAAAACTCTAGCACTCACTCTGGGAGGTAAAGGTAATTGTTGCAAAACAAGATAATGCAACAGAAATGCAACCCTAAGTGAGTCTGTTAAAGTCTCTCTTTCATTCAGCCTTCTCCAAACCTCTCCAAGTTTAGCTCATGCAGCTGAATAGTGTATAAACTGATGATTTTTCACTAAAGCTAGATATAGAATAGATCAGATAGAAAAGCTTTAAGCAACTGAGACAAATTACAATACAGCCTTTCTAAATGAGAGTCTGGCTGACAATATTTATAATTCTATGAAAACATCAGTGTAAGAACAAAACATTTCTGATGTTAATCTTTTTTGTCTGGGTTTTTTGTTGTTGTTTTGTTTATGAAAATGTGCCTTTGAAGGAAATATCTATCTTGCGTGCTTGCTTTGCAGCTGTTTATAATACAAGTATTTTCAACAAGCGCTTGCTGGATAATAACCGGAACATTCTGAATAGCATAAATCCTGGGTCTTCCAATAAGATTTTTAAACCAAATCCACTCACAGCTGCTGGCTTCATCACATATTTCTCCAATTTGATACATTCAAACAGTAAATAATAAGCAAATGAACATCAACAAAGAGAAGAGCATGCGGCGAATGGTGAAGTAATTACGTTCGTTTGTAGATCTCCTCACAGCATGCTCAGCCGAGCATGGCTTTGCTTCAGCTCATATTGAATGGCTCAATCACACTAGGACAAGATGACCAGATGAGAGCTCACTCTACGTCTGTTCTATAAATATAAACAGAGGTCACTCCTTGAAGCCACAACAAAAATGGCCTGAGCAATATCTTATATACCTGTTGATCTGGACCTCTCTGAAGAAAGGAACCATTTTTTTTTTCCTCTTGCCAATTTTCTGCACAACCTTGAGCCAATTGGCAAATTGTTTTAGCTTCCACTTACAGTATATGATTAAAACAGGGGGCTTGATCAAATATGTGTTCTGCTAAGCAAGTGTGATTACTCATGTCAGTCTTATTAAATCTGCACCTCAGATTTCACACTTATGGCTAAATGGGCAAAACTTCTCACAGTTAGCTGATGACCTTTGCCCTTGGACAAGCCATTTGGCCCACATGCATCCAGATGTTGCCTCTTGATCTTATTATCCACAGAAGCTGTAACATATTTATGTACTGACACATAATGTAAGCTATAGAGATAAATTTGAACCATATTGAAGTAGTGAATGTAAAGATCGCCACAAAATGCCACCACTAGAGGTCCAGAACTTGTGAACATTGGATATGTTGGGTAGGGCAAACACAGACTCCTGAACCATATTGTCAACCCAGCTCATTTTTGAAGTTATGAATATGCGACTGTACCAAGACCCAGCAGAAGCAGACAGAAACTGAATGCATGACTTTGTACCAGGAAGTCTGCTTTAATGAAACACATTTATTAGATTGTTGTGCATAATTTATAAGTGCCTGAATAACACCGGAGAGTACAGCCTTTAGGTCTACTTATATAGTTATCTATTAATCTTCAACAAATAAATGTACACTTGGTGAAAGTAACTGGAGTAAATCAAATTTTGAATCATAAAGATTGCATTGGCTAGAATACACGAGTCTATATAAGTTACAACCTAATTTAACATTACAACATATAATCATTATTTATAAACACAGGGGCAGCACCTGGATGGTTCACATTATCTTTTAGTTTTAATTTATATATTGTTTAGATGTCCTAAACTGTAACCTTTAATTTCAACTGCAGCAGAAATCAAGACCCCTCAGACCATTCAATTTTTTCCAATAGTACCCTGTTGGGCTGCCTCTAACCTGGATACAAGATGAGATACAGTTGGGCATGCAGACATAAAGGTTCTGTGTGGTATCCTGTGGCGCATTTTTTTCCACAGGTGTTGCAGCTGGGCCTGTAGATACTCAAAGCTTGCCAAAGCTGGTGTCCCTGCTCGTCCCGAAAATGCTCGATTGGCAATAAATCTGGCAACTGGGCAAGGCAAAAAAGTATTATAATGTGGCTGAGCAATGGAAAAGCATTGTCTCATAAGATACATTTAGATTTCTGTCACCCCATGCTGATAGGAAGGTCAGAATTTTGGAGCAAGTACTTGACATCCTGTCAGGTGTCAACAATTCAGGCTGGTGGAGAAGGAGTAAGGGTAGAATGGGCAAGAATGTTTTTTTAGCACACTCTGGGTCCACAGATACCTGTGGATGAACATTTGGACACTTGCTAAAGGACAATGCACAATGTCACGGACTTGTGTAGTATTTGCACCAACTGTGAGCTATCCTGTCAACATGGGTCAATATTCCACCTAATGGAATCTATGCAACCGTAAATTGCTGCAATTCTGAAGGCCTGAAGGAGGTCCTACGCACTACTAGAAGGTTTTCTCTAATAAGGTGGCCATTCAGTGTATATAAACACACAACAAGCACTATATTAGGAAACGCTATGCTAATACTGGGTAGCCTTTGCTCTCATAACAGCATTAATTCCTCATGTCAATGATCCCACAAGATGTTTCAAACATTCCTTTGAGGTTGTGGTCCATATTCTCATCTTTCATTTTATTCATTATTCACTTTCATGCAGCAAATCTCCAGGTCTACCTCATCCCAAAGGAGTTTTATTGGATTCAGGTCTGGTGACTGGGAAAGCCTCTGAAGAACACTGTCATGTTTATTAACCGGTTTGAGATGACTTCTGTTTTGTGGCAAGGTGTATTAACATGTTGGAAGGAACAATTAGAATAGGTGTAAAATGTTGCCATGGAGGAATACACATGGTCAGAATGAAAAAAAGCACATAGATGATAAAGGGTACAAAAGTCTAAGGGGTTATGACCATCCTAAGGGTTTGAGAATCAGGTGCTTGCGTTGTTGCTCACCTGTTATGCTCATCAGCTGAACTCTGAGCACACCGTGCATTTGCCAACAGGAGCCATTCTACCATAAGTCCTCATATCCCCCCTAGTGGTGAAAGCTAAAAGCTGCTTATTATATCCATCGTGCGCTGGAGCAATGGGCTATGGGTGCAGCTCTCATTCGCCTCTGTAATTACAGTTCAACCACAAAGGAGTAGAACTGCTTTATTCTGCACGCCACTCCGTGACAATCAGTTTGATCTTCCCTGTCCTTTCTTTTTTACCTCTTTCTGCTGCTTTTAATGCAAGTGACCTCATTTTACTATTCAAAAATGATTTTTATACGTCACATTTTACTACACCTTTCATTGAGGTTTTATTAGTGTTGTCATTGGTGGTGCCTTATGGACCTACTGTTGTGGTAGGCGAGTTGTGTTTGTATTTACTCTCGAAAAGTACAGGTTGGGACAAATATAGTAACAGACGTTTTTACAAGAGTTTTCAAGTCTGCACGTGCCACTTTCCATTCAGACAACCAAATTCACTCACACACGCACGCGCGCACGCGCACGCGCACGCACACGCAAGCAGAAGCATCTCACGGCCTCATGGAAATTCACACAGTACATATAACCTACTCTCTCCAGGCTAGGAGTGAAATAAATACATAAAACAGCCAGCTTGTGTGTTTTATGAGGATAATTAAATATAATTTGTAAGTTAGTTTAAAATAATTAGAGATTAATTACTAAAATGCACACCCTTTCTTCTGTATTGAGACATATATACGCTGCCTCAACCACTATATATGAGTACATGTCAGTCACTCTGATGTATTGATTAGGCAGATGTGCATTTCCATAGGCACTTCATTAATATACACCCAAGCCATAGCGGCTTCTGACCAACACTATAAGTGGGCCAGAAACAGACTCCCAAATCATATCATCAACCCAGCTCATTTTGTAAATAATATGTAGCACAAGCGGATGAAAACCGTATACAAGACTGCGTACCAAGAAGGCTACTTTAATGCATCACATTTACAATGTTATAAATCACAGTTATAACTGTTTAGCAGAAGAAACCATACACAATGTGATGCAGTTGGAATGCTGTGTGCCATATCCGGAAGGAAACGCAAACTTGTGGAACACTGTAATACATTTGTAACATGTAATTACAGGGGCGTTTCTGGACTACTTGTCATACTGGGGTCACACAGAATTTACAGGGGTACAGCTGTACTCTTCAGCTTTCCAATCAGTTGTAGGGGCACAACTGTGCACAGGGATGGACTGGCCATTGGGAGTATGAGGACAATTCCCGGTGGGCCGCTCTGTGTGTGGGCCCCAGTATCCTAACTGCATGGCCATCAACCAATCACAGAAATGCTGCCTCTCCCAGGATATTCAATAATCACAACAAGCGTGAAAATATTAGTTTAGTAACAAGTGCAAAATGAAAGACGTTAACGTCGCTATCACCATCAGTGACACACAAGGTTACATCATGCTGCCCAATTGCACCACTTGTTCGGCTGTTGGAGTGAGGAACCGAATGGCCAAAGTACAGAAAAGGTACGCTCCGACCAGTTTGTTCTGTCTGCTGCTTGAGAAGAGCCAGAGTTTAAGGAGATATCTAAACCAGTCCTGAATATAAATAGGTGAATAGAAATGAATAATTGGGTGGAGGTTCTGCCATTTCATATCCAACCAGGTGCAATACATAGGGTGGAGAAAGTAATTTGAGATGGTGCCATTAGTCTCTGCTCCTCAGAAAAAGTGAACTCTGTCTTTTAGGAAATGTTTGTAAAGTAGAATTGAAAACATAGAGTTTAATTCAGGAGATTACACTTTAGGAGTGATTCTGTGAAATAAAAAGTGCTTATTGTTGTTCAGAAATATCCATTAACTGACAGCCTTATTTGTCTTAAACAAATGTCTCAAGTTTTACTTGTCTAAAAGTCTACTGAGACAAGACGGGGGAAAGAAACAACAACATAACCATTTATGAAAATACATGTTTCATTAATATTTTAGAATTTGTAATTGTGTGCATTTGAAGGACAGTGCATTTTGCCTTTAATATGCCTGGTAACTTCAGTAGTAGCTAAGACTGGGCTTGGCATTGTAGTGAGCTCGTCTAGAAAAAAGTCTAGCCCTGACTGTGCATAAAAATAAGCCTGTTAAACACTAAACACATTAAGTGATTTAACACTAAAGTGGGTGTTACTCTGCCATGGATGAGACATTAAGAACAAATTAACACTGAATAATTTTATATGATTTGCATTCATTTTGTTTTAATGAATGCCTTTGCTTTAGTGGTCTAATATGTACTTTTGGTAGGTTGTACGGTCATGGGAATGTCCATTACTCCATGAGAAAAAAACGAAAGACACTGGCTCTGACTGAAAGTGTTCACCAATCAAACTTTTAGAAAGATAACACCCCTGGTGTATCATGCTGCCTGGTGAAGCGGACTTCATTCTGCCCCAATGGGCCGCATTTACGCATGGCATCTTGCAGTACCACATTTGACCTACAGAAAACTTGGTGCAAATCATAACTATACACACCTGCACTCAAGTGAACTACAGGTATGTGCCGCATAATGTCCGTTCAGACACTGAGTGCGTTTACATGCACTTAACAATCCAACCATAGTCTGATTTCTGTAGTTAATACTTATTATTCAAGTGGTCATTTATTCAGGACACTCCAATCTAGAAATCAGATTAAGTAATCCGATAAAGAGGGCTGGATTATACCCCAGTAATCGGAGTACTAACAGTATACCAATTACCTGGTCAGATTTGGCGTTCTGCGCATGTGTGCAAAGCGGCTAGAGGAAAACACATGGTTGCCAGCTCCTCTTAATCTTAGAGATTTTTCTTCTTTTGGGTTTATTTATGGGACTGTGGTAGCCTAGCGGTTAAGGTGCTGGACTATGGACCAAAAGGTCCAGGGTTCAAATCCCACCGCTGCCACTGTTGGGTGCTTGAGCAAGGCCCTTAACCCACAATTGCTTGGATTGTAAGACTGTACCAAGTAAGTTGCTCTGGATAAGGGCGTCTGCTAAATGCTGTAAATGTAAATGTAAATATTTACATAGACCAGGTGGGGTATTCTTAGGTGGGATCTGGCAACCCTGGAATTAAACACAGCACTTGAAAAACAGCTATCAAAAGCTTTGTGGAGACTCAAACGCGATATATACGATATACGATATATGATTATTTAATATTAATAATTGAAGTTTACGTCACACATTTCTGAGAGATTATTGGCAGGTTGCAAAGTAGAAATCTGGGTCGTGTAAACCCGTAGGTTTCCCATTATCTGATTACTCAAGTGCATGTATACTCCTTGAATGGATTACTGTCAAAATCTGATTTTCTACAGTTATCGGATTATTTAGGGCATGTAAACACACTCAATGTCGGAACACATATACATCCATGGTCCAATAAAGGTTCATTCGCATTCACTTTCTTATCTGTTTGATCCATAGAGCGCAAAGCAGGAACAGACAGGGTGTCACTCGTTCTTAAGGCACATACACTCACTCACTCATACATAAACTCACACTAGGAGCAGTTTAAGGACACCAATTAACCTAACACGCATGTCTTTGGACTATGGAGGAAATTGGAGTACCTGGAGTAAACCCATGCGAACGCAGTGAGAACATGCAACATCTGTGTCTGATTCACTCATACCAGCACAACACAAACTAACACACCACCACCACATCAGTGTCACTGCTGTGCTGAGAATTATCCACCACCCAAATAGTCCCTGATCTGTGGGGGTCCTGGCCATTAGAGAACAGAGTAAAGGGGACTAACAAAGTATGTAGAGCAACAGATAGACTATACATACAGGTATAATGTAAAGTAATGTGAGTGTGTGTCACACAAAATATCTTGGGGCTCTAAATAATGGAATTACATAAACATGGAATTTGGTATCCATTTCTCCCACCAGCACACATTTATTGTAGTATCTGGGAGGAGATCATGGAGTAAGAAGCTCACAGAGCAAAACTTGGAATAGGAGACATAACACTCCGTAACCAATACTTATCTACATTTTTATCCCAGCCAAATATGCTGCTCTGCTTTCTGCCATATCACATAACGTAAAATGTGTGCTTTTTGGCCTGGCTCAAGCACAAAAATAACAATCACTAGGTTCAACTGACCCTAATCACATTGCTCACTGGCATGTGACTACAATTCACCTTAAGGCAAAATTCATAACGAGTGATGTACATAAATCAGCTATAACGAGTTCTACATTTAAAATAGAATATACACATTTGGGTAAAAATAAAATTACACATACAGTTTTTTTAGCAGACAGTCATGTCTGCTTATAATTCACTTACAGACAGGGCTTCGACACTCAATCAGAGCTGAGATGGAGGGCTGGAGGAGCGTTTCCAAACCCATATGCTGGATCCATTACCTGCATGCAGGCCGGCGCCACATCTGGGATGACTAATATATTCCTATACGTTGCTGTATATATTATGTATTTCCTGGCACTGGCACTCCATTGCCAGTGTAATAAACATTATTTTATCCGGCGCAGACAACTGTGCTATTATTCACAAAAACAGGATTTTATTATTCTCTCGCTGCTGGTTTCATTTTGAAGGACAAGCCACTGGACATGAAACATATGGCTAGCAGGTTTATCTAACTCTAGTTGTGGTGAAATAATAAAATCATCACCACAGCCCTGGCCATATACCGAGATACCAGAGATGCAAAGATTAAGGGAGAAAAGGCCCAAGTATATTGACAAGTCCAGAGTTTTATTGTAATAAGTGAATATATATATATATATATATATATATATATATATATATATATATATACACACACACAGAGAGATTTGCCGTTAAGATCAGATGCAGGTGCATTCAAAAGAGGCTATGGTTTACTGAGAAGGTAAAGCAATAGTGTGTAGGGCAAGATTCAGAAAATATGTCTTGAGGTCTCCGTGCATTATTCATTGTAAGTTTCATTAAGTTTCGAGCAGTTGCAACACACAGTTGTTGGGCAATTTTTGTTCTTTTTCTCTGCCTGTCTTTTAGGTAAGTCTAGGACAATCCATTCTTATTAGCAGGACTTCAGGGAGGATGCAGTGTAAACTCAAGCCACAGTGGTCTAGAGAGCAGTCACTAACTATTCTACTGGGACATAAACCTGCTGCTGGCCTTTGGAACACAAATCCCTCTGGCCCAGAGGCATCGCAGCGTGTCTGGACATCTTCACCCTTCCGATCTTTTATTCTTCCCAGTTGGCTTGTCTTTGTGTAAAGTTTGCTTCAGCAACTTCCTTCTTTCTGAAGGGAAAGCCTGATAACCGTGTATGCTGTGGATCCCTCCACACGCTAAAAAGACAACAAATAAATGACAAATCAATTTCTCATTTACAAGGTTAGTATCACTTTTAGCAGACAAACACACTAGCTTATTAATGATACACCAACATGTTCACCTAACATTAACCTCAGTAAACCTAAAGTAAAATATTTTGGTTCTTTTGGTTTTTCAAATGAAAGTTGCAGATTTTGTTAGAAAGCAATGAAAGCTATGAGAACCAGCAAACCAGTTCACACAACTCAAAAATTTGAGACTTTCCTATCGCTGTGGGGAAAATCGGACCTTGCATGTATAGGTAGACACACACACACACACACAATCAGTCATTCAGAAATCCAGTTACTTTAATTAATGAAAGAAGTAAAGTCCCTCCGATGAACAACAGTATGTGGTGAGCTGACACCAGTTATCCCAAAGATCTACGCTTTCACTATACACATATTGATTAGCAGCAGAGTTATCCACAAGATGAATTTCAAATACAGCCATAAAGCAAACACAGTCACAACATGAGCATTATTCTGGTACATTGGCCAATAAGTATTCCCGTGTCCTGGCTTGAGTTAGCTGGTTAGCTCTAATATTTACTGCTGTAGCCAGTCAGGTGAAAATAATGCCTCTGTTAACCTCCACACTTTATTATGATTTCTATTGGGCTTTTATGTTGCCATGGAAATTGGAAATCCATATAATTCATCACAAGGAGCGGGCAGATGGAAAAGCAAAATGCTATTTTCTCCAGTCAATTTAGTATATGGGCTCTGCAGCTTCGCTCACCCTGTGATTTGATGAGCAGCCAATTATTTCCCCACGGCATTTCTTTCACCTTTTTGATAACGCAACGTTTGATTACTGGAGCAAAAGAATAAATACAATAAAGCGAGCTGGGGTTTAAATATTGGGCTTTTAATTTACATGTTTACTGGGAGGTTTGTAGAGTTGGTGGTAGGAGAAATGAGGCACTAGGTTTTCTGCGAGTGTGTAAGCCAGGTGGATGGGAGGTAAAGACTGAGAGCCGACTGTGAGCAGAAACAGGCCATGCATTAACAAGCTCTATAAAAGCAGATGCTCTCCTGGGTTATAACAGGCTGCAAGTGAGCGGCTGCTTTAGCCTCTGCGATACGATGCCGACTTTATTCCCTTATTTAATGTATTGCATAAGTTGTAGTTTAAGGCAGTAACTTTGTTAAGGTAGAATATTTCGAGGTTGCTTTTTATTTCAAGCAGATATTAAGCTATTCATGTCTCTGTTTCTCAAAACCCTTTATTACTAAACATATATATATATATATGTGTGTGTGTTTAGTAATATATATATATATATATATATATATATGTATGTGTGTATATATATATATATATGTATGTATATATATAAAATATATATATATGTGTGTATATATATATATATATATATATATATATATATATATATATATATATATATATATATATATATATATATATATGTGTGTGTGTGTGTGTGTGTGTATATATGTATATATATATATATATGTATACATATATACACACACATACATATATATTACTAAACACACACACACACATATATATATATATATATATGTGAACTTGTATTCAAAACAACTATATTATATATTCCAATAATTATGATCAATTGCCTCCAGCCAATAATTTCAATATTGTTTGAAAAGGGAATATTCTACTATTATGGACTGTATAAAATACAGTGCAAATTGTGTTAAAGTGATCTGATAATCAATCATGAATATAACAGTTAATACAAGCCTATCTGGACTAATTCAACGCTGAAGATTTTGCTTTGTAGATGCCCAATATTGGCCAAAGTTTTAGTGACTGTCAGACTGAAATTAAACTCATAAATTTAAATATGATTCTAAGCAGATGGCTCCTTAGATGCACTCAAACAAAATAACATTTGCAGACTTTCCCAAATATAATTTGTGCAGTGCCAAGTCTGTTTTTCCCCTTCAATGGATTTAGCAGCAAAAACAAGAAATAAAACTCTTAAACAATACAATAGCCTAGAGTAAATTAGATGAATGAGCATTAAAGAAAACCTTTTGGTATGGCTATGTAGGATGTTATAGGTGTAACAGGATGTGACTAGACTATCTGTATATCACGCTACAGCACAGAAGGCCTACTATTCTCTCTAAACACCATGGTAGAACTTATCTCAATTAGCAGTTCCATCCTCTGTTCTCCTCCATTAGTCGTGTTAGAGTGTCAGTGCTATTTAGACAAGTGAAACCCTGCTTGTTTTGACATCTGGTTTCTCAGCTTTGTTTTTCTTTGATAATGGGAACCATGTTTCTTGGCCGGAATCGTTGCATACCGCCTCAGAGAGACCGAGAGGAAATTACCTGAGGCATTTATGCTGATTTTGTTTCGGCTCTAAGCTTGGCTAATGCATTTCTGGTGGCTAGCAAAATTCTTATATAAATGTTCAGTGACAGATTAGCTCACAGCTATGTCCAGAACTGCATACTACTGTGCAAATTAGCATGGTAATGCAGTACATACAAATAGCAGTTTTACTATAGTATTTAATATGACAGAATGGCATGTTGTTTGAAGCACAGGCTTGCTTAGGTAGCCAAAGTAAACTTTTTAGACCAGCACCCACCTGAAAGAAGAGTTAAAACGATAATAGGAATGACTCAGACCCACACCACAATCAATTAACATAGGCTTTAAAAACACCGTAAGCCACGCTGTTATAATTTGTCAGTATAGCTCTTGTTCAAACTGAACAGGCCGAGCCAGAGCCTTCATGACTGCAATAATGACTGCAGCCACGTTGCACTTGTGTCTCTTTTCATCTCTCACATTCTCTCCACCCAGGTGCATGTTTTTAAAATGTCTGTACAAAGCTGCTCCTGTATGTGGCCAAGTCTGCCTCCTCTTTGGCAGAACTCAGATTTTCCAGGGTGAGTCTGGCACTGTTTTTCCTTCCCAAAGCTGAGCAGTCGTAGACAGTACAAATTGGGTCATTAGACCCAGGGGGAGCTGAACATGTACACAGCAATCCTGACGCTCATACACAGGTCTTCGAGGTCTGATCAGGGTTAACCAGGTGCATGGAAAAAATGGTAAAGAGACTAAACTAAAAGAAATGTGCGGTATACTTATTATACAAGTATGCTTGTCCATTTCAACGGCAATATTGATCATATGAAATAATTGTATTCATTTATTTGTCCCTGTAAGACAATGATTTAGACTGTCTATTTATATGCATTTTAGTACTATATAATATGTAAAATTTCAAAAATAAACAAATTTCATCCATGGTTTTTACTTCAACATGAAAATAACCTGTGCTGTTGAGCTATTATTACAGGTTAAAATAAGCTGTGTCATTGAGGTTATGGTTAACCTGTGTTGTAGAGCTATTTCACTCAGACAACTTTATCACTATAATAATATCTAAAGAGCACATTTTTTCTATTCTGCTATTTACTCAATATGAAATTACATAACTGTGTAAAGGCTGGAAAGACACAGCACTCCTATTTCAATTGATTTACATTGCCATAAATAATTTGTCTTATAGTTTGCACAGGTGGTGCAGTTGTCTAATACACGCTAGCCTACCCCCATAGGGTTTGGGTCCCAGCGGTGCCTTCCAGGTGTTTCGGGTGTCACATTCAGAGGGAGGGAGGGAGGGAGGGAGGGATGGAGGGAGGGAGGGAGGGAGGGAGGGGGGATGGAGGGATGGAGGGAGGGAGGGATTGGGAGGGAGGGAGGGAGGGATGGAGGGAGGGAGGGAGGGATGGAGGGAGGGAGGGAAGGGGAGGGAGGGATGGAGGGAGGGATGGAGGGGAGGGAGGGAATGGAGGGAGGAGGAGGTGAGGGATGGAGGAGGGAGGGGAGGAGGGAGGGGAGGATAGATGGAGGGGGAGGGAGGGGATGGAGGAGGGATGGGAGGGAGGGATGGATAGATGGAGGGGGGAGGGCGGGAGGCAATGGCTGGAGGATGGCGGTAGGGAGGGATGGATGATGGATGGATGGAGGGAGGGATGGATGGATGGAGGAGGGGAGGAGGGATGGATGATGGATGGCGGTGGTAGGGAGGGATGGATGGATGGGGGAAAAAAGGGATGGGAGGGATGGATTGGATGGGAGGGATGATGGATGGAGGGAGGGAGGATGGATGGATGGAGGGGGGTGGGGGAGGGAGGGAGAGATGGTGGAGGGAGGGAGGGAGCAGGATGGATGGATGGCGGTGGTGGTAGGGAGGGAGGAGGGATGGAGGGAGGGATGGAGGGATGGAGAGAGGGAGGGAGGATGGATGGATGGATGTAGGGAGGGATGATGATGGATGGCGGGAAGGAGGGAGGGATGGATGGGGGGGGAGGGAAGGATGGATGGAGGAGGGAGGGAGGGATGGATGGATGGAGGGAGGGGGAGGGATAGATGGATGGAGGGAGGAGGGAGGGATAGATGGGGGAGGGAGGGATAGATGGAGGGAGGGAGGGATGGATGGATGGATGGCAAGTAGGGAGGGATAGATGGATTGAGGGAGGATGGAGGGATGGAGGGAGGGATGGATGGATGGAGGGAGGGATGGATGGATGGAGGGATGGATGCAAACAAGTATTACTAGTGTTATAGAGCCAGTGTTAGTTATTTTAAATTCATCCTTTACCTTTGGTTATGTGCCCAAATCCTTTAAGTCTGCCGTTATCAAACCACTGATTAAAAAAGCCAATCTTGACCCTTGTGTGATATCTAATTATAGACCAATTTCAAATCTACAGTTTCTGTCCAAAATCTTAGAAAAAGCCGTCTATCAGCAGCTCTGCAGTTACCTTCAAAGGAATGATATTTATGAAACATTTCAGTCTGGCTTCAGGCCCCATCATAGTACTGAAACAGCATTAATTAGGGTACTAAATGACTTGTTAATATCCTCAGATAAGGGATGTGTTTCTTTTCTTGACGACGTTTTACTAAACAGACTAGAAAATACTGTAAGTGGGATTAGCACTCTCTTGGTTTAAATCCTACTTAACCGACCAGTTTGTTCATATAAATAATCTAAGGTCTACGCTCTCAGAAGGGAAGTATGGCGTGCCTCAGGGGTCAGTGCTTGGCCCGCTTTTATTCTCTCTGTACATGCTGCCACTAGACTCAGTTATTCGTAAACATGGCATTAGTTTCCACTGCTATGCAGATGATACACAGCTGTACATATCAGCCAAACCTAATGACAGCCTTACAATCAACAAAATTGAGGACTGTGTAAAGGAAATAAAAGATTGGATGTTATTTAATTTTCTCTTACTTAACTCAGATAAAACTGAGGTTCTATTAGTGGGACCCAAGGCTATGAGAGACAGGTTGGCTACATCTATCCTAAATCTAGGTGGCTCTCCAGTATTGCTCAGTCCGTCTGTAAAAAACTTAGGGGTCACATTTGATTCAGATCTCTCCTTTGATGCGCACATTAGCAGCATCACTCGAATTGCTATTTTTCAATTATGTAATATCGCTAAACTTAGAAATATCCTCTCTTTTAATGATGCAGAGAAACTTGTTCATGCGTTTATAACCTCAAGGTTGGATTACTGTTACTTACTGGATGCTCAAGTAAATCTATAAATAAACTTCAGTTAGTTCAAAATGCAGCTGCCTGGGTGCTAACTCGAACTAGAAAATTTGATCACATCACTACTATTCTATCATCACTACACTGGTTACCAGTCAAATTCCGCATAGATTACAAAATACTTCTTATAACTTATAAAGCTCTACATGGCCTGGCCCCACATTACCTGAGTGAACTCTTAGAGTTTTACAATCCAACTCGTCTACTTCATTCACAGCGTGCAGGACTTCTTTTAGTTCCTAGAATTAAAAAAGTCACAGCAGGGGGAAAGGCTTTCTCATACATGGCCCCCCAACTGTGGAATAAACTTCCCACTTTCGTTCAAGACTCAGACACTTTCCAAATTTTTAGGTCTAGGCTAAATACATACTTATTTACACAGGCTTTTCTCTAGATTTAGACCAGGATGCATGGCTTGGGTCACTGGGGCTGGAGTCTGGAGTCATGTCTGGCCTGCATGCCTTGTCCGTTAGCCGGGAGTGTCGAGTGGTCAGTCTGGCTGAACTGGGCTTCGGTCCTCGTGATCTTGACTCGTGCATCCTTGCCTTAGACTAAGGGCAGAGCTGGGGGTTCATAGTCAAAGAGTCTTATGGTGATCAGAAACATTGAGTTGCTGTCTTCTGCCTCCCGTGGGGTTGGCAATGTCTCATGTGATCCCTCTTGGCTGTGTTTTCTACCAGTTCTCCTCTTTCTAGCTATGCTGCTATAGCTAATGCTGCCAGGGTCTCATGCTACACATGGCATCAGTGATTGACCCCATGGCTTCAGTGTGATGTTAATTAGGGACACTGTGCTCTTAATCAATAACTAATTACATTTTTGTTTTCTCTCCGAGGAGTGTTCCGGCCAGTTCCGGCCCTACACATGATGTACATTGATGGAGCTCACTGTGCATAATTACATTTTATTAGACCATGACTCCATGACTTTAGGTTTCGCTCTTCTCTAGTTTATAATCTACCACGGCCCCTTAATGTCGATGTTTTTCATACTTCACATTCTATCAACTTGACTCCTGAATTTTGGTTCGCATTTGATTTATTCATCTACGCCGCCCAAGGAGGTGGGGCCCTTTGAGTCTTGGCCTCCCAAGTTTCTTCCTAGAACTAGGGAGTGTTTCCTTGCCAACTGTCGCCCTATAGGCTTGCTCAATTGAGATTGGACGTAGTTTTAGGAGATAATTCTAAACCTGTAAAGTTGCTTTGAGACAATGCTCCATTGTAAAAAGCGCTATATAAATAAATCTGACTTGACTTGACTTGACTTGAGGGAGGGATGGATGGATAGATGGAGGGATGGATGGATAGATGGAGGGAGGGATGGATAGATGGAGGGAGGGAGGGATGGATAGATGGAGGGAGGGAGGGATGGATAGATGGAGGGAAGGAGGGATGGGTAGATGGATGGATGGAGGGAGGGAGGAATGGATGGATGGATGGATGGATGGAGGGAGGGATGGATGGATGGAGGGAGGGATGGATGAATGGAGGGAGGGAGGAATGAATGGATGGATGGATGGAGGGATGGAGGGATGGAGGTTGGGGGTCCCTCGATATTGCAACAGCAACCCTCATCCTCATCCAGTCCTGCAAAGGCACGCTCACATCTGCACACTGTGTTCTCTGGGGATAAGTGCTAGAGCACCACCGAGTTGAATCATGCATATTAAAAAAATAAATAAATACAACACCCAGCAGGACAAGGCACTTAGACCTAGGGTTGACAGCCACTGTACTAAAGTACTACATTATCAAAAGCAGATGTGACCAGGAGAACGAGAGAATGGTGTGCAAACTGTGACATTTGTTATAATAGGTGATACTCAGCATGGAGACGCCCCGCAGTTAAACCAATTGGCATAAATACAAACAATTTCATTTTAAATACCGAAAATATCACATAATTCTTGCCATTGCAAAGTGGAAGTGGAAAATGGAAGATTTCTTGATGATGGTTCTGTGGAACATATGATGACAAATTCTTGCAAAACAGAAGATTCCGTGGATCACATGAATTGCAAGAAAGATTTGTTACGGATACAGGCGATCTAGCCACCATGCCAGTCGAGATGAGTTTGCTACATTCTATCAAAAGCAAGCTAACATTACTAGAATACATGCATAAGGCACTGCAAGAAGAACCTTGAAAATAGCCAAGCTGCATTCGACACAACCAGAAAAGAAAATGTCATGCTGTATTCCACTGTACAAACATTATCAGGAAGAATGAAAGTACTCACATTACTCCCCTTAAATAAGCAGTATCTGACATTTCAGACAACAAAATGCCCCAGTGCCATTTCATTTAATTTAATTTGCAAGCAATCCATGCCGTCTGTACCCAGATCACACTTCAGAAAAACCCTAATCTTTGTTCCTTATTTAAAAGAGAATAGGCAATTTTCCAGAAATCTCACCCACATTACTGTGAGGGACAGACAAAGCGGTACTAAGAGTGAAAATTATTTAATATACAAAAGAAGACAAAAAACAGAAATGGCATTAGAAAACAATTCCAAAAAAATGAAATATCTCAAAGATAAACATGCTAAAGACCCTAAGGAAGAAACACAACAGGACTTTAAATATGAGCAAGTTCAACTAGATGATATACTCCACAGGAGATACATTTAATCAATCTCTTATCCAGAGCATCTTACAACTAGTATAATCTTACAATTCATGCAATTGTGGGTCACGGGCCTTGGCCCAGCACCCAACCTTAGCAGGTAGGATTTGAACCCTGGACGATCTAGGCTACATTCGAGTACCTGAACTGCTGCACCACCACAGTAGCAGCTATAGAAACTGAATTTAAAAAGGCAAAAACACTGTACAAACCTATAACTGAAAAATAATTTCATGATGCTTTAATATAGATGCCAAAAATAAAGTTCCCCTACAGGCTTCTATAAACATTTTTGATATATTACCTCCCCTCAATTTATACCCCACAAAATATACAGCACAGCTCTAAAATTCCATCTCATAAGGACACAGCCATTATTTCAGTACTGACCAAGCCTAGTACAAACCCAATACTTCATACCAGTTCATCTTACATACCTTATCTCGAAATAACCAGTAAGGCTATGGTCAACCCAGATAAGACAGGATTCATTAGAAGACAGTACCGTATTTTTCGGACCATAAACCGCACTTAAAATCCTTTAACTTTCTCAAAAATCGACAGTGAGCCTTAAAATGCGGTGCATCTAATGTATGAATTAATTCTGGTTGTGCTTTCTGACCTAGAACCGATTGTAGATGGTACACGGCGCTCATAAATCTGTCAAAATGTTTTAGCACGGCCTTGGTAAGTTACGAAGCTTACGGCAACCGTAGTGCGCAGCATCCTGAGTAATACGGTATGTGCTTCAGCATTAGGGTACGTGCATTCATTCATTTATTTTCGAAGCGGATTTCAAACTCAGCGCTATCGGTCACGCAGTACAACATGGACATAGAGCAGCTGCGAGAGAATTCAACATTAACGAATCAATGGTACGGAAGTGGAGGAAGCAAGAAGACGCCCTGCGCCAGGTAAAGACCAAACTGAGCTTCCGATGGAACTTAAGAGTTTCGTTTCATTTAATGCGTCTTATAACCCGGTGCGCTTTATGTATGAAAATAGATCCGTTAGCAGCCGATCGTTGATATCGCGCCTTATAACCCGGTGCGCTTTATAGCCCGTAAATAAGGTACTCTTCTCACAACCTGTGCAGACTATTTAGTTTGATTATCGCAAGATAACAAAACAATCTGGATACCATAATTGCCTCCCTACATGTTGAGTCAGCTGGATTTTCTCTTTGTAACACTGCAGAAATGTTATAATCCTGTATATATTGGATACAAATACTATACTTCACCCCTCAGTCACCATTAACGAGTTCACATCCCAGAGTTTTACACCACACAAGGATGTTCTACGTCTCCTCCTCCTCCTACGTCTCCTCCTCCGCCGCTATTTTTTTTTTAGAAAAACATTAGTAGCAACTATCAGACAGGACAGAAATATCAAAGGTACAATTTCACAAAACACACAACAAAAGGTCGGCCTCTGCACAGATGATACAGGATGTATCCAGCTCTCTACAGAAGACAAGAACACTTTCAATAACATTTTCCAAAAATATCTGTTTATTCAGTTAACTGGAATACATAGATTGTTTTCCCTATTACCACATGGGTTGTAATGCTGTCTCTCTATTGGCAACATTAAATACATAGGGAGCAACATATCATCCAAGCTGTCAGAGTTATTTCCTCTTAATTTCAAACCATTGTTGAAAACAACAGAAGATTGGCACCATTGGAACTTATCTCAGCGCTAGGCAGAAAAACAACTCTAAAAATGTTAATTCTTCATAAAATAAATGATTTATTCACCAGGATTCTGAAATAACAAAATTTTACTGAGAAAAAGAGACTTGAAGTCACTACACGTAATAAACTTAAAGTGCTACGAGGACTTGAAATACGTAATACTATCTAGTAAACCAACGTCAATATCTCAACATCTGGGCACACTACAAACAAAATATCATTCATGGTTAGAAATGGAACAAGAAGTCTGCATGGAATTATCGTTATCAGACCTTACATTTGCTGATTACACAAGAAAACACCACACTCATTTCCACAATACAGTCATATCCACAACAGTGCAGACATGGTGAACAAGATCACCAGTTGCTCCTTGGCACCATGTAGATATAATCTAGTCTGTAAACCTTGTAAGTTTCTACTTAATATTTCATCAGTAAACATCTGTACATGGATACAGACGGTTAAAATTACATCTCTCTCATGATTTAAAGGTCAGTTTCATTACTTTTGATGATCTGACTCAGAAGTGTGGTACAGAGAGAGATTTAACATTTACAATATCTTCAGGTTAAATCTGTACTGAAGTCTAAAATTAATATTCACTCACCCAAGTTAAAGACATAAATAAAATAAACAATAAGAAATTATTAGCAAACTTCTCTCAAACTCTCACCACCGCAGTTAACACTGCTTCACTTCCAACTTCAAAATGAGAAAAAGATCTAGCAATCTCCCCTGGCACTGACTTCTGAGCCATTGTAAAACCACTTTCACAATGACAAACAATAGTAATCTCCAGCTGATTACTCGTAAACAAACTCATTGACCACATATCACACAACATAAATTGCACTAAATAGGACTCCAGATAATTGACAATATTCAATACCTCATGGAGATCTTTCATTAAAAACAAAGACCTTCTGACCACTGGTGGTTCGGGTATAGGAGGGGCAGTGTCTTATGACAACCAGCCTGGTCCCTCCCATGGCCCCTCAATTGGTCTAGAACAGCCACTGCTTCACACATTTTTAAACTATACACCACTGATCAAGCCTGTTAATCAATTTCCCCATTCTAGCAACACTAAACTAAACACCTACATCAATTTAAAATCATATACATAACATATCCATACCAACTCACATTCCAATAACTATACAGTATACTCATGCGCATAACCAACTGGGCAGTGTAAATAGAAAACAATAGGACTTGTGCTCTAGACATGCATATAAATACACAAATACTGGTTAGTTTGCAACACACAATGTTTAGCTCTCACAACCACACTGCAAGAATCTACTTTTATCTCGCAATGTCATATTAAACTCTGATTCAATTTACATGTCTGTTTGTCCATCTGTCTGCCTGCTTTTCTGTTTATCCAATGGCATAAAAAGCAGATGTGACCATTGTACACAAATCCCTTATTCAACTAAATGGGCAAATGTTCTTCCCAAAAAAATATGAGGGTGAATGCTAAAGTATTATATACAGCATATATATACAGCCTAGTGGGTAAGGAACTGGACTATGGACCAGAAGGTCCAGGGTTCAAATCCCACCTCTGCCAAGCTGCCACTGTTGGGTCCTTGAGCAAGGCCCTTAACCCACAATTGCTTGGATTGTAAGACTGTATCAATTGTAAGTCGCTCTGGATAAGGGCGTCTGCTAAATGCTGTAAATGTAAATGTAAATATGTCATTTAATGCATTTCAAGTAATTACTTGTATTCCTATTTTAACAAAAGGCATGTCTTATGTATTTGGGCTAAATAAGTCTCCAAAATAATATGTACCAGGTAATGAGATGAGAGGTGTGTTGTATATTTTTCTCTCCGAGCTGTGTTCCGGCACTTCCGGCCCCACACATGATGTTCATCTGATGGAGCTCCACTGTGCATAATTCACATTTTATTCGACCATGACTCCATGACTTTAGTTTCGCTCTTAGATTTATCATCATACCCCGGCCACTTAATGCCGATGTGCATACTTCACATTCTATTCGAACTTTGACCCATGACTTTAGTTCGCTCTTAGATTTATCATCTACGCCGCCCAAGGAGGTTGGGTCCCTTTTTGAGTCTTGGTCCTCCCAAGGTTTCTTCCTAGAACTAGGGAGTTTTTCCTTGCCACTGTCGCCCTAGGCTTGCTCAATTTGGGATTGGACGTAGTTATTAGGAGATAATCTAAACTTGTAAAGTTGCTTTGAGACATTGCTCCATTGTAAAAGCGCTATATAAATAAATCTGACTTGACTTGACTTGACTATAGGTGGCCTTTCCTAAGTCTGTTTCTTAAGACATCTCTGTTCATGTGAACTATGCCACAATCAGGAAAATAAGGTCAGAGAATCTCAGAAAGAAGAAACTATGGAGCTGTTTGAAGTTGGAAAAGGCTACAAAATCATTTCTAAAGGTCTGGGTGTTCACAAATCCACAATAAGACACACTGTCTCTAAATTACTACTCTGCCTGGGAGTAGCCATCCTGCAAGGATAACACCGAAATCATAACATGCAATGCTGAAGGAGGTGAAAAAGAACCCCAAGGTGAAAAAGACCTGCATAAATTTCTAGAAGTCTATGATTATAGTCCACTAGATAAGGTTCCACTAAAAGAAAAACACTGAACCAAAGTAGAGATGGAAAAACACTGTTCTCACTGTCACACGTTTACAAAACACCACTTGAATGTTCCAGTTGAACTGGCACAAAGCTCTTTGAGGAAGTAAAAAAAAGCTATTGCACACAACCAACCAACCATCAATTCAACTGCGATGCATATTGCAGAAGAATCATGGCTTGGACCACTTTTAACGATTAAGGCAACAATAAAAGAAACACAGTACAGGTAACAGACCATGACCTTCAGCTCTGTAGAGGTTAGATGTTGCAGCACCATTGGATTAGCCTTCCCTCCTTCAAACAGCCAATCAAGTCTACATGTAACACTTGGCCCCCCAAGAAAGCATTTCCAGGACTTGAATCCAGGTCCCTGCAGTGTTTATTAGACCTCCGAACCACCTGAGCACACAAAAGTACATCCAAAACAGAAATATTTCAAGAGATTAAATAAGTTTTGGAATTGCCAAGTCAGAGTACAGACCATAACTCAATTTAAGTATATGGCATAGTCATGAAAAAAATCCCAGAATGGTGGAGGGTTAAATGCAAGGGTTCATATCCCTTTTCTAAAATCGGTTTATAAAGCAGACCATGTGTAGGATTATGAGGAATCTGTTTGCCTATTATTATGACTTAATGCACAATGTATGAGTAAAAAATGCTGATAAACACTAATACTCCTTTTCCTTGGACATTATCATTAATGCTCCAACACAGCTTGATAACTAGTTAATGACACACTGCTTCTCTCTTAATTTGTTCCCTTTCATTTTTCTGGAAGTAATAATTCATTTATCTACATGGCCCTACAAGCCTCTGAAGCAGTTAATTGCTGGTGATGAGTAAAAATGATCATCTGCTCCAAAATTCAGAGTTCACCTCTATTAGGAATTAAATTTGGCACTTGATGAGGCATCAGGATATAAAATGCCTATGAAACGAAAAAAGAACAGCTGGTTTAATTCAAGAGTAATGAGTCTACAAGTTCTTTAATAATCCAGCCTACCTTGGGATGAAAGGGGGGCCTTTAAATTTTTATCCTACTGAACAAATAATTTCCCATGTTTCATGTGCTTCTACTAATGCACCTCCACAAACTGTAATGATTGTTGAATGTATCTGCAATTTAATCTCTCTCATCTTAACAACAAATGACATTCTGTACCATGTGGATGGAGAGAGTAAAAATACAGCTCCCACACAGTTTTCCCTATGAATGAGGAAGACAGAACAGCTGACATCAGCACAGTTCCAGGAATAGGTAGCCTGACCATTCTCCATTGCTGGAGCTTACACGACCTTGACAGGGCAGGCTGAAAGGACAGCGCTGAAAAGTCTCACAGATGGGGTAAATTGCTCTTGTCCAACTGAGCCAGAACGTTACACGCCTGTGTTTGGGTGTGTTTCAATGCTGTGTCTCAAAATATTTACATTTCTGCCATTTCTGCATTGAAGTGTCTATGTTGCCATCATGCCATGAAATCAGTGCATATTAACTTAGTTTTATTCATATTCCACTGGTTGCACACTGACTACAAAGATCTGACGTTTCTTTAAAGACTAGCTGACATGTACTACTGATCTAATGAAACACTATATCCCACCCTGAGCAGTTTGTTCAATTACGCAACTCAGTATTTAGACTGCAGATGCAATTCAGCACTTAAGTGCCACACAGGACGTGCCTCTATTATTCTGGTTTCATATAGCCCAGAGTTTCTGGAAAGCTGGAGTCCAGCTTGAGTTAGTGATTTCCCTGTTATATCGTACCTACAAAACCTGGTAATTAACTGATGGCTTGGAATCACATGAACAGGGAAATTGATGTGCTAGACTCTGGCCATGACTCTCAATGACTGAAGAGCACTCATGATGTATTTTAATATTCTTTATAATAAGTTTGTTTAGAGGATCAGAATATTTCAGTACAGGTATGCACTGTTTAATGATCGAACCAGAACGTTTACTGAAATGGGCATTGACCAGACATGACCTCAGTCACAGTCTGTTTAGGCTACTGTGCTGTAAATAAGAAAACTGCATACAAATGATGTTAATGCATCAGAGATAGCGCTGAAAACATGAATACAAATCTACCATCTACACAGCATCCAAAGCCTAAAATGTTATACAGATCACTCCCTCCAGACAATATACAACACCTTGGAATTATTTTTCTTTTGCAGTTATTGCACTTCACAATCATCAGATCCACTGTCGACCTGTTCAGATACACAGTAATGCAACTTCAGACCATTTACACACTGTAGAACCACTATGAAACATAAACATAATTACCGTATTTTTCGGACCGAACGGGTATATTTTCATACATAAAGCGCACCGGGTTATAAGGCGCATTAAATGAAACAAAACTCTTAAGTTCCGTCGGAAGCTCAGTTTGGTCTTTACCTGGCGGCAGGGCGTCTTCTTGCTTCCTCCACTTCCGTACCATTGATTCGTTAATGTTGAATTCTCTCGCAGCTGCTCCATGTCCATGTTGTACTGATAGCGTTGAGTTTGAAATCCGCTTCGAAAATAAATGAATGAATGAATGCACACACCCTAATGCTGAAGCACATACCGTATTACTCCGCTATGCTGCGCACTACGGTGGCCGTAAGCTTCGTAACTTACCAAGGCCGTGCTAAAACATTTTGACAGATTTATGAGTGCCGTGTACCATCTACAATCGGTTCTAGGTCAGAAAGCACAACCTGAATTAATTCATACATTAGGCGCACCGCATTTTAAGGCACACTGTCGATTTTTGAGAAAGTTAAAGGATTTTAAGTGCGCCTTATGGTCCGAAAAATACGGTACATATATCTCACTGGCTGCACACAACCAAGAGGGAATGAGTCCGCTTGAATAAACACTAAATTCCAGAGCAGACCATGCAATATCACCTTTTAAACACTTTAAATCTAGAGTGCAAATTTCCATTTCACATATATTCTTGGCACCTAAAAGTGTCTGAGCACACGTACAGACCTTAAAGTAATGTAGTTCCTATTAATGCAATTAGTTCATACAAAGTAAATCAATATTCGTGAAAATAAATGAAATAAAAAATATGTAAGCAAAACATCAAAGCATGACATAAAAAAAAAAATTTATGGCAGTTAAAATGCACATGCTAAACCTTTTTTTTAAAGTATGTTCTGTATTCACTAATAGTGCTATATGTCATACATGGAATGTAGGGAATAGTGATTGGGTGGCAATTTCAAACAAAGTGTGTAACTGGTGCCTCACATAGTCAAGTAACATGTCAAATATTAACTTGTTAACACGTTGTTTTTGTTTGTGGGACTGTGGTGGCCTAGCAGGTAAGGTACTGGACTATGGACCAGAAGGTTCAGGGTTCAAATCCCACCTCTGCCAAGCTGCCACTGTTGGGTCCTTGAGCAAGGCCCTTAACCCACAATAGCTTGGATTGTAAGACTGTACCAATTGTAAGTCGCTCTGGATAAGGGCATCTGCTAAATGCTGTAAATGTAAATGTTTAGTGCAGCATCTCATGTAAATACTCAGAGGACAATTGTATGTGAAAAAGGCAGAGAAGCTTTCCTTCAAGAATAACAGACTTCTCTAAATAACTAGAAAGGAGAAGTTAGTTCAATGTTAGTGGCAATGTCAAAGTTTTCATTTCAAAAAGCTTTAAATAAATATAAACACAGCTTTTCCAACAGTAAAAAGGCAATTAATAAAACAAGTTTTGAAGCTGAAATTGTATTTAATGGCAAAAACAATATCCATACATTCCTCTTCAACATCTGCTTCATCCTGCTCAAGTATAAATAAACATTAGCTACTCAGAACTTCTATTAAGTTGTATTTAATTCTGCAGCTCATTTGTTAGAGTGAACGAACCTTTCTCCACTTTCTTGATGTGTGTCTGCAGATGCAGGTAGATTGGATAGAGAAGCTTTTTCACCCACAAGCCATTTTAGTTCAGTTCAACCATATTTCACATGCAAGCAGCCATCACCCACAGAGGAAATCAACAGAGTAAATAATGAAAAAGCACGACAGGAATCCATATCAGATAAAAAGAAAAAGGACCACATGCCAGAGCAAATGACTGGTCATCAGGTTGTCCAACTTTATGGATTTGTTGTTCAGTCACAAATCATTATGGCCACAAAGTCAGAACAAAGAGGCAGCATGAGCAAGCTAGTTTGGGCAAGCCAAAGGAGATGATTATAAACAAACATGCTGTATGAAAGCTTTCCATTCATGTTTCATTTCAAAAAGCTGAATTAAATTGAGAAGCTGTTTGTGGCTTCTGTGTTGCTGCCATAGCTGCAGTGCAGAAAGTACTTATAACAGTGCAGTCAGGAAACTTCAAGCATGTATATACAGCACAGTTTGTAGGCAATTAATGTTTGGCTTTTGTACTCCAGTACATTGGATTTGAAACGAAACAGTGAGGTTTACAGACTGCCAACGATAATTAGATGACATTTACATTTAGACTGAGTTTATCACATACCGTAAGAATTACAGCTTTTTTTTTTTATGCAGTCTTCCACAAAAATAAATACAAATGTCATGTTTAGTTCTGCTTAGCAGTTTGGAAGACCTTGCACAGACAATAGCTTGTGAACCACAGACATAAATCGGCACTGGCTGATGCCTGTAATGCCACTGATTTCAGTGTCTGCTTGGTTCATGCTGTGGGAAACGGCCATAGAGGAGGGTGAGGGCTGAGATCATTTTTCCATCTCAGCCTTGAGCTGGTGTCTAATTATCATAATGAAAAGTTACAATTAGTTAGGCTTTTGCCTAACACAAGTGCCTCCATAATGGTGTGCCTCTGGGAACCTGTTCGTATGTTGTTCCGTCTGCCCACCGCAAGTCTAACGCAGCTTTAACTAACTGTTAAGAATGTTAAGGTGAGAGGTTTGAAAAATAAAACAATGTTGACAGTGACAAATTAGAGTCATATATGCTTCAGCAGCAATCTACAGCAGGGCCCTCAACCATGACAGAATCATGTATGGTAAATTTGAGCACAATGTGATGTACTTGAGAAAAGTTACCCAGAAAGTAGCAGTTTTCTAGCATTTATACAGTGGGGCAAAAAAGTATTTAGTCAGCCACTGATTGTGCAAGTTCTCCTACTTAGACAGATGAGAGAGGTCTGTAATTTTCATCATATGTAAATGAGACAAAATGAGAAAAAAATGAGAAAAAAAAATCCAGGAAATCACTTTGTAGGATTTTTAAAGAATTTAATTGTAAATTATGGTGGAAAATAAGTATTTGGTCAATAACAAAAGTTCAAGTCAGTACTTTGTAACATAGCCTTTGTTGGCAATGACAGAGGTCAAACGTTTCCTGTAAGTCTTCACCAGGTTGGCACACACTGTAGCTGGTATTTTGGCCCATTCCTCCATGCAGATCTCCTCTAGAGCAGTGATGCTTTGGGGCTGTCACTGGGCAACACGGACTGTCAACTCCCTCCACAAATTTTCTATAGGGTTGAGATCTGGAGACTGGCTAGGCCACTCCAGGACCTTGAAATGCTTTTACGGAGCCACTCCTTCGTTGCCTGAGCGGTGTGTTTGGGATCACTGTCATGCTGGAAAACCCAGCCATGTTCCATCTTCAATGCTCTCACTGATGGTAGGAGGTTTTGGCTTAAAATCTCAATACATGGCCCCGTTTATTCTTCCCTTTACATGGATCAGTCGTCCTGTCTCCTTTGCAGAAAAACAGCCTCAAAGCATGATGTTTCACAGTAGGTATGGTGTTCTTGGGATGCAACTCAGCATTCTTCCTCCTCCAAACACGACAAGTTGAGTTTTTACCAAAAAGTTCTATTTTGGTTTCATCTGACCACATGATATTCTCCCAATCCTCTTCTGGATCATCCATGTGCTCTCTGGCAAACTTCAGACGGGCCTGGACATGTACTGGCTTAAGCAGGGGGACACGCCCAGCACTGCAGGATCTGAGTCCCTCTCGGCGTAGTGTGTTACTGATGGTAGCTTTTGTTACTTTGGTCCCAGCTCTCTGGAGGTCATTCATCAGGTCCCTCTGTGTAGTTCTGGGATTTTTTTTCACCATTCTCATGATCATTTTGACCCCATGGGAAGAGATCTTGCGTGTCTTCCATTCCATTGCTCCCACAGTAGATTGTAGATTCACTCTTCCCAGCTTGGTGCAGGTCTACAATATTCTTCCTGGTGTCCTTCGACAGCACTTTGGTCTTGGCCATGGTTAAGTTTGGAGTCTGACTGTTTGAGGCTGTGGACAGGTGTCTGTTATACAGATAACGAGGTCAAACAGGTGCCATTAACACAGGTAACGAGTGGAAGACAGAAGAGCTTCTTAAAGAAGTTACAGGTCTGTGAGAGCCAGAAATCTTGCCTGTTTGTGGGTGACATAATATTTATTTTCCACCATGATTTACAATTAAATTCTTTAAAAATCCTTCAATGTGATTTCCTGGATTTCTTTTTCTCATTTTGTCTCTCATAGTTGAAGTGTACCTATGATGAAAATTATAGACCTCTCTCATCTTTCTAAGAACTTGCACAATCAGTGGCTGACTAACTACTTTTTTGCCCCACAGTAATAGCTAGCAATTTACAGCCACGATCTAATTCATTGTGTATTTGCACAAAGATCATAAAAAAGTGCTGCATTGTTGACAAACATGTAAATATTTGCCTGATTGGGAGGTCACTGGATATAATCCAATTCCAGATCATTAGCCCAGGCATAACGCATGGGGAAAATAAAGCAGCAGAGAAGTACCGGTAGGTTGTGATCACATAAAAGCATCATCTAATGGCAGACAACAGTCTGCAGTGACGGATTTCCAGTAAAATACATGAAGGTTACTGTAACTGGTTGAACAAAACCGCAACATACAGACTTCTGGAGAGAGGCAGAGTGAAGGACGAGGAGTTTTATAGGCAGAAAACGAACGAGAATTTATGTGTCCTGCTGTCATATATGTTGTTACGGTGTGACATGTTGATGAGGATTTACCGATTTCTGGCCTTGAACTGGCCATGCCAAGACATGAAGATGATAGGGTTGAATGCTGCAGTTGCACAGTTTTAAGTAACTAAAAAGGTGCTAAAAAACAAGCAAAAAGCAACGAGAACACTTAAGAGTAGAGATTAGAGAATCAATAAAATGCAAACGATACCCAACCCTAGCAGGATATGAAGATTATGACAAACTTTAGAAGTCAGCTGTCCAAGACAGGCCTAAATCAGCCAAGGTACCAGCATAAAAACACACTCAGCAAACCTTAGCAGCATCATTCTGCAAAAAATGCCTTACAACAAGAAAAGCAAAACAATTAGCAAGACATAACGAATACTGTCACCAATTACATCACGAAGGACACGATGCCAATTCAGGCGGTTAAGAGAGATGGGTGCAAACAACTTTTCAATTTAGACACTTTATTAATTATTGTCTAATTATCGTTATCGATAAAATCCCAGATAATATCGAAATAATGTTCTAAAACTAGAACAGTATGGAGTGCATTTTCATACTAGAAAAGTTGAGTGCATATGACATTTCTACTTAGAAAAAAATCTACAGCAATAAATACAATACACATACTCCTATGACCACACTGTGTGAGAAAATCAGAAAACCATTTTATCCACCGACATTTTCCAGGTATAAAAATGCTCCTTTACAGCCCATTAAATCATTTTGGTTTATGATATAAAAGTTCCAGCACAGCCATGCCTTTCACTGCTAAATGAAATATAGGCAAGGCCTTCAGAAAACTGCTGCCACAAATTTGGGGGCATATAATTGTTTAAAGTTGTTGCATATTGTAGCATTACCATTTCCTTTTACTGCTACTATGGGGCCTTAACCAAACCCTGAAAACAGTCCCAGACCATTATTCCCCCTGAAACACACTTTACTGTTGGCACTATGATGAGTAATACCCTGATTAGTCCATCAGACTACCAGATAGTAAAGCATAATTCTTCACTCCAGAGGATTGCTGTTTTCCGGCCCTGCTTTGTGAATTTATGTTGTCTACCGCTTCATGGCTGAAGTGTTGTTCTCCTAGATGTTTCTATTTCACAATAATTGCAGTCGTATTTGACCGGGGTAGTTCTAGCAGGGCAGAAATTTCATAAACTGACAGGTGGCAAAGGTGGCATCCTATGACAATGCCATGTTTATTGACCCATTCTACCCAAGGCAGTGTCTGTCTGTATAGATTGCATGGTGATGTGATTTTATACATCTAGTAGCAATGGGATTAGACTGGCCAACCCGGTATAGATGATAAAACATTTCTTTTTTGAATTTTTGAATAAAGGAACAGGTTTAGAAAGCTCTAGAGATGTGAGCTCCACATGGAATACAGTGTAACAATTGCTAATGTTGATAAATCCATAAGACCAACAATCCTTTCTTAGAACTTACAATACAATCTGTCTCCTAGACTATATATTCTCTTGGCCCAAGAGATACACATATCCTTGGACCCACCATGAAAAAGCAGCACAGACTCATGATCGATCAGAATAGCTGATAAAATAGTTTCCACTGGGACTTGGCACAAGACTAGTGCATTTGGCAAATGCAAGCACAATGGAATAAATGTGTATGTATACTGTTAGCATACAGATTACTCAGATAAAGACCAGATGTAGAGGGAAGCACAGACTAAATTTACAGCGGCCGTCATCACGATCACACTCTGCGGAGAGGGGAAGAAAGGTGAAGGAGTTCCAGAGAACCTTTTAAAGGCCTGCTCCAACACTGCTTAGGACCTCTCTTAAGGACGTTACATCACCTGACTGATCACACGCCACACTATGTCTGACACAGCTTTTGAAAGGGACATTGGCAGGTTCATACTGGCTTAGATCTGAGACACGCAGGAAGTCTCAGCATGATGGCTTTGAGGTCACATCAAGCATTAATGGTACAGAAGGCTGCATTTGTGTTCTCACAAACATAGAGATGAAAACCGTTGCAGCGAGTCAAACGCAGACCGCCACACATCTCCTCTCCCACACTTTCACAGAGGTGGAATCCAATTAGTCCAGATCAGGGAGATACGAACGCCAGGCGACACAGAGATACGAGATCTTCAAAGCTAAAGGAGGGAAACAGGGGAGAGGATAATGAGGGAAACATCCTCTATCTGTCCATGTATCCGAGACACACTGATCTCTAAGGGAGGTGACACATGATTCATGCCTCAACAGTCACACGGTTTTCTTGTCTGCATCATCTTGTCACACGGCATAATCTTCATTATTTGATTGGAATCCCTGACCGTGGCAAGGCATGCAGGATTTTGCTAATTTAATTAGCTATCCAGGTCAGGGAGGATGTTTCCATTTCCAGCTCAGCTCCCTTCTGTTCAAGTCCAAGTAGAATTAATGGTTAAAACATACAGGAGAGGTTACACATAACAAAGGTGTAATGAGTTGGTTAAACCAAGTCCCACCCTGAGTAATGTCAGCTGAACAGCTATTTCCTTAGTTATATCCCTCCTCATCCCTCGCCAAATATCCTGCACACACCTTTAATGTGTTTTCGGTTAATTATAAAATCTATAAAGGCAAAATGTTGGACTGGCAATTATTAAATCAGCAAACTAGCAATAAACTGAGCTGTTAAAATCCACCAGAGCTTTTTATGGTCAATGGCGAACAGAAGGCGTGAACATCTTGTACCTCGCTCAGAAATCCTCCGGGCACTCGAGGGCAAATAACATGGTATTAAATGTTAATTACTTAATCTATAGAAAATCATTTAATGACGAGAGCAACCCCTTCTTTTTACCTCCAGTGATATGACCCCTGACTTTCAGTACATTCAAATAATGACCCATTAGAACGGACTTAGAGAGCAAGCAGACCTCTGGAAGCTGAGCTGTTTATGTTTTTTATAAGAGCAAAAATGGGTTCTGTCCATCAAACAAAATGCCAGCATAGTAAACAGACTGTAGTAAAAGTGTTTTGGTGTTATAGGTCTAAATAAAAGCCAAACACCCACTGGCGCACAATGACTTTGTAATTTTCAGTGTCTCTGGTGGACTAAAGTTATTTTACAAAAACTGTCCCAAACACTAATTCCACTAAATCAGAAATGTAGTCTAACACATGAAGGTCAGTTGTTGGCCAGAAGATCTGAAGAGCAATATCAGAGATAACGTTGAAAGAAATGGTCATCACAGGGTAGCAATTTCACATTTAGTATGGCAAAAGAATACTCATCTAAGGAACCATCTAAGGAACAGTCATAACAGGCTGGAAACTGTATGAAGCAGGAATAGCTGCAAAAAGTTACTGCAAGTGGAGGACAGGGCAGAAAGCCAAACAATCACAACTGAGCTCAGTTCTTTTTATGTTCACATTGTAATCAAACTTTAAAGTTTTTCATTCTGGTCCACTTTAGCACTGATGAGATCTCAGACCACTTGTTGTTCACACCTCAACTCCAGTGTGACAACGCATCATGGGTATTTAAAATGACATGTTGCTGGTTTACTATATGAATACAGTGCACAAAAATCTAGAATAGAACATAATAGTATAGAGCAGATTTTTTTCAGAATAGAAAATAGCTTATTTATTTTAGTAACAAGGACTCAAAAGAAGTGGTAGTAAAGAATAACTCACTTATTATTTCTAAATCAAGCAGAGGCGTTTAAAATGGAGAACGTGTGGGATAAACATTGGAGAGAAATGCACAACTCATTTAGACGTTTAGAAGGGCTGATTATACCCAAAAAAGAACCAGCTGCAGTGATAAGAGCTGGAGAGTCGCATTGTGTGCAGGACAGACTAACAGCTTCGCACAGCAAACCTCAGCTCTTTCGCTTTCCATACCACGAGCAAAATGCGAAGTGGTGTGGGACCATTTGGCTTTCCTAATGCACAAATCAATCAGACCACAAAACAAACCACAAACGAACTCAGATCCCTCTAAACAACCCCAAAAACTAACCTAACTGAGACAACATCCAGAGAACATCTTAGTTTGGTTAGTTTTTGGGGCTGTTTAGAGGGCTTTGAACTTGTTTGACATTTTCACGTATGCAAAAGAAGCTATGACTCAGCGCTCTGAAGATGCTGAAATGGTTCGAGTGTGAAAACGCCCTAAAGCATCTATGTGGCAATCCAAAAGTCAGTTTAAATAGAAGCTTAAACCAGGCTTCAACTTAGCATGTATGCACTTTCCCTTCCAGCATGCCTATATTTCTCTACTGAATAAGAATTTTCACAATTGTGGATGTTTAGAAAGTGTGTTGTTGGGAGGATAGTGTTAGTATTACCCAGTGCCGAATATTCAAAGAAAAGATTTTTTCAGTTTCCATGGTAATGCACGAAGGAGTGAGAGCAAGAGAAAGAAAGAAAGCTGCGTGGGAGATGGAGTGACAGAAAGATAAAGTCAGACACAAGGTGAGAAAAGTACAGAACTCAAAGGCAAAGTGAGGGAAAAAAAACAGCCAACAATCTATGGCACAGTGTGGAGGTCATGTCAGACCCACAGGCATGCTCCCTCTCACTTACCCCCTCCTGCATCTAAACGAACACAGACAGAGGATCTCAGTGCTCCATATCATCAGCTACAGGGCACTCGTGTGAAGTTGCTGAGCTTTCAGAAAGCCAGCGTTTGATGAGGGTGATTCATTTTCCAACAAATCTCATGGAAATGTTCCATTACAGGAGATTTCCTTTATTGATTTTACCACACTTCTTCATGTTGTCCAACGACTGGGTCTTGCTCTACATCCTTCACAGCCTAAAAGTAGGATCTTGTATATGAGGGGGTCAGACAGGCAGTTCTATCTACCCTGGCTTTGAATGTAGAATGTACAGTATGTAGTAGAATGTATTGGTGATAACGCTTTCTTCACTTCATAAGTCTTCATTAACCAATGCTCCTGAATTGCACTAACCCAGTGTCATTACCCTCCAAGCCATTATTAATATTCTCCCACCTCTCCCAAAGGCAGGGTCCAGCTCTTCCCCATTCAGCCTGGCCTTAATCTCACCTCTATCAAAATTGCAATGCACACCAAACACTGCTCCATCCGTCTGCATTTCTATTAAAGAAGGACCTGAACACAACCCTATTAAATGTGTCCAATCCCAAAGCACATAAAAGGCAAGGGACAAATAAGCAAGTAAGCAACAGAAAACAAAAAAGAAAGGCGAAGAACAATAGCTTGACATTTAAAAGGTACCCAAGCATGTGTGAACACAAAAATGATTGGTTGTATGTAAGATATTATTAATATTACACCAGTGATATTTGGAAATGACACTATTATCAGTTAACCAATAGTAACTACACAAGGCATGTTGAAAATACAAAAAAGTGTCATCGTCAATCTTCAATCCTTTGAAAGGCAACCTTTGCTTAATTACCAAGGTTACATTCTTCTACAAACTCTATTCAGCATTTTATCAGCATCTCTATACATATAAGAATCACTCTAGCTGTGGAGAAAATAACCAGAGGCCAAAGCACACAGTTTGAAGCTGACTCAGTACCAACAAAGGAATACACAATAAAGGGCACACTAGGCCTTAAAAAGCCAACTTTATCTAGACCAACTATGATCTATGGCATCTGCACATTTACTGAGAAGGACCAGTGTGTATCACAGAGGAGACTTCTTCTGAAAATGTTCTAATAGTCAAATCCAGTCCCTGCATTCTTATCAGAATAAAGCATGAGGTGTTTTGATTAAAAACAACAAGTTTTGGAAGGAAACTTTAGGTAACTCAGAAATGGTGTTACTAATAGGGAAAATATGTTTAAAATGTCTTGTTTAATTACACACACTCTCAACATTTACATTTACAGCATTTAGCAGACGCCCTTATCCAGAGCGACTTACAGTTGATACAGTCTTACAATCCAAGCAATTGTGGATTAAGGGCCTTGCTCAAGGACCCAACAGTGGCAGCTTGGCAGATGCGGGATTTGAACCCTGGACCTTTTGGTCCATAGTCCAGTACCTTAACCACTAGGCTACCACAGTCCCATGAAATCAAATCATAGAACCAACGGCAAATCTTTAAAAACAAATATGGACTGTAGAATGGGTAAGAGAGCCAAATAGGTGCCATTTGCTTGCTGTAACTCTTGATTCAACTTTCATTTTAACAACACACATACTAATGCAAATTTATTTTATTTTTACATGGTTTCTCCTGTTAAATTGTTGCTCTTTATATAAGTAACAGGACTGAGATTTAAGCACAGAAGTAGCAAATGCATAAAATGTAACTACATGGCATCCATACTAATAGAATTAGGGCACTGAGCAAATTCCAATGAATTACCGAAAATTTGTAGTTTTACAATAAACAAATAGCATTTAAAAAAATCATTTAGGTAACAGGATAGTAAGTTGAAATTGACATTCTCAGTCATAGATACAATATCACCAAATATTCAGGAAGAAAAATAAGAGAGAACTTACTTTTAGTCTTCCCATGGCTTCCTATTGAACATGTGATTTGTGGTATGTACCATCATTTTCAGAAGTGGGAATATGTTAGGGTAACAGGACTGAGTGAACATGGGGACATGACTAAAATATGTATTTTAGAGTTAATTACACATGTAATGTCCTGGGGACGTTAATGGAACCTATTCAATGGAATGGCTGAAAACTAAAAAGCTGAGTGACTTTCAACATTTTGCTGACAATTAGATGTGCAATTAAGTTGGTTCATCAAACTCCTGACAGCACCTTATCACCAGACACAATGCCAAGCATGGGTCTAAAGCACATGTATAAATACATTTCAATCTCTTCTGAAATTATGGGATGGACTAGTGGTCATGCTCAGATTTTCTCCAGAGACCTCTTAAAAGCCACAACAATTCCAAAGGTCTTCATAACATTAATGAGTCAGTGAGGCTGTCAGCAGCTCTACAGCAGACACGAACATACTTTAATACGGTGCACATGGATTTCAGCTCAGCCCACATGATGAGCATTCAGCTCATACACACTGACACTGCAGTGACGTGAGGCTTACTGAGGCGCCAAGGCCAGATAGAGAGCAAAAAAGGCTGAGGAACTCAGTCAGTGGAGTCAGTAAGAAACTGTATAAAGAGAGGGATTGCAAGACACACTTGTCATCTGTAAAGAATAGCCAGGTGGGAGAGAGTGGAGGTGGAAGCCATACAGCAAGAATGCAATTCACTGGAGGGCAGACCTGCAAGGACAACTGTGAACCATGTTCAGCCGTGTATGGTTGCCAACTTTTGGTGTACATGTGTGACTAAAATCCTATTCAGTGTCATAGCACACACAGTGTTCTACTTTATGCAGTATCCAAAATATTCCAGCAGAAAACACACTTCTGGTGTTCTGTACACACATAAAAAGGTTCTCCTCCCCAAGCCTGGGTGGTGAATCTGGCTCATATTGCACAAAGTTTGTGGACACCTGACCATCCCACCCAAAACCATTAAATGTGATACAGGCTTTCCTGCTACAATGGCTATAGAAAATCTCCATACTCCTTTGAAATATTCACTTTTAAGTTTTGCAACCTGAAGTCCGACCCAAACAAAAAACTAATAAAAAGTTAATTTAAAAAAATTCAAAACTAATTTAACAGGGTTGAAAAAGTAATCAGGCCCCTGATTTAATACTTCATGGAGCTACCTTTTGCTTTAATTTAGTCATCAGCGTGTTTGTATATGCTCTACCAGCTTTGTACACCTAGACTGAGTAATATTTGCCCATCAGTCCCTGCAGAATTGATTGAGTTCAGTTAACTTTCGTGATGAATGCCAACGGACTGTTCTCGAAGCCCACCTGTACATTTTCATCAGATTTGAGTCAGGGATCCGTCTTAGACACTCGGCGGTATTCACCTTCCTATCAGTAAGGCACTACATTTCCTATTTGTTTTTTGGGGATTTTTTGGTGGTGTGTTTAAGGTTGTTGATGAATGAATAATGATCTCTTTGTGGAACCATCCACTACTAGTTTACAGCCAAATTTTCTAAACTAATGAAAACCAGTGATGTCAGATGGGGTGAATTAGTCTGATTTGTGTATGCCAAGTCAAGTCAGATTTATTTATATAGCTCTTTTTACAATGGGATCATTGTCTCAAATCAGCTTTACATTTGGAGGTTATCTTGTAATAGCTAAGGCTAATCCCAAATTGAGAAAGCAACATGGGGATATTTTCAGACTGAAACAGGAAAGAACCTTTCCCAACCCTTGTTGCAAATATACTATCTGCATAGTAATAGGTATCATTTACATTTGCATTTACAGCATTTAGCAGACGCCCTTATCCAGAGCGACTTACAGTTGATACAGTCTTACAATCCAAGCAATTGTGGGTTAAGGGTCTTGCTCAAGGACCCAACAGTGGCAGCTTGGCAGAGATAGGATTTGAAACCTGGACCTTTTTGGTCCATAGTCCAGTACCTTACCCACTAGGCTACCACAGTCCCAAGTATCACCCAAGTACAGAATAGTGTTCCACTGGTTAAGTGTTGCAGTCTGCAGGTCAAGAACCCCTTCTGTAGCAGTGAGAGAGGCTCAGCCAAAACGATGTTTTAAAAAAAGGCCCAGACCCAGACCGCAAAACTCTATACCTGGCTCAGTATCTATGCATTGGGTATCCATATTCGTTCATCAGACTAACCCAGCCACTGGGGGTGCACATGCCAGTGCACTCTTGGTGCCGATCCCATGCCTGGATAAATGGGGAGGGTTGTGTCAGGAATGGCCTGTGTCAAATCAAATGTTCTTATCCTGAATCGGATTTCCATACCAAGTCTGTCGAGGCCCAGGTTACCAACAGCCGCCACGGATTGTTGGGACTGTGGTAGCCCAGTGGATAAGGTACTGGACTTTGGACCATAAGGTCCAGGGTTCAAATTCCACTTCTGCCAAGCTGCCACTGTTGGGTCCTTGAGCAAGACCCTTAACCCACAACTGCTTGGATTGTAAGAATGTACCAATTGTAAGTCGCTCTGGATAAGGGCGTCTGCTAAATGCTGTAAATGTAAATGAAAACTATATTTTGGCCTGTGGTGGCCTAGCGGTTAAGGTACTGGACTCTGACCCAGAAGGTCCAGGGTTCAAATCCCACCTCTGCCAAGCTGCCACTGTTGGGTCCTTGAGCAAGACCTTAACCCACAATTGCTTGGACTGTAAGATTGTATCAATTGTAAGTCGCTCTGGATAAGGGCGTCTGCTAAATGCTGTAAATGTAAATGTAAATGTTGGCCAACTGATTACTGGCGGAAACTTAGCAGCTGTTGGGCGAAGAAGGAAAGGGGGAAGGGATGTTCAGAGGCAGTGGGCAAGGAGAAAGGGTAGAATGTTGGACATGTCAGAAATTGTAATGCTGGCACTATGACTGGTAAAAGGAAAGTGCTGCCTGACATGATGAAGATGAAAAAGGCAAACATACTAGGACTCATTCATGAAACGTGAGCAGAACGAATTTGCACATAAAACGTTTGTAAAACACATTTTTCGTAAATATCCGGATTCATGAAAATATTCGTAGTCCTAAAATGTTAGTACGTTAGACTAAAATCTACACATGGTCCTCAGAACCCGTAAACTGTTCGTAACGTCCAAAAGTCGGCGAGTGTCACCAGACACTTACACATAATTGAATTAAAGTACTGACAAAATAATAAGAATTATTAATATTACATTTCTATAATACATAAAAAATAAAGCATTCTGTTTAATTATACAGCCTGTTATTCAGAGAAACGTTCAATAAGCCTCAAAGCTCAGCTCTCGCCAGCAAGGGATAAAGAATTCACTAATGTGAGACACTGCTGGCTTTACATTCTTTTTTATATAGCAATTCATAGTAAATATATATTCATCTTCAAGGTATGATGTTTTTAAAGTGTAAATGAAACCTACGAAACTGCATCAAGGCATGATGATCTAATGTTTCATTTGCATATATAAATAAGAACAGACGACCATTCAGTTAACGTACAATTGATCCATTATCTTCTGAGCGCTGTGGCCAGGTGGAATCCTTGGGCGCAGCTCTGCTGGGAGACTTTGAGCATGGCGTTACAAGAAATCGTAGGCTCATTGGTAAGAAAACATAAATGCTAGAAGCAGTGCTTAATTTGTAATACTTGAGGTACAGGAACAACGAGTGATCCAGTAAGTAGCCATTAAGTCAAAAGGTCCCGGAGCGATTAAACACAACTGTGCTTATAGTTCAACACCTAATACAGCAGACTTCAAAATAGAATATCTATATAAATGAAAAAGACTTGCATTCTCTTAACTTTCAGCTGTCCAAATTCGCAATTTCCAAACCTCGCTGTTCCCTAGCTCTCCTGAAGCGTGCATGTGACTGATGATAATGAAGAAAATGACCCGTTTGGGTTTTTGGAAAGGAGGTTACAAACAAGTACCATTTTATTAAAATTCGTTTATTAATATTCTTCATTTTCATTTTATTTTAGATATAAATAAGCAGAGGTGCTTAATCCAGACAAATAAGAACACCGGAACGCATGTGCTCTTAATATGAGAGGTACCGGATCTTGTCCGGCAGGATCCGGCTCAAATTAAGCACTGAGTACAAGATTGTAGATTTATTCATACAGCCTACATGGACTTGTATCAAGCTGCTTTATTTATTACCTGAAACACCACTATGGACTCTCAAAAAAAATGTTGATTTGAATGCACTATGTTCAATAAAACATTGACTTCTGCATCAGAATAGTTTTTTTCTTTGCTTTTTCAGAGACATTTTGGAGAAATTTTGCTGTGTTCCTCAGTCCAACGATGGTTATTTGTTATTCGTGGGCGTGGATTATGGTAATTGTATGCTAATTATAAAGGAACGTGCACGTGTGACCCATTTACGATCGATTGTTATTCATTAACATACGCATGCTCTACTAATAAATCTCGTGTTTATGCGAAGTTCATGAATCTGGAGGAGAGTTTTGTAAATGTCCATTTACGTGCAATTTACTCGCAGTTTGCTCGTCTTTTTTACGAAGGTTTCATGATTGAGGCCCACTGTGTGCACAGGAGATCCAGTGGAAGGGGAGTAAGGCCAGGAGCAACAGAGGTGGTTTTAAACTGTTCTACCATGGTGCAGATGGGAGGTGAAATGGGGTATGGATAATGCTGAAGAAAGAGTATATTAAGAGTGTACTGGAGGAAAGTGTCTGGACGAGTGATGAGTGTGAAGATGAAAATTGAAGGGATGTTGAATGTTATCAGAGCAAATGCCCCACAAGTGGGGGGTGAGCTGAGGAGAAAGAAGATTTTTGGAGTGAGGGTACCCAAGGAAAACAGTGACGATAGGAACAAACTTCAATGGGCATGCTGATTAAGGGAACCAAGATGATGGGCAGGTACAGTGTCAGGCAATTTGCAAATTGGATGAAAATGGTTGCGTTGAGTACATATTACAGTGGTACCTTGGTTCTCGTCGGTAATTCGCTCTAGAAGGCTTGTCGAGAACCAAATACGAGGAGTGCCGAGCAAATTTTTCCCATAACAAATAATGTAAATTGAATTAAGCCGTTCTAGACACCCAGAAAATCCACACTATATAAGGCATTATATGCATTAATGGAGTTGCATTGTACAGATGCTCCCTAATTTACAATGGGGATACATCCGACACAATCCATCATATGTTAAATGTATTATGACTGAGGAGTTTAACGAGTGTTTGGTATCATAGAGGAGCATTTACATTTACATTAACATACAATTGGCCAAAATTATTAACACAAAGCTTTATTGTAAAGTGTTGAAAATGTAATTTATGTTAACAAAATGCAACTTAGTGAGTAATGGATTGACAGTGAAAAGTAAAAACACTTACTTTATTGGTGAACACTGGGTGCTAGCACAGCTGCTAATGTTAACTGCAGCCTGTGTTCTTTCGGTTGGCAGTCAATATGGAGACTTATTTGCACTAAGAATACAGTACTGCAGATGTAAAAATAAAGAAAAACCAGCACCGGCTATCATGAATCTGAACCACTGACTCACTGTAAACTGAATTGTGAATCATTAATCGTGAATCAGTGGCTGAAATGATTTGACCTATACAAGTTTAAGCAAGTGCGCCGAGTACTGAGCAAAAGACGATAGTAGACATTGAAGGAGGAGGAATGTGGGGTGAAATTCAGATCAGAGGTGAGACGGGCACTGGGTGGTGGTGGTGAAGATGTGCTGGGTAACTGGGCAACTACTGTGCTGGAGGGAATCAACTAGGAAGAAACTTTGTGTGACATCTGGACAGAGGAAGAAAGACAATGAGACTTAGTGGTGGAATGAGGAAGTGCAGGAAAGTGTAAGCAGGGAAAGGCTGGCCAAAAAGAATTGGGACAGTCAAAGAGATAAAGAAAGTAGGCAGGGGTCCAGAGAGATGCAGCATAAGGCAGATAGACAGGCAGAAAACCCATCTACAAGCTGTATGAGATGTTGGACACAAAGGAAGGAAGGAAAAAAAAACTCAGGCCAAAAGGGCAGAGTGGTTCATCAGGTAAGAGTGAAAAAGGATGCAGATGGAAATGTGCTGTCAAGCAAGGAGAGTGTTGAGAAGGTGAAAAGTGTACTTTGAGGAGTTGATGAGTAATAAAATGAGATGAGTGAAGGTTGGCTGAGTGGAGATGGTGAATCAGAAAGTGCGGTGGATTAACTAGGATGAAGTGAGAACAGCTATAAAGAGAATTAAGAGTAGAAAGGTTGTATAGAGAATTAAGTGTAGAAAGGCAGTTCTCATACCATTGGGAGCAATGGGATCTTTAGGATAGGGTGGTAGTGGAGTCCTTAACCAAATTGTTTGACAACATTTTGAAAAGTAGGAATATCTCAGTGAAGAAATTTGAGATTTTTAAGAATAAGGGTGATGTTCAGAGCATCAGCAACTACAGAGGCATAACATCAATCACACACAACATGAAATTATTTGAAAGAGTAGAAGGTTGAGAGGAGAGGTCATGATCTGTGAGCAGGTTTCATGCTCAGAAAGAATGCTACAGATGTGATGTTTGATTTGAGAGTGTTCATGGAGAAGTATAGAGAAAGACGAGAAAGATCTGCACTCCGTGTTTGCGGATCTAGAGAAAGATTATGACAGGCTGCTGAAAAATGACTGTTGTACGGCTCGGAGGTGTTGGCACTGACAGGAAGAGGAGCTGGAGATGGCAGTGGTGAAGACACTGCAATTTTGTAAGGAGTGACGAGGATGGACAGGATTATGAATGAGAACATTAGAGGGACAGCGCAGGTAGAACCATTTGGAGACAAAGTGAGAGAGATGAGAATGACATCATTTGGTCATGTGCAAAGAAGGGATGTGAGATATATCAGGATAAGAATGCTGAGGAAGGAGCTGCCAGGCAGAAGAAGAAGTGGATGGCCAAAGAGAAGGTTTATGGATGTAGTGAGAGAGAACATGCCCACAGGTGGTTGGTGTGACAGAAGAAGATGAGGAGGAGAAGGTCGAGATGGAGATGGATGAACTGCTCTGGTGACCCCAAAGGGGATTAGAAAAAGAAAAAGATGATAATACATCCATCAGACTGGTAGATCGTGAAACACAATGAATCATTCCAGAGAATGCATTGCCAGTGCTGCAAGGGTGCTTTACACATCTCCACCTACCATGGAAGCCTATAATTTAGAGCTCCGTAGGAATGGTTCTTGTAAAGAGAATTTTGAGCTATATAATTGTTGCATTTGTGGACAGACAATTCATGTACATTACGATTGAACACACAGTGGTCCCGATCTGTAAGCATTTGTAATTCTGATATAATTCTGAATTCACTGTTCCATCAGTGATGGCAAGCTGTCCTGGCCCAGATGCAGCAAAACAGGTCCGAACCATGATACTATGTTTCACAGATGGGATAAGGTTCTTATGCTGGAATGCAGTGTTTTCCTTTCTCCAAACATGACACTTTTCTTTTAAACCAAAATGTTCTATATTGGTCTCATCCATCCACAAAACATTCTTCCAATAGCCTTCTGGCTTTCGGAGCCTTCAGGCACGTGATCTTTAGCAAACTGCAGACGAGCTGCAATGTTCTTTTTGGAGAGCAGTGGCTTTCTCCTTGCAACCCTGAAATGCACACCATTGTTGTTCAGTGTTCTTCTGATGGTGGACTCATGAACATTAACATTAGCCAATGTGAGAGAGGACTTCAGTTGCTTAGACATTACCCTGGGTCCTTTGTGACCTCACCAACGATTACACGCCTTGCTCTTGAGTGATCTTTGTTGGTCGACCACTCCTGGGGAGGGTACCAATGGGCTTAAATTTCCTCCATTTGTACACAATCTATCTGACTGTGGATTGGTGGAGTCCAAACTCTTTAGAGATGGTTTTGTAACCTTTTCCAGCCTGATGAGCAACAACTCTTTTTCTGAGGTCCTCAGAAATCTCCTTTGTTTGTGTCATGATACACTTCCACATACATGTGTTGTGAAGAGCAGACTTTGAGAGATCCCTGTTCTTTAAATAAAACAGGGTGCCCACTCACACCTGATTGTCATCCCATGGATTGAAAACACCTGACCAATTTTACCTTCAAATTAACTGCTAATGCTAGAGGTTCACATGCTTTTGAAACTCACTAATATGAAATATTGGATCATTTTCCTCAGTCAATAAATGAACAAGTATAATAATTTTGTCTCATTTGATTAACTGAGTTCTTTTCATCTACTTGTAGGACTTGTGTGAAACTCTGATGCTGTTTTATGTCATATTTATGCAGAAATATATAAAATTGAAACCACTGTATCATGATCATGAAAGTATAAATGAATATAGTTATGATTCAATTATGATGAGCACCCAATGCAGGCAGGGATTCAAAACTCAAACTTTAGCAGCACACTGCTAGTCAAAAAGACACAATTCCCTCATTTTTTCCACAGGTGACTGAGCGTTTGTTCTATTAAAAACAACTGTGCCCAAGCCCTTTCTAAATGTATTCTACATAGTTTTAAGTTATGTGACCATTGATAGACAAACATTACTTTAGATTTTCAGAGAAGGTCCAAAAACATTGTACTATAACATTTGCAAATTTGCAAATCTTTAACTAACCCATGTAGTTAAACAAAATGATCTAAATTCAGCTGAATATTACATTGACCAAACTGTGCTGTTCATATAAGCATTCGTCTAAAATATTACACTCATTTAGACGTAAGTGATTACAAAATGTTTGGAAAAGTGAAAAATAAGAGAAAGGGAAAGTAAGATGGAAAATAGCTTTCCTGCATAGATGATCCAAAGGAAGTGGTCTATTGCACAGGGCCAAAACAGGATATCTAAAACTGAAAGTTCTCAAGGACCCAAAACTATTTTTTTTTTCCAGAAAAGTACGGACAGGGTATGAATTGTGGCAATGTGCGTCAACAGGAAGCTGAGTGGACGGGGTGGTTTCAGGGTAAAAAAAGCTGCAGTGCTGAACACCACATCCAGCACAGTATTTTTAATGAATTTGTGACTGGACTTTCACTTGAAGGTAAAATCATTGGATTTTAGTCAAAATGCTTTTTTTCCTGACACTGTCAGTAAAATACATGCCTAGGAAAAACTGCCTCTGTGGCTCTCCAGGCTCTGTAAATGGAAACCACCACAAATGCTGCTCATCAACATCCAGCTAATCAGGACAATCATAGTTCTCTACATGACTGACATTCAGAAAGCTTTCCCTCTTGCACTACAATCAAGAGTCCTAGACCTTGCTATGTCCATATAGTACAATAAATGTGGTACTTTTTGGATGTTAAGCATTTTAGAATTCCTTGTATAGAATGCACTTTCACCCATTGCTACCACTTGTATACAACCAAAACACTTGCTTAAAAGACAGCAAAATCCTTCTACTATAATAAGTGTAGGCTTATTATAGATTATATTGGTTATTAATGTTATTTATGTTTAGAGTAAGGTGTAGGGCCATTATAGGTTTTACATGTACACTCCTGAGCAAAATGGGACAAACCCAAAATGCAAAATCAATGTTGTTCCACTCAAAGGTAATGGCTTTAAACAGCTGAGGAGAAAAATGTGTCCCAGTTAGTTTGTGTTTAATGTAAGACAAAATATTCTCTATAGGGTTCAAATCTGGACTCTGACCAGAACATGAGCACAAATTATTGAAATGTCTACACTGCATAACTTCATTGAACGGGCCAAGGAGTCTGGAAAGACGAAAAGGCCCATTATCAGCAACAAGTCCAAAAGCCAGGCTCTGTCATGGTAAGGAGTTGTAGTAGTGCTCTTGGCAAAGGTCATTTCCACTTCTGTGGTTGCAGCATTAATGCAGAAAAGTACACTGAGATTATAGAGCAACATAAGCTGCCTTCAAGATGACATTCTCCAGGGATGTCCATGCATTTCTCAGCAAGACAATGCAAAACCACATGCTGCACATATTGCAAAAGCCATGGCTGAGGAAGAAGACGGTATGGGTAATGGAGTGGCCTGAACCCAATAGAGACTGTTGACAGAATTTTGAAACTAATAATGCAACAATGACAACCTCGCACTGTTGCGTGGCGCTGCTACCCACTGAACCACCGTGCCACCTGAATTTCCCTGTTTCCACTGTTCCCCCAATGCAATTCACTTCAGCAATGAGTAGTGAAAAGAAAATAGTCATACAGGTCTCAGGAGTGCATTTTCTTCCTTTTTGCTAATTTTCTGACCAACAATTTGTTTTCACGACCATTAAAAGCTTAATAATTTGAAATTTTAGGTTTACCTTTTTTGCCCGGGAGTGTATATGACCATTGCTAACAAGAAGACAGACTTTGTCAGAAACACTGCCATCATCACAGTCCCATTCAGACTGATATTTACCAGAAATAAAAACACATTACGTTACTTTGTTGCAGATGCCCTTTGAGTTTGTTTTTTGTACAAGTGTTTAGTACAGTTGGGCAAAAAAGTATTTAGTCAGCCGCTGATTGTGCAAGTTCTCCTACTTAGAAAGATGAGAAAGGTCTGTAATTTTCATCATAGCTACACTTCAACTATGAGAGACAAAATGAGAAAAAAAATCCAGGAAATCAGGATTTTTAAAGAATTTAATTGTAAATCATGGTGGAAAATAAGTATTTGGTCACCCACAAACAAGCAAGATTTCTGGCTCTCACAGACCTGTAACTTCTTCTTTAAGAAGCTCTTCTGTCCTCCATTCGTTACCTGTATTAATGGCACCTGTTTGACCTCGTTATCTGTATAAAAGACACCTGTCCACATCCTCAAACAGTCAGACTCCAAACTCAACCATGGCCAAGACCAAAGATCTGTCATAGGACACCAGGAACTTCGACTCAACCTTATAGAAAATGTGTGGAGGGAGTTGAAAGTCCGTGTTGCCCAACGACAGCCCCAAAACATCACTGCTCTAGAGGAGATCTGCATGGAGGAATGGGCCAAAATACCAGCTACAGTGTGTGCAAACCTGGTGAAGACTTACAGGAAACGTTTGACCTCTGTCATTGCCAACAAAGCTTATGTTGCAAAGTATTGAGCTGAACTTTTATTATTGACCAAATACTTATTTTCCACCATGATTTACAAATAAACTCTTTAAAATTCCTACAATGTGATTTCCTGGATTTGTTTTCTCATTTTGTCTCTCCTAGCTGAAGTGTACCTACAAACCTCTCTCATCTTTCTAAGTAAGAGAACTTGCACAATCAGTGGCTGACTAAATACTTTTTGCCCCACTGTATGTGCTAATGTGTGTAAGTGTTAATGCTAACATACTCGCCTCAAAACATCATGTTAGTAGCACCCGCTAGCTCACTTAAATATGGTATTAATTAAATTAATTAAATGTTCTTTACAGCAATTAAGGAAAACTTGTCAGAGCTTTATTGGCATGACTCCCGCTGACACAGTAACCATCATGGAATGCTAACATATTACTAGTCAATTAATGCATTTCCAGAGACTAATTTGAAAGGAACATCGAATGAGCTTGAACTGAGTTATCTAGTTTAGTCATTGACCATTTGTTCAACAAAATTTCTCAGATGGATTATTAACAATGCATCAGCATTTCCACAAACAGATCGATCACATCACACAGTTCAGAGCTTCAGGGAAATGGGAAATGGTAATGACCTGCTTAGAAGACCATGAATTGTGCTTCTTTCAGAGGTAAAAATGAATTTAGCATGCGTGAACTAAAAACAGGACTACCTGGTCTATTTCATACAACCCCAGAACACTCCTAGATGTGGAAAGAACCAGGATTTCACCAATTGCAGAATAAGAACAGGAACATATTAATGGTGACGCACTAGAAACAAACAATTTATAATTATGGGCTAATGAGTCAGCCTTGATCTTGCAGGTCTGAATTCAATGTCTCAGTGTCTTTCCAATAACATTACATCAATAAGCTTCTGGGAACAAATTCATTTCTCAGTGTTAGTTCACATAAACACTTTATCCGATTATCAGCTGTACGAGCTCTGGTAAAACAAAGGTCTTAATTAACAGGTGCTGAAGTACAGCCACTGAAGGTGAGCCACTTCTGTGAAAGGACCCACCACTCTTCAACCCTAATCACCTCTAGTCAAGTGAAGATAAAGTATAACCACATCGCAGTTGAATTAACAGCAGCACAGTGCTTTGGGGTGAACTGTCCAGAAAGAGCAGACTCTAAACTCTGTGTAAACTCGGGTTCTACTTGGCTGTATCGAGCGAAAGACGGCAGATGGAAAATCCCGACAGCTAAATGCTGGAATGGACATGACCTGGTCTGCTTTTACAGCATTATACTGCAATTACTAACACATCATTTCAGATTGGCTAAGCACACGCAGTGAACCCTGCGCAGCATGTGTTTGCGTGCACCAAATTGCATCTTTTCAATTTCAAGTAATGAGACTGTGACTTTCAAACAAACAAGGCCAAAATAGATTGCGAGCATCACTGATGAGCAAAAGTGCACATTTTCTTCAGGCAGGCTACAATCTGTTCATGAATGAAATGAGAAGCGGTTGCAGCTAAAGGAAAAAAGGAAGAGCAAAAGCAGCAGAGCTTAAAGAACCAAAGTTACAGAATCACAGAGATTTGTCAAGTTTAGCAGTGAGGCAGGTTAAGAGAGCGGGGAAAATAGCTGCTGGGTAGAAAACAGAGCTGTATCTGAAATTTCTACCCACCAGCTCTCTTTGCTCTTCTCCTCATGCTCAAACAAGGTTTCTCTCACACAAAAGCAAAATCCCAACACCACACAGAGCAATGTTGAAAGGTTTAAGGTGTATTTAACGATCAAAATTCAACCATACTTTGGATTCAACCTAACAGTTGGTCCATGCTTCAATAAAAAAAGTATTACTGTACACTGATAGAATTATATACATCAATATTTATACATTTACATTACATTTACAGCATTCAGCAGACGCCCTTATCCAGAGCGACTTACAATTGATGGAATCTTACCATCCAAGCAGTTGTGGGTTAAGGGCCTTGCTCAAGGACCCAACAGTGGCAGCTTGGCAGAGGTGGGATTTGAAGCCTGGACCTTCTGGTCCAAAGTCCAGTACCTTACCCGCTAGGCTACCACAGTCTTCATGCAGCAATTTTATCATAGGTACACAGGCAAAGGGACCCTTCAGCCATAAAATAACTATGCTTCCATCATGAAGGATGAATGATAACCCTTAAGGCAGTAGCCTTAGAACTTCTAGCCTCTAGGTGCCACAGCCCTGGAGAGCCCCCATCATGAAGAAGTTGCCCAGGTTCTGAGAGGTAAATTCCTTCACCGCCTGGCAATATGCGTTTATTTGACCTACAGAAAACAAAACAGAGAATAAATCAGTCATTATTACAGGGACTCAACCTCAGGTCATGATTATTCACCTCCAGTAGAAAGGCAGATAAGAGTCAGGGTGGCGGAAGAGCTGAGGGAGAGATAGCGCAGGCTAGGTGCAGAGGTAAAGAGTAATGGCAGAGCTGCCTGGCGATCTTAATGTCCTCCATTATGTTGTAAGGCCAGTCCACAGCTCTAAGTGATTGGCTTTCTGCTTGGCAGCATTGGAGGGGTGTGCACTCTTTGCCAGGCAGGGTCTAAGAGTTCTTCTAAAAGCCCTTAAGAGACTGAAAAATGAAGTGTGGCCTCCCTGGCTCCCACAAACACTCCATCACCTACAACAGCTCTCCTCTATTCAACACACACACACACACACAATGCATCTGGCCGATTGTGGGCCGCTTCCTCCATACCATTTGCTCTTCCTGAACCTGTTCTGAATTTTAATTCGGAAGTGTCTAAACATTTCGCATCATCTAGTCCACTACTGTGGCCCAGTGAAATATACTGAAATGCTGCTTTAGATCCTAATATCCTAATGAATACACCTCACTTGAACAAATGTCTCTAGCAAGATTTATCAAACATCTTGAAGAGACACTTCATCAGTCACATATTTCATACTACATTGTCTGATCCTAAATGAACCCTCTTACCCGAGATGCTTAATAAATATGGATGAAATGGAACGCATCAATAGCATGGTATTTTGAGAACACCTAGACGGAGCCTAACTAGATCTCAGACAGCCTGAGGAAATATTTCACGCAGCAGGTACACACTGACAACCAAAAATCTAATTACTCACAACTCAATAACCAAGCTTGCACATAAAGCCCTGTGGGCGAGCCTATTCCACTGCAAGTGAAGCTTGAGTAAATCATGAATGTTAATAATTCAAAGACCTGCAAACATGCGCCTGCCTCTGGCATCGGTACTCAGAGATTGTAATGAACATATAAAAGTGAGCTACAGAGTTGGAAGAGTCTGCTGTGAAAGTCAGAGAGAGATTAGACGCAAAAGATGCAGTGAATGTTAATGCTCCTTTATGCTCCTTGCTGCTTATTAGCATAAGAAAGACTGATGGCTGATTTTGACACAAGTGAGTGTCTGGTATGTATGAGTGTAATTAATCCTCACTGTCAACGCCATCTTGACAGGCAGACAGAAGCAATGAAGAGTTTAATAGGTGACTGTGATCAACATCTTGAACCCTCCATGGCCTGCTATTAGCTGCAGGTGAGACCAACATCTCTTCATGAATTTGGCAGCGCAGAATTCATGTTGGTACATATGGGAAGAAAGAAATCTCACAAGTCTGCAAAACTTGTCAGTGTTGCAGATCTTCAAATCACATCTTCTTCTTCTTTCGGCTTCTTCTCCCTTTATCAGGGGTCACCACAGCGAGTTAAACGTTTTCCACCTCACCCTGTCCTCCACGTCCTCTACTCTCACCCCAACTCCCTGCATATCTTCATTCACCACAACCAAATAACTCCTCTTTGGTCTTCCTCTCCGTCTCTTGCCTGGCAGCTCCATCTCCAACATCCTCCTACCAATATATCCACTATCCCTCCTCTGCACATGTCCAAACCATCTCAGTCTTCCCTCTTGAATTTTGTCTCCCAATTTTCCAACCTGTGCTGTCCCTCTGATGAGCTCATTCCTAATCCTGTCCACCCTAGACACTCCTAAAGAGAACCTCAACAGTTTATCTTCAAATCACATAAATAAATAAAAAACATTTATATGTACCTGTTGTTCAACTTGCACTCACTGATCACTTTAATGGGTACAGCTTGTTCCTACACTCACTGTCCATTTTATCAGTTTCACTTGCTATAGAAGCACTTTGTAGTTCTAATTACAGACAGTAGTCCATCTGTTTCTCTACATACTTGTATGTAATGTGTTTTGTAATGTGTTTTGCAGATCCAATTGTACCAACAAAACACACATTAACACACCACCACATCATCAGTGTCACTGCAGTGCTGAGAATGATCCACCACTGAAATAGCACCTGATCTGTGGTGGTCCTGTTGGGTCCTGCCCATTAGAGAGCAGAATAACGGGGAATAACAAAGTATGCAAAGAGACAGATGGACTACAGAACTACAAAGTACAAAGGTGTACCTAATCAAGTGATTGGTGAGTGTATATTATGGTTTTGAATGTTCTATTAAAAAATTAACCACATATTAATTTCTGCCTTAATACCAACTACATCAAGGTTATATTTTAGAGAATAGTTGTTGTTTTTTTAGTAGGGTCTAGTAGGTGAGCTTTTTAGGTCTGAGACCTCAGAGATCAGCAGAATGCATCAGATTGTATGCTTTTGTGATGATTGAAGTTAGCAATAGAATTTATATTAATGCAAATATATACAGGGGTTAGACAATGAAAGTGAAACACCTGTCATTTTAGTGTGGGAAGTTTCATGGCTAAATTGGACCAGTCTGGTGGCCAATCTTCATTAATTGCACATTGCACCAGTAAGAGCAGAGTGTGAAGGTTTAATTAGCAGGGTAAGAGCACCGTTTTGCTCAAAATATTGCAATGCACACAGCATTATGCGTGACATACCAGAGTTCAGATGGTTTGATGAACATGAAAGTGAAGTTGAACATCTCCCATGGCCTGCACAGTCACCACTTTATCAGTAAATAGTAAATATTATTGAGCCACTTTGGGGTGCTTTGGAGAAGCGAGTCAGGAAACGTTTTTCTCCACCAGCATCACGTAGTGACCTGGCCACTATCCTGCAAGAAGGATGGCTTAAAATCCCTCTGACCACTGTGCAGGACTTGTAGATGTCATTTACAAGACGAATTGACACTGTATTGGCCGCAAAAGGAGGCCCTACACCATACTAATGAAGTATTGTGGTCTAAAATGACAGGTGTTTCAGTTTCATTGTCTAACTCCTGTACTTATGTTCAAAATGGGAAATACTGGTTCTAACTAAGCTACCTCTCTTCTGACTAAAAAAAATGACATGTCTGTCAAAGGGCTGCAAAAGATCACAGTGCTTATATAAATAGCCAGAAAGCAACGATTCCAATGCTCTGTCGATCTCCACCTCAAACAAGTGCACGTTAACAGGCTCTGTACTTTCCTTCCTATCCCTCCCTCCAATTTCCCAGCAGGGAAGGGGATCAATTCAAATCTTTACAAACTCAGATTGCTCAGAATTAATAAGGAAATGAATCATTAACGGGCTCAGTTCTCACAGCCTGTTCCACATGTTTTGCTCACTTTCCTGAGGAAGAACTTTCAGCATCTTTCAAGAAATCAATGAAGCTCTCATACACCGTTATTCGCACTTTAACCTGAGCATAAAGCTTAAATCCATACTCTAGGGGCAAATGTGAGGAAAAGTTTGACAGTGCATCTAAAACTGTATGGATAGCTAAATATAATTACTATTAATTTGCTCAATATTCATCATTTTAAGAGTTTTATTAGTCGCTATAACACTTTAAACCAACACAAAATGTCTGTACATGTACCATACGTAAGCAGTTATGGCCAATATACTTCAGGGTATGGATAGTTTTAGGTTCAGAACCCACATCGCATGATACCATACTGTCAGGTGGACCAGCACTGAAACTGTCAAGTGAGTGAACTAACTGACTACAAGCAGTGGGTCCATTCATGGAGGAGGCTGGGGAGGCTCGAACAGCTTGCTGAGGTCTTCCTCAGGAAGAGAAGGCTCACCCTGACTTTGCCTCTGGGCAATCTCTTACTGATGCCTCCTGATGTACTGGAGAGAGAGAAGAGAGCAGTTGCATGCAGTTAACATGAAGTTGATATCTACAGCTGTACCATTAACTTGTGAATGGCCTGAGGTAACTCAGCTGTCTCCTGCTCATACGAAGCCTTAAGGCTAAACATTCAGTAACAAGTGGTGGATGACAAAGGAGGCTGAAAATGCTTTATCTAAAATGACAAAAGAATGATAGGTGGATTGAAAGACTGTAAGTAGGGAAGAAAAACACAGAGTGGAGTGTCTGAGAAAAAGAGCAAAATTAGCTTTCCATCTGCTACCTTTGAGTATTGCTTTGTACTGTAACCAGTGCTTTGCATATAAACACGGATATATTAAACTCAGATCGTGATGCATTTTACACATCAATATGTCTAATCTGTTTGTAATATTTCTATGGTGATTTGGCTCAGCTATTCCTACCACCTTTAATTTATTCCTTCATTTATGTTTATGTACTACTTGTACAGAAAAAGACATTCATTATCCCTTATCTCATTACAGTACACTATACTGCATCACATTGTGCTACACTGGGGATGTACACAAGCCACTTTCTGAAAGATTAGAGAGAGTAATAAAGTGCAGAAAATTAAAATTGTGCTAAGATATATTATAATTCTAAACTAACAGCATCCTGGACACATTGCCCTGGATGCAGGCTAATTGAAAGTGGACAGCTGAAGATTAGAAAAAACCTCCGATGTGAGGAGTCTCGAGTTCTGATGCAACTTACAGCCTGTAGGATCAGAACTGTGCAAAAAGATCACAGACGAACACCATGATGTGTTTACAGTTCAAGCAGGTTTTGAAGACATAATGGCATCCTGTATCACCAGAGGAATGTTTGAATGCCACATCCTTATTCTGCAACATGTTATGGCCACAGTTTACACTGGTGCTTGACCTAAAACATCATCAGATACTCAGAAATGTTCTAAAAATGGATCAAGACAACCCAGTTGAACAAATGAGACAAATTGTATACTTGTACATTTATTTACTGATGAATATGGTCCATTATTACATATGTGAGTGGCAAAAGTATGTGAATCTTTGCTGTCAGTATCTAGTGTAATCCCATGTGCAGCTTTAACTGCAACTAACATTTCTGTAATATTTGATCAGTCCTGCACATCACCTTGAAGGACTTTTAGCCTCATTCCTCTTCACAGAACTGCTTGAACTCTGGGATGTTGGTGGGTTTCTTCATGTGAACTTCTTCAGAACGTTTTGCTGCATGACCAACTTTCGGTTGAAATTCAGTTCATGGAAAGATATTCTGACATTTTCTGACATTATTAGATTTGGGACGGTGGTAGCCTAGCGGGTAGGCTACTGGACTATGGACCAGAAGGTCCAGGGTTCAAATCCCACCTCTGCCAAGCTGCCACTGTTGGGCCCTTGAGCAAGACCCTTAACCCACAATTGCTTGGATTGTAAGAATGTACCAATTGTAAGTCGCTCTGGATAAGGGTGTCTGCTAAATGCTGTAAATGTAAATGTAAATTTATCATCTACGCCGCCCAAGGAGGTTGGGTCCCTTTTTGAGTCTTGGTCCTCCCAAGGTTTCTTCCTATAACTCAGTGAGTTTTTCCTTGCCACTGTCGCCCTAGGCTTGCTCAATTTGGGAATGGACGTAGTTATTAGGAGATAATCTAAACTTGTAAAGTTGCTTTGAGACAATGCTCCATTGTAAAAAGATCTGACTTAACTTGATCTGACAATTTAGCATTTGCTGGTATAATTCAGGATTCGTTGTTCCTTTCATGGTATCAAGCTGTCCTGGGCCAGATGCAGCAGAATAGGCAAAAGCTATGATACTACCACCACCATGTTTCACAGATGGGATATGGTTCTTATGCTGGTATGCTGAGCTTTATTTTTGTCTCATCCATCCACAAAATGTATTTACAATAGCATTCTAGACTGTCCAAGTGTCCCATGTTGGGTTCTTTTTGGAAAGCAGTGGCTTTCTCCTTGTAACCCTACCATGCACACTATTGTTGATCAGTGTTCTCCTCATGCTGGACTTGTGAACATTAGCATTAGACAATGTGAGGGGGGCCTTTAGTTGCATAGAAGTTACCTGGTTCATTTGTGACCTCACAGACTATTACACACCTGAAGTGATCATTTTTAGCAAACTGTGTATAAATGATCTTTAAATTCCTCCGTTTGTACACATCTGACTGTGGATTGGTCAACTCCAAACTCTTTATAGATGGTTTTGTAACCTTTTCTAGACTGATTATCACCAGCAACTCAGAAAGCTTTTCCATTCATACCATGATGAACACAAACATGGACGTTGAAGATCAGACTCTGATAGATCACTGTTATTTAAATACTCCAATTACAGCTTCAAATTAACTGCTAATTCTACAATCTTGGCACAAGATTCACTCACAGATATGTAATATTAGACCATTTTCCTCAAGAAACAAATGACATAGTATAATATTTTTGTCTCATTTGTTTTAATCTAATTGGATTCTGTTCTCTACTTTTAGATGTTGCGTGAAAATCAGATGATGTTTTAGGTATTTATGGAGAAATATAGAAAATTCTAAAGGGTTCAAAAACTTTCAAGCACCACTGTATCTTTTAAAGGCTATTATATATATCCAGCCATGATATTTATTTATTTATTTGGCTGCAACCGTTTACTCATCCCTGTTCTGGGAAACAAATACTGTGCATGACACCCACTTATATGCGTGGTTCAATCAATAACACACTGTAGGGGCCTATGGTGTTTCTGCCTTCATCTCAGAGCTTTCATAAAGGTCCTGACACAGCTGGCAAGTTCTCGATTTCATTTAAACTTCGCTTATATCACACAGCCTGTTTGGAAGGTTTTATGTTCTGCTAGTGGAGCCTTTGGCCTTCTGTGCTAAACAACGGATATCTCCAAAGGGAATGTGTTGTAACCTTTACCATGCTTCACAGCATGGGGCAGCATCAAAGAGCTCTGGAGAAAAGGTGCAACTTCTCTTTAGCCCTAAAGCTAATCCAGCAAACTCAGATGAGCAGCAGTCTGCAGCGCAAGCAGCCACCCTAACCCCTTCCAGCACTGGGTAATAATCACCGATTTGAAACCCATGTGGCTGAAATGACTGAGACCAGCATGGCTGAGCTCTGACAAAGAACAGCATTCTAACCTTCAAACAAAGATCATTTTTTTCTCCTGAAACAGAAAATTCAGCAGGTGTAGCTAGTGGTAGTAGTAGCTGGAGGACAGTGTAATGCTCCAAGTCACAGTGGAAAACATTAGAGAAGAAAGAAAAGACTGTTAGGTCAACCAGCAGGTGGTTTGAATCAGCTCCAAGCCCACTGATTGGCTTTTGGAGGTAATGAGACAGCAGATTTTGAAAATTGTAAAAGAAAGTGAGAGATCTCAGGAGGACTGAACTACCAGTGTAAGAAACTAATTAATTTTGAAGGGCTACACAAACAAGAACAACACACAGAATCTGTAAAGAATCATCAAGTTTATTCTAAATTGATCATGTGAGGAATTTTCACTTATTATATTAGTATAGACCTAAGCAATTAAGTGGATAAATACAAAAAACTCCCTCGGCAGTTTTAGGTCCCTCATAAAGCAGTCACAATTAAGTGTCTACCAACATAACAAACCTTCATTTACATTTACATTTACATTTACATTTACAGCATTTAGCAGACACCCTTATCCAGAGCGACTTACAGTTGGTAAAGTCTTACAATCCAAGCAATTGTGGGTTAAGGGTCTTGCTCAAGGACCCAACAGTGGCAGCTTGGCCGAGGTGGGATTTGAACCCTGGACTTCTGGTCCAGAGTCCAGTACCTTAACCGCTAGGCTACTACAGTCACCTTCACTTCACTTCACTACCATCCTTCACTTGTTTGTTCTTCAGGTTGGTTAGAACTTTTAATTTCAACAAAATGTGAAAAGACATACCAATGCAAGGATATTTTAAACTAAAATAATGGAGGAATTGGCCCAATGATTCTTCTTGGTTTTGTGTACGTGTATGGCGTTTCTGATTGTGTGATAAGTCATGAACCAGAAACAAAAAGTTCCATTTCTAGGGTCACTGGGTCCTCTTGGTACCAAATGGCAGATAGCAAAACCGGGGATAGAGGTGGACTACTGTATATGATGTGAAGATCTTGAATTCAACAAGTTCCAAGGTGGTCCAGAACCGAGGTACCACTGAACTGCACTTTTCACTGATCTCCTGGGTGCTATAGGGTCTATTTGATTCATAAACAAACAATTCATTTTGCGTTTTCAAGTAACTGCAGAGTACATGGAAATGACTTAAAATTTAAAATAGTACCACAAAACGTAACATTACTTAAAAGTAATAGTTTATTAAGGATTAAAACATTCATACAGCTCTTGGAATAATTCGTAAAATAAGTAATTAACCTAAAGCCCAACATTTTTTCCACAAAGCTAATGTGAATTCATTTAGCTTGCTAGAGCATCAAAAAGAGCTGTAGAGAGTCGCTTGATTAGTTTAGGGGGTTCTCAGCCATTTGTAACCAAAATAAATATTCAGCTTACCTTCACAGAATATGACATATGATTTAGTATTTTTGTGTGTGCTGTGGTTGAATGTATAAAGATATAATTGGTTTTGGTGTTTGTAATGAGTAAGTCAGTCAGGTAGCCTATGCTTTAAGCAGTTTATGTTACAGCGGTAGTCTACGCCCTTATTTTTGAGGAGCAGAAGTGATTGTTAATAATAGGCTATGTGTTGTGTGAGTGGCTGTTGGTGGCACTGCTGTGTTGTTTGTGAGAACAACTGTCGTAGAAGTAGTCAGTTTATTTACAAAAAAAATGTTTTGCAATAGGCTGGGGCTGAGTGTTATACAGTCATCTGCAGATTGTTTGAGAAAGCAGCACGTCTTTCACTGTAATACATCTTTCTTTAAAAAATTGCTACTACATGGCATTCTAATAAATCATTTGTGTGTGCTGGCGTTGTGTTGTACGTTGCCTTCATGGTTCTTAGGTTTTGAAGTCATAGGTGTTTGAGTTCAGAGACAGAAATGTGTATTTTGTTTAATTCAACACCGATCTATTGAAAATGATGGTCAATAAAAAAATTCTTTCTTTTCTTTATAATTCTTTCAAAATACTTTTTTGAGATTCACCATTTTACACACTCAGTTTAGCTTCAGTCCATTTAATCTCTTTATTCTTATGAATTTAATATGAAATACTCAGACCAGCCCATCTAGCACCAATAACCATGCCACGTTCGAAGTCACTCAAATCACATTTCTTCCCCATCCTGATGCTCAGTTTGAACTTTAGCAGGTCGTCTTGCAGTGGCCAGTGAATATAGTTTCACCTACATACACCTACATGGCAGGGTTGCAAGGAGAAAGCCACTGCTCTCCAAAAAGAACATTGCTGCTCGTCTGCAGTTTGCTAAAGATCATGTGGACAAGCCAGAAGGCTACTGGAAGAATGCTTTGTGGACGGATGAGACCAAATTAGAACTTTTTGGTTTAAAAGAAAAGCGTTATGGTTGGAGAAAGGAAAACACTGCATTCCAGCATAAGAACCTCATCCCATCTGTGAAACATGGTGGTGGTAGTATCATGGTTTGGGCCTGTTTTGCTGCATCTGGGCCAGGACGGCTTGATATCATTGATGGAACAATGAATTCTGAATTATATCAGAGAATCCTAAAGGAAAATGTCAGGACATCTGTCCATGAACTGAATCTCAAGAGAAGGTGGGTCATGCAGCAAGACAACGACCCTAAGCACACAAGTCGTTCTACCAAAAGAATGGTTAAAGAAGGATAAAGTTCATGTTTTGAAATGGCCAAGTCAAAGTCCTGACCTTAATCCTATCGAAATGTTGTGGAAGGGACCTGAAGCGAGCAGTTTAATGTGAGGAAACCCACCAACATCCCAGAGCTGAAAGCTGTTCTGTACGGAGGATTGGGAAAAAAAACTCCTCCAAGCCGGTGTGCAGGACTGATCAACAGTTACAGGAAACGTTTAGTTGCAGTTATTGCTGCACAGGGGGGTCACACCAGATACTGAAAGCAAAGGTTCACATACTTTTGCCACTCACTAATATGTAATATTGGACCATTTTCCTCAATAAATAAATTACCAAGTATAATATTTTTGTCTCATTTGTTTAACTGGGTTCTCTTTATCTACTTTTAGGACTTGTGTGAAAATCTGATGTTTTAGGTCATATTTATACAGCAATATAAAAAATTCTAAACGGCTCACAAACATTCAAGCACCACTGTATATGATGTGAATATGTTGCTGCTTTTAATTTACAATGGGAGGCTGTTATCCTTCGCGATGTTAAAATGTTGAAATGATAACTGTGTGTCTTGCCACAGAAACAGGAAGCAGTCACAACACTCACCATTCCTTAACTGATATACAGTAGCTTTACAGGTTGTTGGATATGATGGTTATGATGATATCCACATGCCCAGAGTGACACTGGTATATGAAAAAAGTATATGGTACATGTGATATAGTGCCAGAATTACCAATCTAGGCTTTATAGCTGTTACCTGGTTCATGTGGTTCAGAAATAAAACCTTATTTTTTGTTTATTTGTTGATATCGCCAGAAACGCCATCGCCACTAGCAGATATATTAGTAATTAGGTTTGCCAGGGTAACACTTGGGTGCAGAAAAGCCTGAAGCACAGATGGAAGAGGTACCTGGTGTTTTTGCTGCTGCTGCTTGCTCAGGCTGTAGCAATAATTGTTATATTTGACAATGTCCTGGCTCATGGCATCTGCAAGCTTTTCTCAAGATGAGAACTAGAGAATAACAACAGACAAGGCACAATCACACAGTTAATGCAGTGAAGATCTCATACAGAATATAATTAATCCAACTACTGTAACATATTATATAATTAATTGCTCCATTCAATGTATCACTCAACTTAAATGTATATTTTGAAATATTGAAAAAAAAACGCACCACAAAGGAACTTTTGGAATCAAAATGTCTTCGAGTGTGTCATAGAGGCATATCTAGCAGTCAACAATCTCTCACCAAGAGGTACACTACCCAAAAGTAGCCTCTGAGACCCTTTTTACAGAACAAAGATCCAGTAATCAAACCACACCTATAATAATTTACATATCTGCCTGAGAAGCAACTGCATGCCAAGTTTTGCAGCAAATCAACATTCTATGTGGGCGTGTCATTTTTTTGTCAATGAGTGTACATTAGATTAATGTGCACCAAATCCTATTTGCTCTAAGGATTTCTAGTGACATCATGATTTTGACATTACGGTTACATAGAAACATACACAAAGTAAGCAGTAGGAAAGTTGCAAGTGTTACCACAGTACTAAAAAAGCCATTGTGCAGATAAACTTTGAATGACAAAATACTACTTCCTGGTTAACAGCGGAATTGAAAACACAAGTCAATATTTTACAATCTTGGAAAGTTTAGTTCAAATCAAAGAGGCACACAGAGCAACATGGAGATGCATATTTCAGTCCTTAATTTTGAGAATTTCATATCAAAAAACATCTCAATTGCCCTGAGGCTATCAATTCCCATATACAGGCTTATAAATAGCTGTTTGGCAAAAGGAACACACTGCTACATGGGGTTTCGTTAGGAAACAAATAAATGATTCATCATATCCAGAACACATCAGAAGAAAAGCTGCATATTTCAAGCAATATGTAAATCCAGTTCCTTGCTGCTATATCAGATGTTTAGCATCAAAGTGAAGATACAAGACAATATAGGGGATTTTTTCATTCTTCCTAATCCCCATATCAGGCCTTTATATTTCTACCACAACATTAATCTGCATTAGCAGAGAATTAGCTACAATCACATGCTTCATTAATCTTCCAGGAAACTTCTTTAAATCTGCTGGGAAGACAGATGAGACACAACCTGCAGGTAAGGACAAAGCAATCCCCCCCCCCTCCCCCCCTCTCTCTCTCTCTCTCTCTCTCTCTCTCTCTCTCTCTCTGATGCACACTTGTGCACACACGAGATCTTCCATTGCCTGTGTATTACTTTATCTAAATAATGTTAGTACTACACATAAGCCTAAAGTCATAAGCTGGACCATTAACTATACAGATATAATGAGGTCAACCATTCAAGAGGGTCTGTAATTCTAATTCTCTTCCTTTTACATTTTATAGTATATAAAATTGACCACATATTTAAATTCAGTGGGTCAAATCTTTTCCTTTATTTACAGCAAGTATCTGAAGCTGTAGCAAAGTTCCTTGTGAATGACTTTTACTTGCAGTCAATATTATCCTGCTGTGATCCAAGGCTCATCGATGCACAAGGACAGCGAAGGCTGTCTCATCTAGTCTAAATTGACAGCAGGGTTACTGTGGCACAAGAATGTGTCAACACACAGAGCTGAGCATGAGGCTGCATAGCCATAGACTGGTCAGAGTGCTAACCACACTATCCCCACCAACATCCACCATGGAAAGCGCCTATAACGGACATGAGAATGTTGGAATTGAATCTTGGTCTAATGACTCCCATTTTCTTTTACTTCACATTTATGACCAGGTTGGCCTGTGTGTGTTGTGTGCCATTTACCTTGGGAAACGATGGCGCCAAGATTTACTTCCACCAAGAAGACTGGTGCTGGTAGTGCGTAGCTCTGGGCAATGTTCCTCTGAGAAACTCTGAGCCCCGGCATTCACTGGGGCCCAATTTGCCATGTCACCTAAGTAGACTTCACTAATGCTAACTGGCCATAGCTTCTCAGCAGTCTCTGTATTATTTTTTAAAAAACGTCCTTCGGATTGAATGTTTTAACACACTTTACTGTATTATATATTCAAAAAGACTGCTCTGGAATACATGTCACACTGCTTTTCTTTTACCACAGCATTTTCATAATTCAGAACCATCTGAGAATTGCTTCTTCTGATCTGGTGTTTGAAAAATTAATAAGAAATAAAAGCCCAGTCTGATTTTCCAGTAGTAGTCCCTTTATATATCTGATACGCTGTCGGCATACTCGCATGCTGTGAATGCAAGTTAAATATAACATGTATTGGAATATTGTTCTTTCATATGAAACACAGTTGACTGCCAAAAAAATTGTTTAGTGTTTATTTCAAGGATATATGGTCCCCTTCATAATGAAAGATGAATTTCAACTTTAGTGAAGTAGCTTAACCTCACACAATCAAATTAATCCAACATTTAATTGAAGTAAACTTAGTCAGAGAAAAAAAATTCCCTCATGGACAATGAGGGAAAACCACGTGCCACAATTATTATTCAGCTTCGCTCAGGCTGTTTCCTTCATTGCTCTGGTTGGCTGGGGACAAAGTGCCGCCATGGACTTTCCTGTTTAGATTCGGGATCCTGGAGTGACTGTGTATGGGACTACTTAATGTCAATGTGCATATTTTACATTTTATTTGAAATATCACTCGAAGACTTATTAATTTAGATAAATTCATTTCATTCTTAATTTATCATCTACGCCGCCCAAGGAGGTTGGGTCCCTTTTTGAGTCTTGGTCCTCCCAAGGTTTCTTCCTCATAATGTTTAAGGAGTTTTTCCTTGCCACTGTCGCCCTAGGCTTTCTCAATTTGGGATGGGATGTAGACATTAGGAGATAATCTAAAACTGTAAAGTTGCTTTGAGACAATGCTCCATTGTAAAAAGCGCTATATAAATAAATCTGACTTGACTTAACTTATTAGCACCCTGTAGAAATTACTGGAAACAAAGTGTAACTGAACGTTTTTTCCATTTATATTTTACTTCTCTTAAGTTGTTAAGTCTTAGAACGCCATGTTTAGGGACTTGTCTAGCTTCCACTTTATGGTAGATACTATTTCAGCACTTAGGAACCCTGAGTGACACAAGTTTGCAGTGACTGTTCTAGACATACAAGTGCGGCAATTGGTCCAGACCTAGTGACATAAGTGCAAAATGAGTACATATAAGATGACAGAGGTCAAATGGTCTTAATCATTCTACAACATGTGAAAGCAAAGACTACACAGGTTTCAATCGAGCAAAGTGTGTAGTCTGGACAAACTGCCTGGATGTGGACGAAGCTTATTTATCCACGATGATCTGGAGAGATTCTGTCAAGAGCAATGGTTTCCCTGCTATCCCCAACTTTATAAGATTTAGATTATATTATAGGGGAAGATTTAGTGGTGTTTTATGGAAAAGGGAGGTTGTACAAAGCATTAAATGCAAGGAGGCCAATAATTGTGGCACATGTGGTTTGAGCAGTGTAGTGACTGCACTAACCACTTGTGCCACCATACCACCATGGAATTGCTCTAAATTGTTCAATAAAGTTAGTATTAAATGACCACCAGTTCAATGTCTATTAAATAAGCAGAAGTTTTAAATCTTAACTACACCACCATATATGTCACAATTAAACTCATTCACAATTTCCCTTATCCGCCAATTGTGACCAAAAGTCTTCTATCAGCTACCTTGAATTACCCATTGTTAATAAACCATTAATGTCCTTACACCATGCAAATAATTCAAACTACATCTAAAATTAAGTGTAGACTCATTTCAGAAGGCCAGGTCTATTAATTGAGCACATTAAAAAGGGCTTCTACAATTTAATTATCTGGTAATTAATACACATTACAAAAGATACTAAATCAAAGCAAATTAGATTGGGTTCAGTCAACCTATTTCAATTGAAGTCATCAGTTTATTAACCTTACTTCTGTAAGGTAACTTTGCTTCTACAAGCATCTACGTAGCATATGGTATGCTACATATTTTTGACTATGTGCCATAGTGTATTTTTCCCTGTTGTTCCTAGTTGACTAATACCTGTTTTTACTATATTTATTTGATAGTGTCAAAAGACTCAAAAGTCAAAGTGAGAAAAGAAACTAAGGAATTGCTTACATACAGTGGTGTGAAAAAGTGTTTGCCCCCTTCCTGATTTCCTGTTTTTTTGCATGTTTGTCACACTTAAATGTTTCAGAACATCAAACCAATTTAAATATTAGTCAAAGACAACACAAGTAAATAAAATGCAGTTTTTAAATGAAGGTGTTTATTATTAAGGGAGAAAAAAATCCAAACCTACATGGCCCTGTGTGATAAGGTGATTTCCCCCCTTGTTAAAACATAACTTGAATGTTGTTTATCATTAAACAATACCTGTCCTGATGTCCTGTTCTCAATCAGGACATCACTTAAATATGACCTTCCTGACAAAGTGAAGTACACCAAAAGATCCTTAAAAGCTACACATCATGCCGAGATCCAAAGAAATTCAGGAACAATTGAAAACTATAGTAATTGAGATCTATCAGTTTGGAAAGGTTTATAAAGCCATTTCTAAAGCTTTGGAACTCCAGTGAACCACAGTGAGAGTCATTATCCACAAATGGCAAAGACATGGAACAGTGATGAACCTTCCCAGGAGTTCCCAACCGGGCAAAATTACCCCAAGAGCACAGCAACAACTCATCTAAGAGATCAAAAAAGACCCCACAACAACATCCAAAGAACTGCAGGATTTACTTGCATCAGTTAAGGTCAGTGTTCATGCCTCCACCATAAGAAAGAGACTGGGCAAAAAATGGCCTGCATGGCAGAGTTCCAAGACAAAAACCACTGCTGAGCAAAAAGAACATTAAAGCTCGTCTCAATTTTTTCAGAATACATCTTGATGATCCCCAAGACTTTTGGGAAAACTGTCGACTGACGAGGCAAAAACTCTTGGGAAGGTGTGTGTCCCATTACATCTGGCGTCAAAGTAACACATAATTTCAGAAAAAAAACATTATACCAACAGTAAAATATGGTGGTGGTAGTGTGATGGTCTGGGGCTATTTTGCTGCTTCAGGACCTGGAAGACTTGCTGTGATAAATGGAACTATGAATTCTGCTGTCTACCAAAAAATCCTGAAGGAGAATGTCCGGCCATCTGTTCGTGACCTCAAGCTGAAACGAACTTGGGTTCTGCAGCAGGACAATGATCCAAAACACACGAGCAAGTTCACCTCTGAATGGCTGAAGAAAAACAAAAAGAAGACTTTGGAGTGGCCTAGTCAAAGTCCTGACCTGAATCCTATTGAGATGCTGTGGCATGACCTTAAAAAGGCCATTCATGCTCAAAAACCCTCCAATGTGGCTGAATTGCAAGAATTCTGCAAAGTGGCCAAAATTCCTCCACAACGCTGTAAAAGACTCATTGCAAGTTATCACAAACGCTTGGTTGCAGTTGTTGCTGCTAAGGGTGGCCCAACCAGTTATTAGGTTTAGGGGGCAATGACTTTTTCCACACAGGGCCATGTACATTTGGATTCGTTTCTCCCTTAATAATAAACACCTTAATTTAAAAACTTTGTCATTACTCTGTATAATTAATTAGCTAAATGGTTCAGTGTATTATGTTAAAGAGGAGGGTTGATACCGGGCACTGTTGCCTCATAAGTCTTTCAGACAGACATTTGACAGCTCTCCATTTATTTTAATTCCTGCTGCTGACTGATCATGTGGACAATGACTCTGAAATACAAACCTAAAGAAGATTTTATTTTCTGCTTCAAGGCTCAGAAAGACTTGCAGCATTGCATTTTTCAACGTACGACCTAAATGATGGTATAGTGTGCACTGATATGCGTAATTTGTAATAGTGGTATAATGATATTTCTATAATCACACAACCTATAGCAGCAGGAAAGCTCACAACTAAGTAAATATTTGACCTTTTTTCAGAGTGACTGACAATGATCTTAGTTTAGTTAACTTGGTATTAACTGTGCAAGGTGATAGCTGAGCCTGATCTAGAGCTCCACTGTGATTAGAAACAAACCATGTTTTTTGGTCTGCAGTGACATGGCCAATATTGAGTGAATATATTAAATGTTACTTTAAGAATTTGTGTGGCTGAGCTTTAAATATGGTTGTCTATGATTACATCTTTCAGTTCACTAAGTTACTAGTCCTATATGTAGCATATGGGTGTTTATTTTTCTTCATTTTCTGCAATTTCCTTGCTGCCTAGCAATACGTCTGTTTCTAGAACATAAGTTCTTCAGAATTTACTGTGTACACGAACACATAAATCTCACTTAAGACTTTAATTTCTGAACTAACACACTGGTTCCATTGGAGTATGCTATTCGTGAAAATACTTCAGTGGAGCTTGTAATTTGTAATTTAATTCCTTGAGAGCTGAGCAACACCTCTCTTTTGTTCATCTCACATTCTGCCTTTTAGTTGTGTTAAGAAAATAGTGGGAATGTTTGAATTAAGCCTGCAAATATATTTCAAATGATTATGCTACTGAAGAGTGTAGTGAGACCAGCCTTGTTGTATGGGTTAGAGACGGTGGCACTGACAAAGAGACAGGAAGCAGATCTGGAGGTGGCAGAACTTAAGATGTTGAGGTTCTCTTTAGGAGTGTCTAGGGTGGACAGGATTAGCAATGAGCTCATCAGAGGGACAGCACAGGTTGGAAAATTGGGAGACAAAATTCGAGAGGGAAGACTGAGATGGTTTGGACATGTGCAGAGGAGGGATAGTGGATATATTGGTAGGAGGATGTTGGCGATGGAGCTGCCAGACAAGAGACGGAGAGGAAGACCAAAGAGGAGTTATTTGGTAGTGGTGAATGAAGATATGCAGGGAGTTGGGGTGAGAGTAGAGGACGTGGAGGACAGGGTGAGGTGGAAACGTTTAACTCGCTGTGGTGACCCCTGATAAAGGGAGAAGCCGAAAGAAGAAGAAGAAGAAGATGCTACTGAAGAGTAAGAGACATGTTATCCAGTTATTCTGTCTCTTATTGCTGGCTATAGTTGTAAGGTTTTGAGAGATCCAATTTAGGATTAAGATGCACATTTAAACCTGTGCCAAATACCATTATATCAAAAACATCTTTTTAAACAAATGCCATCACACAATGGCTTGTGTACATTTGGAAGTATATCTTCCTTACTTATCTAATATCGGAGATATGTTAACATCTCTTGAAATTAACAATTCCATGTGGTCCTAATTGTTTGATGAACACCAGTATGGAGTTTGCCCATGTCTTTGTTGCTCTAACAGCCTTCAATATTCTGAGAAGAATTATTTTGAAACATGACTACGAGGTCAGGCACCGATGTTGGACAATAAGCCCTGGCTCAGAGTTGCTCAGTTCTCTAATAATGTCAAATAATCTCTTTATGGACTTTTAATGAGGGCAGAATTTCTGGATTTTCCAGCCATTTTTCCACCAAATATAAGCTTTTAAATGCAGTATACAATAAATGATTAAGTAACTCAATGAGTCTTGCTCGATAGGCACCTCTAGACACAATCTGGGTAATTAAAAAGAGTTTGTCTTTGGGACACAAGATCTCTCTTGTTCTCAAACAAGATCTTTCTGCACAGCATCTGTCAAGTTAACCTTTGTGTTTGTTCAATGATTTAGGGGCTCTGATGACAGTAACTGCCAGTTTACTTGCTGCCATGTCCTTTGTCGCTTCCTCAGCAGACTTGTTGTCATGCATTCTGTTGCTGTAGTTCACTACCCATCTCAATAAAAAATGTTATGCTATTTGAATCTGACACATCTGTCTTTGAGCAGTTTTTTTTCCTTACACATTTTCTGTGCTCAATTAAGGTATGGTTGATGTTCTTCTTCCTGGGGAAAGCTTTTTTTGCTTGCCCACATGAGCCTATAGACTCCACTATCATTCTGCAGCTTAAAAATGTTGCTACAATAGATCTGGAGGATAATGCACAGTGAACTTTCAATAGAGTGATGTTTGATGGAGTAGTCCAGGTCTAGAGGAATGCCATTATATTACTATTGTCCTCATAGCCCTCCGGAACACTGTAACTTCTAATATTCTAGAATTTAAATTGGCTTTTCTGATCCATTAGCCAAGCGCTGACTCTATCACATTGTAGAGAATGTTTCTGAGGATAACTTTTTCCACACCATTGCTAGTTTCATATAAGCTTGCATAGTCATTTTTTTCCTGTTATGTTTTGGTCAGGCCCTAGGGTATTTTCCTTTTCCCCACAATATTTATCATCCTCATATTACTGACTATTTACTATATTAAGGCCTTTTCTGTTCATAGATTGGACAGCATTTCATTTATATGGCCATTAACTGGTCAGAGCAAAGTTCTCCATATATACAGCCGTGACTGAATGTTTGTGAACCCTTTTAAATGTTCTCTATCTCTGCATAAATATAATCTAATGCATAATTAGATTTTCACAAGCCTTAAAAGTAGACCAAGAGAACTCAGTTAAACAAATGAGAGAAAATGTTATACTTGGTCATTTATTTATTCAGGAAAATGATGGAATATTACATATCTATGAGTGGCAAAAGTCAGTAACACTCTGATTAACAGTTCATTTGAATGTAAAATTAGAGTCAAGTGTTTTCAATAAACAGGATGAGAATCAGGTATGAATAGGTGATCTGTTATATTTAAAGAATATGAATCCATCAAAGGTTGATCTTCACAACACATTTAGGGAAGTGCATCATGGCACATGCAAATGAGACTGAAGAAATGATACAAAACCAATATCTAAAGAGTCGTCCAGCCAGATTGTGTACAAATGGAGGAAATTCCCCAAGAGTGGTCGATCGACAAAGATCACTCCAAGAGCAAGGCATGTAATAGTCTGCAAGGTCACAAAGAACCCCAAGCAACTTGTAAACTGCTAAAGATCTGGCTCACATTGGTTGATGTTAATCTGCATGAGTTTACCATCATAAAAATACTGCTGCCTGTCTGCAGTTTGTAAAAGATCACATGGATAAGCCAGGAGGCTATTGGAAATGCAATAGGTAGAAGGGTGAGACCAATATAGAACTTGATTTAAATGCATATGTATAGACAAAGGACAACACTCCATTCCATCATAAGAACCTTGTCACCACTGTGAAACATGGAGGTAGTAGTCACGGTTTTGGTCTGTTTTTGCTATAACTAGGCCAGGACACCTGTCCGTGAACTCAATATTTGACGCTTAACATCCACAAAACATTCTGTGAAATTGCATGTTATGAGATCTGGATGTTTTCCAGAATTAGGTACACTTCTGCACTATGTCCATTTTATCAGTTCCACTTATGCAGTCATGGCCGAAAGTGTTGGTACCTCTGAAATTTTTCCAGAAAATGAAGTATTCCTCCCAGAAAATTTGTTATACACGTTTATTTCCTCTGTGTGCATTGGAATAACACAAAAAAACAGAGCAAAAAAGCCAATATTGATATAATTTCACACAAAACGGGGCGGACAGAATTATTGCCAACCTCAATTTAATATTTGTTTGCACACCCTTTGGAAAGAAATAACTGAAATCGATCACTTCCTACAACCATCAACAAGCTTCTTACAACCTCTCAGCTGGAATTTTGGACAACTCTTCTTTTGCAAACTGCTCCAGGACTCTCATATTTGAAGGGTACCTTCTCCCAAAAGCAATTTTAAGAACTCTCCACAGGTGTTTAATGGGATTTAAATCCAGAGTCATTGCTGGCCACTCCAGAACTCTCCAGTACTTTGTCTCCATTCATTTCTGGGTGCTTTTTGAAGTATGTTTTGTCCTGCTGGAAAACCCATGACCTAAAACGCAAACACAGCTTTCTGACACTGGGCCCTACATTGCAACCCAAAATCCTTTGGTAATCTTCAAATTTCATGACATGATGCCTTGCACACAGTCAAGGCACCCAGTGCCAGAGACAGGAAAACAACCCCAAACCTCCACCATATTTGACTGTAGGTACTGTGTTCCTTTCTTTGTAGGCCTCGTTCCATTTTCGATAAATAGCAGAATGATGGGCTTTACCAAAAAGCTCCATCTTAGTCTCATCTGCCCAAAAGACATTTTCCCAGAAAGATTTTGGCTTACGCACATACATTTTGGCAAACTGCAGTCTATGTTTTTTATGTTTCTGTGTCAGCAGTGCAGTCTTCCTGGATATCCTGCCATAGCGTTTCATTTCATTCAAATGTCAACGGATAGTTCACTCTGACACTGATGCACCCTGAGCCTGCAGGACAGCTAGAATTTCTGTGGGACTGCTTATCCACCATCCGGACTGTCCTGCATTGCAACCTTCCATCAGTTTTTCTCTTTCGTACACATCCAGGGAGATTAGCTACAGTGGGGCAAAAAAGTATTTAGTCAGTCACTGATTGTGCAAGTTCTCCTACTTAGAAAGATGAGAGAGGTCTGTAATTTACATCATAGCTGCACTTCAACTATGAGAGACAAAAATCAGAAAAAAAATTCAGGAAACCACATTGTAGGATTTGTAAAGAATTTAATTGTAAATTATGGTGGAAAATAAGTATTTGGTCAATAAATTTGGTTCAACTCAATACTTTGTAACATAACCTTTGAACGTTTCCTGTAGGTCTTCACCAGGTTGGCACACACTGTAGCTGGTATTTTGGCCCATTCATCCATGCAGATCTCCTCTAGAGCAGTGATGTTTTGGGGCAACACGGACTTTCAACTCCCTCCAAACATTTTCTATGGGGTTGAGGTCTGGAGACTGGCTAGGCCACTCCAGGACCTTGAAATGCTTTTTACGGAGCCACTCCTTCGTTGCCCGAGCGGTGTGTTCGAGATCGCTGTCATGCTGGAAGACCCAGTCACGTTCCATCTTCAATGCTCTCACTGATGGAAGGAAGTTTTGGCTCTTAAAAATCTCACGATACATGGCCCCATTCATTCTTTCCCTTAACACAGATCAGTCATCCTGTCCCCTTTGTAGAAAAACAGCCCCAAAGCATGATGTTTCCACCCCATGCTTCACAGTAGGTATGGTGTTCTTAGAATGCAAACTCAGAATTCTTCTTCCTCCAAAACACATCGAGTTGAGTTTTTACCAAAAAGATCTATTTTAGTTTCATCTGACCACATTATATTCTCTCAGTCTTCTTCTGGATCATCCATATGCTCTCTGGCAAACTTCAGACGGGCCTGGAGATGTACTGGCTTAAGCAGGGGGGGCACGCGCCTGGCACTGCAGGGTCCGAGTCCCTCTCGGCATAGTGTGTTACTGATGGTAGCCTTTGTTACTTTGGTCCCAGCTCTCTGCAGGTCATTCATCAGGTCCCTCCGTGTAGTTCTGGGATTTTTGCTCACCGTTCTCATAATCATTTTGACCCCACAGGATGAGATCTTGCTTGGAGCCCCAGATCGAGCGAGATTATCAATGGTCTTGTATGTCTTACAATTGCTCCCACAGTTGATTTCTTCACACCAACCTGCTTGCCTATTGGAGATTCACTCTTCCCAGCCTGGTGCAGGTCTACAATTTTATTCCTGGTGTCCTTCAACAGCTCTTTGGTCTTGGCCATGGTTGAGTTTGGAGTCTGACTGTTTGAGGCTGTGGACAGGTATCTGTTATACAGATAACGAGGTCAAACAAGTGCCATTAATACAGGTAGCAAGTGGAGGACAGAAGAGCTTCTTAAAGAAGAAGTTACAGGTCTGTGAGAGCCAGAAATGTTGCTTGTTTGTGAGTGACATAGTTGAAGTGTACCTATGATAAAAATTACAGACCTCGCTCATCTTTCTAAGTTGGAGAACTTGCACAATCAGTGACTGACTAAATACTTTTTTGATCCACTGTACAGTGACATGGGTTGTAAACTTCTTGGTTATGTTGCGCACAGTAGACAAAGGAACATCAAGATCTCTGGAGATGTAACCTTGAGATTTTGGATATTTTATCCACAATTTTAGTTCTCAAGTCCTCGGACAGTTTTCTTCTCCTCTTTCTGTTCTCTATGCTTAGTGTGGCACACGCAGACACACAATGCAAAGATTGAGTCAACTGCTCACAGGATGCTGCTCACAGGATTACACTTTTTTAGGATGAACAGATATCCCATTTGTCCTGGGACAATCCTGTATTTCAGTCCATGTCCGGGGCTCCGACTTATTTTTGAAATATGTACATTTGTCCCGTATGTCAAAGAAAATGACAATTTGATACTCAATTAACCTTTCTCCAAACTCATCACCTTTCTGCCAATAATTAATATCTGCTTTACAACCCATTTTCCACACATGAAACAAGACATTCACTGCACTGTACCACCTCTTCCCAATCGAAAAATCCCATCACACACCCTGAAGGTATTTCTAGCCCGATCATCCTCGTGCAACACCAATTGCAGGAGCCTAAATTTACTACCACCTTAAACTTGAGGTGACTACTATTTTTTACGGGGAGCTTATATAAATCCTACATATACATTCAAACCAGGAAATGTCTTGAATGGTGAATATTCAGAAAAATGGCGCACAATTATTTCCCCAGCAAATCCCTATATGGTTCCTGAATATTCAACATACTCCCTATAACAATATCAGCTTAATATACTGGCACAGAGGATCAGAATTTGCTATTACCCATAAATCATAATGGGAATTCAGATATCACAAGTTTGGAAAGCAAAGTTCTTGCGTCATACATTGGCATAAACATGTCAGCTCGCACATTCACATCAGCGAATCAATTAGTCAGCTGGTCATGGCTTACGACAGTTTACACTATGGATGCATATGGTTACTTGTATCTGCATAACCAATTTTTTTTAATAAAGTGGTGGTCAAATAAGTCATAAGACATCATTTGGATTCATGTAAAATAGGTCTTATACTGTGTCAGTATTAAGCAAGGTTTTACACTAAGGGTGTAATGTAGAACGTAGACTGACAAGCAGAGATAAGCTGGTTTGTCACTTTGTTCGGTTGATCAAAGTGAATCTAATCCTCAATTCAGAAAGTATTTACCACTGTAGCAGGTATTTGTGCTGTGGATTAACAACTGAGCTACAAAAACAAAGCATTCTAGCTCAGTACTTGGTCATACAGCTAAGTTCCATCCTAGGGGAAGGTTTGCCATTATGTGACAGATCTATTTATTACTCAATTACACTCGGTTCAGGTTTGCTTATATTTGTCTTATTTGTAGTATTTATGGGTTATGAATCTTTTGAGTCAAGTCAAGTCAGATTTATTTATATAGCGCTTTTTACAATGGAGCATTGTCTCAAAGCAACTTTACAAGTTTAGATTATCTCCTAATAACTACGTCCAATCCCAAATTGAGCAAGCCTAGGGCGACAGTGGGAAGGAAAAACTCCCTAGTTCTAGGAAGAAACCTTGGGAGGACCAAGACCCAAAAGGGACCCAACCTCCTTGGGTGGCGTAGATGATAAATCTAAAAGCGAAACTAAAGTCATGGAGTCAAAGTTCGAATAAAATGTGAAGTATGCACATCGACATTAAGTGGCCCGGGTATGGTGGGGCTGGAGCTGATGACGGAAGCAGCTTGAGTGGAGCTCCAGCAGATGAACATCATGTGTGGGGCTGGAACTGCCGGAACACAGCTCGGAGAGAAAACAGAAAATGTAATTAGTATTAGTTTTGACTAGGATATTGTTTTAGAAAACTGGAACATTAAAAAGAACCCAGAATAAGCACAGCTTAAAATGATATTCTGTCATCAAGGAATATGTGCTTTTACAATTCAGGCAAAAGCAGATATAAAAACAAAGTTCTACTACAAAAAATCTTAATGTCTAACATAAAGCTAAACCCTAAGAACGTACAGTGAAAGCATACATTTCAAGCTGAGACAAATGCTACAAGAGCCATAGAGTGAATAGTAGGTAGAGGGGGAAAAAAATAACTAACCCTACCAGGCGAATTAGAGAGTTTGCTGGCTCTGCAGGTTTGGCAAGAAAATAAGCAAGTGTGTATGTATGTGTGTGTGGCCCTGGAAGGAGTTTTTAAATGTTTCTGAAGAGGCTTTCTATCGTGGTATGCCAGCGCTGATGAATGAGGGCAGGAATCCCAATATGACCTCCATCTTTTCCCATGCACCTCATTATTCAGCCTCCAATGAGCTCAGAATACACTCTCCCACACAAGCTAGATTACACACATACGCGCACACACAATCCTCCTATACACCGATATTTTTTAAAAACGCATACATTTAGTGACGCACATACATCTGCGCCATGTATTTGCACGGGCATACATGTTTACGCATTTTCCCTGGCACTGCACAAACATAAAACTCGTGTATATGGTCAAATGTACCTGTTAGAGCAACGTGCAGGAAGAAAACTAGAAGGCAGTCGCTGTCTTGTTTCTTTACCATAAATAAAATCATTCAGTGGTGCAATTAGATGTGCTTGCAAAGGGACAGGGTGTCCTAATAAAGGCAGTACTGGGAAAGGGTGACTCATTAAGACTAACAGCTCTATTCTAGTGCATGTCTGGAAGGTTTGGGTCATCCTGGAGCATGTTAACAGCAAATGCAGAGTACAGTAAAAACAAGAGTACACACAAGAGCAGAATGTAAAAGCACATAAGGATCAGAGAAAGTTGTGTGTGGCAGCAGTTCCACAGTGATGGATTTCAGCACAACCTCTTGAAAAGGCAGAGAAAAATCACCTACCAGCAGTCTGTGTAATGGGAAAAATTTATGGTGTACATCTCGGAGTGTGAAAGGAGCCACAGCAGCACAATAAGGTCTACAGAAATCATACACATCACAAAAATAGTGCTGGTGCCCATTACCAGTGCACCCATAGCAGCTGGATTCATTTCACACATGCCAGACAAACAGAGGTTGCCTTTTCACCATGAACTCACCAACCTGCTTTGTTAAACCTTTTGCTTGACCCCTCGGTATGGGATTCAGAACTTCTAAGTTTGGGGTTATAATACATTAGCGGTTTAGGAAGGGGATCTCATTTGTGCAAGACAAAGATCTATCTCTCGTTCTACCACAACACAGAGAAAAGGGACGGCCGTGTGGTTAACTCCCGCAGCCAAGTTGATTTTCACATGAGGTAAAAGACTACGCGCCATCATTCGCAATGACAGAAGTGGAACGTCGTGCGGGGGCGTTTTCAAAACATTTTCCACAGACTGTAGAGTTAGGCTGGGCAAATGCTGGTGGCTATGGAATATTTGCTAATGCAGTCATACACACTAACACACAGGGAAGCATAGCCTGAGCATGACAGGGACTTGACTCTTACCTGTACTATAGGCAGTTTTACCATACTCCTATCTCTTCTAATTATGGGGTTATAAAATACCGTGCAAATACTTTTTGCAATAGAATAGTGACCCTATAGAACACCTGTAGCACATCTTACTCTCTTCCCATAAAAACCATCTTACCCTATTTTCTTAAAAACACTAAATACTCATCACTGTAGATAATAGACGCTATTTCTCCCCCAGAGTTTTAATACTGCATACAAATTTCATGTATTTTCTGGTTGTATTCTAATAAAGAGACTGAAGGAGACTTAAGTTATATGGCTACTATTGCAAAAACAATGTTATATCTAATCTAATGGCGGCTGGAGTCTTTTGTACAGTACTGTACATAACAGTTTCCTGAATACAGTTTTACAAAGCTAATGAAAATGTCTCCATACTCGATGGGAAATGTGAATTCAGCGCTGTGGTGTATTGTTTTCGTTCATTCATTAAAATGTACAACTGCACACGTGATTGTGTACCATGGAATACTTGTAGATGTACTATACAGTATGTGCATGTATAATCAGCCTCAGAACACGAACTGGGATATGCACCGAGGGACTCAAACTGAAAGAAGGAACTAGATGAGCTACAGGAGGAAAATGGAAGGCCTCTCCAGACAAGCGGGCTCATATAAAATTGAGGCTACACTTGAACACTCCATTTTTTTTCTAGCCAAGACTTCCAGATACCAACAGCACCACCCAATGTAGCCCCCACCTCCACCCCGTCATGCACTGTAAAACTCATAATTCTTTTTTCACTCCACGTAGAAAAAAAACGAATTCAATTTAGCCTCAGATGAAGAGAGCTGATTTGATGCGAGTCCTCTGGGAAGAAGGGAGGGGAGGGAGTTGGAGAGGGAGGGAAGGGGAAAAAAGAAGGAGAGAAAGACAGGGAGGTATTGTACTAGCTGAGCCGCAGCAGTCCAGTGTTTGCTTTGGTTTCTAAGGAAACAGCAGACTGCAAAGAGATAACTTAAACAGATGTGGAGAGAGGGGAGTGACGGAGGAGAAAGAATGCCAGAGCAAAGCCACTGAAATCGGCCATATCTGCATGCTTTCTTGCTATTCCAGTCATTAATGAGGGAGAGACAGCACAGCCAAAGATAGACAGAAGTAGAACGCATGCCAAAGAGACAGGCAGTGGGACAGGGACAAAGAGGGTGATGGAGTGCTGAAGCCCTGATACGTGCAATTCCTTTGATTGTCCATGTGTTTTGAAAGGTTGAGATTAAAATGTATTTATATATCCCGGTATGTAGTCACAGAGCACTCTGGAGATATGCCTGCAATTTGTCAGAATGTTCAAAACACACACATGTTAATTGTCAGACTGGTCAAAACTTGTCCATTCACAGGAATCCCTAGTGGTACAACTAAACAGTTTTCAGAAGCAAAAGGGGAAATGAAAAATGACGGATTATTGGCACAAATGGTAAAAATGCATAAAATGGTTCTAACAAAATGCTCAGTTGGAAAATAAGAGAACTCTAACCACATGCCAATCATTGGCATCCCTGAACATAGAACCCTATGAAAACAGCAATGCTGCAGGATATAGAGTGCTTGAAGAGACTAAGGAATCTGAGACACTCAATACACAATCTCGCAAGAACCTCCAGTATCCTATGCTGTCTCCTGTGGACGTCCCTCTTCAGCTAAACATGCTGATCTTTGTTTTGTTTCTTTAACGTCGCTATCAGCATCAATGGGCATTCAGTGACAGACACAAGGTTACATCAAGACTACTCATAAATATATACAGTGGGCCAAAAAAGTATTTAGTCAGCCACTGATTGTGCAAGTTCTCCTACTTAGAGGATGAGAGAGGTCGGTAATTTTCATCATAGGTACACTAACTATGAGAGACAAAATGAGAAAAAAAATCCAGGAAATCACATTGAAGGATTTTTTTAAATTTTAATTGTAAATCATGGTGGAAAATAAGTATTTGGTCACCCATAAACAAGCAGTATTTCTGGCTCTCACAGACCTGTAACTTCTTCTTTAAGAAGCTCTTCTGTCCTCCACTTGTTACCTATATTATTGGGACCTGTTTGACCTGATTATCTGTATAAAAGACTCCTAGGCAGCCCTTGTTCTTTCTTGTTTTTTTAGGTTTTAGTTTTCCTGGTCAGTGCCACAGGAGCTCTGGCACCTATCCCCAGAGAACACAGTGTGCTGGCATGAGCAAACCCTGGATGGGACACCAGTCCATTGCAGAGCTTGCGTGGAGGTTGTATGATCCCCAGTTGGCCTCCCCTCCTTCAGACACACTGACACAGCCATAATTAGACCACTGCACCCGTCAAGTGTGCTGTGGTTGTTTTAAACATCTTAATTGCTGCCCTTATAGTAAATATGGGCATTTTCAGGTCTGAAGCCTTTTCCTGAATTATGATGTTTAACACACTTGTCTGGTTTCATTTCCCCTGAATATTTTCAAAAACTGACAGTCAGACTGCCCATGTTGGCAGATGTTCTGCAGAGCTGTAGCTGCTAATAAAGGGAGATTCTTTGATAAAAAGTCATCTTGGATGATTAGAACGGTTATATGAAATAATAATATGTTATAGGATATCTCAATTATTATCAATATGAAGGTGCTTTAACAGAAAAGTACCAATACAATATAAATCTACCAATGTAACAAGAACACTACAGGAAGGGAAATGATTGAAAGCAAGTCAGAACAGAGATCTAGAACAGAATATCACACCAATTTACTAAAATGAGATTTAGTGTATTTAACCTGGAGGGCTGTCGATTTAAACCGTGCATAGTAATGCCACAACAAGAGGACCTTAAAGGCTGCTAAGTGATGAACAGATGAGTCGTGGAAAATGTGTGAATGGTGCAGCCTGGTAAATTCCTCTTTGAAAATTTTGACTGAGAACTACAGAACATCATCGATAAAGGTCTTCCAGTAACACCCTGGGATTCCAGCGTGCTAACAGGCTAATCTGAGATGCTGCTGTAGCCATGGAAATTGAGCTGAACAGTGAACACTTCAAAGCACTAAAATGTGGCTGTGAGGTTTGTGGAAAGACTTGAGAATGAAGGATGCCTGATTTGATGACTATGCTTTAACAGGATTAGTTGTTCATTTCGCTCATAAATGTATGAGTTCTGACATATTTGCTGTGTTTAACACTTTAAAGGTAATTCTGGATTTTAAATACATAATCCTTAAGATGATGTTTGTTTAACATCACATCAGCATCAATGGCTGTTCATGACAGGGGAAAGGTTATAACAATACTACAAAGGCACACACACTGGAGGCAAATTAGAGCAACCAATTAACTTAATTCCTGTCTACATCTAAAATTATGTAAAATGCTAAAGCTCAGGAAATATATTATAAAAAAAAGTGGCATGTCAATTACAAGGTCTATGAGGTAAAAAAAATAAAAATGCATTGGACACATACAAATGCAATGCCATATTAAAGCTGTGCTGTGCTTTGGTGTATTTGTATATGATGTTTGTCCTCAGGGCAATAGAGAGAACATAGAGGGTGAGTTACCACACCACACTGAATCTTATTAAAGAGCAGACTGAATTAACTATTAACATAATTAAATAACAACAGGAGGATTTTAAACGTCTGCAAATTAGTTAAGAGTTAGAATCACTCAGAGATAATGTTAAAGAGAACAAGCAAACTTAAGCGTCTGAAAACAGCGTAACCAAATGCAGTGCATCTACAACACAAATCATGTTTAGTGGAACTCATGGCAAATGAGTAATGTTTATATAATGGACAGTGGTGCTTGAAAGTTTGTGAACCCTTTAGAATGTTCTATATTTCTGCATAAATATGACCTAAAACATCATCAAAATTTCACACAAGTCCTACAAGTACACAAAGAGAACTCAGTTAAACAAATGAGACAAAAATATTACACTTGGTCCTTTATTTACTGAGAAAAATGTGAGTGGCAAAAGTATGTGAACCTCTAGGATTAGCAGTTAATTTGAAGGTGAAATTAGAGTCAGGTGTTTCAATCAATTTGATGACAAAGCAGGTGTGAGTGGGCACCCTGTTTTATTTAAAGAACAGGGATCTATCAAAGTCTGCTCTTCACAACACGTGAAAAAGAGTTGTTGATGCTCATCAGGCGGGAAAGGGTTCCAAAACCATCTCTAAAGAGTTTGGACTCCACCAATCCACAGTCAGACAGATTGTGTACAAATGGAGGAAATTCAAGACCATTGTTACCCTACCCCGGAGTGGTCGATCAACAAAGATCACTCCAAGAGCAAGGCTTGTAATAGTTGGCGAGGTCACGAAGGACCCCAGGGTAACTTCTAAGCAACTGAAGGCCTCTCTCACATTGGCTAATGTTAATGTTCATGAGTCCACCATCAGAAGAACACTGAACAACAATGGTGTGCATGGCAGGGTTGCAAGGAGAAAGCCACTGCTCTCCAAAAAGAACATTGCTGCTCAACTGCAGTTTGCTAAAGATCATGTGGACAAGCCAGAAGGTTATTGGAAGAATGTTTTGTGGACGGATGAGACCAAAATAGAACTTTCTGATTTAAAAGAAAAGCATTATGTTTGGAGAAACACTGCATTCCAGCATAAGAACCTTCTCTCATCTGTGAAACATGGAGGTGGTAGTATCATGGTTTGGGCTATTTTGCTGCATCTGGGCCAGGATGGCTGGCCATCATTGATGAAACAATGAATTCTGAATTATATCAGAGAATTCTAAAGGAAAATGTCAGGACATCTGTCCATGAACTGAATCTCAAGAGAAGGTGGGTCATGCAGCAAGACAACGACCCTAAGCACACAAGCCGTTCTACAAAAGAATGGTTAAAGAAGAATAAAGTTAATGTTTTGGAATGGCCAAGTCAAAGTCCTGACCTTAATCCAATTGAAATGTTGATATTTTTGTCTCATTTGTTTAACTGGGTTCTCTTGATCTACATTTGGGATGTGTGTGAAAATCTGTTGATGTTTTAGGTCATATTTATGCAGAAATGTAGAAAATTCTAAAGGGTTCACAAACTTTCAAGCACCACTGTGAAATCCAAATCCACGTTTAGAGTAAGCATTGCTCATAAGGCAGACGGATTGAGAAAAACAACTTGGCAAGGGTAAGCATAAGCAAAATATGTCTTACATTTACTTTGGTTTTTATTTCATATTTCATTGCAGACAGTATCGGCCCAAGATATTTCATGTTTTGTCTGGTCCCCTTTATTTCATTTGTTAATATACATCCAATTCTGCGTTTCAGGCCTGCAACACATTCCAAAAGTGTCCCAAAAGAGTAATGCGGTTTAAAAATAAATAAATAAATAAATAATGATGTAATTTTAAATAGGAGATGTCAACAGGTGATTGTAATCATGATTTGGTACAAAGGCTGTATCCACAAAAAGCTGAGTCTTGGAGGGGCAAATATGGGCAGAAGATCTCCAGTTTGTCATGAAATGTCTGAGAAAAATATTGAAATGTTTAAAAAGAATATTATTCAAAGATCGGCTAGAAGGGAGTTACATGTGTCTTCCTCTACAGTGCACAATATCATTAAACAATTCAGGGAATTTGGAAGAATTCAACTGCATAAAGATTGCAAGCCTAAACTGAACACCTGTGATCTCCGATCCCTCAGATGGCACCATCAAGAACCGTCATTCATCATTAGCTGACATAACCACATGGGTAAGAGATTACTTTGGCAAACCTTTGTCAAGCATCACAATAGAGAGTTACATTCTCAAATGCCACTTAAATCTTTAGTTTGCAAGAAGGAAGCCTTATGTTAACTATATCCAGAAGTGGTGTTGACTTCTCTGGGCTCAAAGGCATCTAGGATGGATCATCACACAGTGGAAATGTGTATTGTGTTCAGTCGAATCAGTATTGTAGATCTTTTTTGGAAGACATGGATGGTGTGTGCTGGGGGCCAAAGACAAAAATGACCATTCAGACTGTTGTCAGCAACAAATCCAAAAGCCAGGGTCTTCTATGGTATGGGGTTGGGTCAGTGCCCTTGGCAAAGGTCATTTACATTTCTGTGATGGCAGCATTAATGCAAAAAAGAAAACTGAGATTTTAGAGCAAAATATGTTGCCTTCAGTCCAGGGATGCTGTACACATTACAAGGGCATAAAGAGGGTACGGGTGTTGGACTGGCCTGGCTGCAGTCCTCACCTGTCCCCATGAAATGAAAAAACAACGACCCCATACTGTTGCACACCTAAGACGTGTTTGCAAAAAAATAAAACAACAAACGACACCTGAAACTCTTCATCACTTGGTATCCTCAGTGTCAAAACGTCTATTAACAGTGGTGAGAATGATTTTTTTAATGTTCAATTTATTTTTCTACTTTGGGGATGTAGTTTGATTTGCATTCATACCCTGAAGGCTGCTGTTTCTGCACAGACAGTTTTGGACATTGCTCGCTTTGAATTATTTGATTAGGTACGTTGCATCTGCATTGTCCTGCTGGGTAATGTCACACTTTGTTTCAACCTACACTTTATAGGCTGAATGGTGGACATGTTCAACAGCCAATGGAGGTACATTTACAATACATCCATTTGATGCCAATACAGGAACTCATTGCAAGGAGAATTTCACTAACATGCGGTAATGAAATGTTTACTAAAGTGTCTATACTCCTATTTATTCATCTTGACAACATTCAATATTTTAGGAAACCAAATAATGACTGCAGCTCCACTGGAGGCATACAGTATAAGATGGTTATGCTATGGCCAGCCAGTAAAGGTAAGTAATCATGTGAACATACAATATGTTCTTCCCCTATTTTGAAAACCATAGCCACCACTGATATGGAGAGACTAATTTTACCTTAGAGGCCACAAACGACACAAATCTTAACAGTGACTAATAAGGCTTAAAAACAGAAGATGAAAATAATATTTGTTTACTGTGTCCTACATCAACATTATTCAACACTGAAATGACTCTTAATAAGAAAAGGTGCTTGATGCTGTATAGTAATGCAGTGTGCATTTTTGTGTTTACTGTGGTGTTCTCATTCCTTTCCTAAGAGAAGGGTAAGTAAATGGTAATGCATTCTTTCAAGTGCTAATAAGAGTTGCTGCACCCCTGCCTTTCACCCAGAAATGCATTTCACAGGTCTGAATCAAGAGAGACAAATTAAAAAGATAAAATTCCCTTTCTAGTCTGCTAGAAGACCCTTTCAAACTAACTTAGATGAGCCGTAGAAATTAATATTTCCCCCCCAAAAAGCATCATCTGAACTATGGCAGCAAAGACCACAATACAATTAAAATGCTAATTGGAAACTAAAAAAACCTCCCATGGGTACAAAATTTAAAAAAGGGAAAATATGAGCCGATACCAGGGAACAATTGGCTGTATCAGATTCACTGGTTTTCTTCTGGTCTGTTGGGATGCCTCCATTGAAAGAAATAGATGAGGAACTGAGAACACGTCCTCATATAGAAAAATTTAAAAAAATTATTTTAAAAAAAAAGTTTTCTACTTTATTAAGCAAGTTTTTCTACCAAACTGTTCTGACTAAGTTGGTTTAGTTTTCCATTTTATGAGAACAGATGGTGTAAAAAAGAAAAGGTAAAGATTTGCATCACATACAGTACAGGTAGGTTCAAGTTTAGACTTAAGTTCCTGAACATTATTTAGCGATTTAAATGCTCATTTTACTTTCCTCAAACAATACACAGATGTGCACCAGCTAAAGTCCGCAGTACATTCTGTGAAACAAGACATTGACTGAAATGGACAATGACAGGGCATTACCATATAGTCACACAGTAGTTTAGATATTTTGCACAGTTTCATTTTACACAATAATATTAATTAAAACACAATATGACAATATTTACTACAGTACTGAACTGTACAATACAGTAATTTGTAAGGAACATTACCATGCTGTTTTCTGCCTTCAAGACTGCGATTTTCTTTTCTGTCAGCAGGTGTTCTCTGGTTGGGGAGAGGTCAGGACTGAAGACAGGCCAGTCCAGCACCCATACCCTCTTTATGCCATTCTAATATGTGCAGCATATGGAATTGCATTGTCTTGTTGAAAAACGCATGGACATCCCTGGACTGAAGGCTCTAAAATCTCAGTTTACTATTTTGCATTAATGCTGCCATCACAAAAATGTAAATGACCTTTGCCAAGGGCACTGACACAACCCCATACCATGGTAGACCCTGGATTTGGGACTTGTTGCTGACAACAGTCTGGATGGTCCTTTTTGTCTTTGGTCCCCAGCACACACCATCCATTTCTTCCAAAAAAGATCTGCAAAACTGATTGTAGACTGATGGCCAGTCCTAGATGCCTTTGATCCCAGAGAAGTCAACACCACAGTTTGCTCTTACTAGTTTTCTATCATTCAGACATAAATTGAGATGTATATAAGGACAGATGTTTATTTCCTATTATAATTCTTAAAATCTCAGTCATTAAAGCAAACAGCCATTGATCAGAAGGATGTTAAATGAAGCATACTTGTGTTGTATCCAGATACAGTGGGGCAAAAAATTATTTAGTCAGCCACTAATTGTGCAAATTCTCCTACTTAGAAAGATGAGAGGGGTCTGTAATTTTAATAATGTTGGCAATGAAAGAGGTCAAACCTTTCCTGTAAGTCTTCAACAGGTTGGCACACACTGTAGCTGGTATTTTGGCCCATTCCTCCATGCAGATCTCCTCTAGAGCAGTGATGTTTTGGGGCAACATGGACTTTCAATTCCCTAAACAAATTTCTATGGGGCGGAGGTCTGGAGACTGGCTAGGCCACTCCAGGACCTTGAAATGCTTTTTGGGAGCCACTCCTTCATTGCCCGAGCGGTGTGTTTGGGATCATTGTCATGCTGGAAGACCCAGCCACGTTCCATCTTCAATGCTCTCACTGATGGAAGGAGGTTTTGGCTTAAAATCTCACGATACATGGCCCCGTTCACGAATCAGTTGTCCTGTCCGCTATGGAGAAAAACAGCCCCAAAGCATGAGGTTTTCACCCCCATGCCTCACAGTAGGTATGGCACAACTCAGAATTCTTCTTCCTCCAAACACGGCAATTTGAGATTTTACCAAAAGTTCTATTTTAGTTTCATCTGACCACATGATATTCTCCCAATTCTCTCCTGGATCATCCTTATGCTCTCTGGCAAACTTCAGATGGGCCTAGACATGGCCCATACTGGCTTAAGCAGGGGGCACACCTGGCACTGCAGAATCTGAGTCCCTCTTGGTGTAGTGTGTTACTGATGGTAGCCTTTGTTACTTTGGTCCCAGCTCTCTGCAGGTCATTCATCAGGTCCCTCCATGTAGTTCTGGGATTTTTGCTCACCGTTCTCATGATCATTTTGACTCTACGGGATGAGATCTTGTGTGGAGCCCCAGATCGAGGGAGATTATCAATGGTCTTGTATGTCTTCCATTTTCTCTCAATTGCTCCCACAGTTGATTTATTCACACCAACCTGCTTGCCTATTGTAGATTCACTCTTCCCAGCCTGGTGCAGGTCTACAATTTTCTTCCTGGTGTCCTTCGACAGCTCCTTGGTATTGGCCATGGTTGAGTTTGGAGTCTGTTTGAGGCTGTGGACAGGTGTCTTTTATACAGATAACGAGGTCAAACAGGTGTCATTAATACAGGTAATGAGTGGAGGACAGAAGTTACAGGTCTGTGAGAGCCAGAAATCTTGTTTGTTTGTGGGTGACCAGATACTTAATTTCCACCATGATTTACAATTAAATTCTTTAAAACTCCTACAATGTGATTTCCTGGATTTTTTTTCTCATTTGTCTCTCATAGAAGTGTACCTATGATTAAAATTACAGACCTCTCTCATATTTCTAAGTAGGAGAACTTACACAATCAGTGACCGACTAAATACGTTTTTGCCCCACTGTACGTTATATGGCGGCTAGACTAAAGCTAATATTTGAAAACTAGTGCTGTAAATAATTAAAATAGTCAACTGTGTTAATCACACACTCTTTTGCATTAATCATGGTAATCATATTTTGCTTGTTTTTATTTGACGCTAAATGATGTTTGCTACATAGCCCACGAGTGGACAACATAAAGCTATAACAGAATGCATGCTTTTTAATAATTACATTTAATTTAAGGCATATTGTCAAACCACATGGTTATGCTGGGCTTTGGTTTATGATCAAAGCCACCTTTGTGTACTTTCAATAACAATTTAGTCAAATTAAAAAAATTACAATCAATATAAATTAATAATATTTCATATATAAAATTATGCAAAACATTTTAAAATGAAACATTAAGTACAATACTGTACTTACAATTTATTAATTATACATTACAATTTAAATGATAATGTTTAGATTGATTTTCTTTTACAAAAATGAATCCCCACAGTCATGTTCCAAAATGTGCAACAGCAAAAACTCCATGGTTTTTATTAAAAATGTTCAACAAGCACATCTAAACAAAATATTTAGTATGTAATATTTGTAATTCATTACAGTTATGCAAGGATTGCCAATCTATTTGAAGCCCCATCTAGTTTTAATCTTTAAAAGTTATTATATTGTATTGAAAGGCAAAGGCATGTTGCCACATGGTACAATTATGCACACTTTCCATGACTGTCCAGAGATGTCCACTTTTTTGCAGCAATAAATTTAACTTCATCATTAGACACAGACTCTTGAACAGATCCTGCACTACATCATCTAGCTGATCACTCCAGGTTCATAATAACACAGTATGTAAATTATGTCTGGCAGGCATGGCAGCTGCAGAAAAATAATTGCTCATGCTGGTCTCCACCTCATACTCACACAGTTAATCACTGGTTACAAACAACCTCAGATATTTTTAATTTTAATATTTTTAATCTAGCCCGAACTAATCAAGCAAGGAAAAAGTCTACTCAGAGGATGCAACTAAGGGGCATAAAAGATATGAAGCACTTAAAATGGAGTAACAGTGGCAAAGAGATGTTCCATTGGTTATTTCCAACTGTATTTTGGTATGTTCCTGTAGATGTAAAGTCCATGTTTTTAAAAAAGATGCAATCCTCATTTTAGATCCAATGAATAATTATTAAAGTCTGGTCAGGCATGTTATGAGGTTTTAGAATTACATTTACATTGGTGCTTGAAAGTTTGTGAACCCTTTACTATCTCATAACACCATAAAATTTTCACACAAGTGCTAAAGGTAGACAAACAAATGGCGATGTGCATACTTCACATTTTATTCGAACTTTGACTCCATGACTTTATTTTCGCTCTTAGATTTATCATCTACGCCGCCCAAGGAGGTTGGGTCCCTTTTTGAGTCTTGGTCCTCCCAAGGTTTCTTCCTCATAACACTTAGGGAGTTTTTCCTTGCCACTGTCGCCCTAGGCTTGCTCAATTTGGGATTGGACGTAGTTATTAGGAGATAATCTAAACTTGTAAAGTTGCTTTGGGACAATGCTCCATTGTAAAAAGCGCTATATAAATAAATCTGACTTGACTTGACAAATGAGATCAAAATTGTATACTTATGCCTTTGAACCTTTGGTTTCAGTACCACTGTGCAGCATCAAATGCGACTAAATGTTTCCAGTAACTGTTGATCAGTCCTGCACATCGGCTTGTGGAGGAATCCCATTCCTCCGTACAAAACAACTTCAACTCTGGGATGTTGGTGAGTTTCCTCACATGAACTGCTCGCTTCAGGTCCTTCCATAACAGTTCTATTTAAGTTCGGGACTTTGACTTGACATTACTCTGACATTTAACTTTATTCTTCATTAACCATTCTTTGACAGAATGACTTGTGAGCATAGCGTCATTGTCTCGCTGCATGATCCACTTTCTCTTGAGATTCAGTTCACGGACAGATGTCCTGACATTTTCTTTCAGAATTTGCTGGTAGAATTCATAATTAATGGGTCCAATGGTGGTAAGGGTCCTGGCCCAGAAGCACCAAATGGGCACAAACCATGATACTGTCACCACCATGATTCACATAAAATTCTTATACTGGAATCCAGTGCTTTTTTTTTTTTTTTTAATCCAACATGGTGCCCACTCATACCTGCTTGTTTTCCGATTGATTGAATATGCCTCGTATTTCTTCCTTCAAATTAAACGGTAATCGTAGAGGTACACATACTTTTGCACACTCACAGATATGTAATATTGGCCAACTTCTCTCAATAAATACGTCACCAAGTATAACATGTTTGTGTTATTTGTTCAGTTAGGTACTCGATCTACTTTTAGGACTGATGTCTAATCTGATAATGGGCTATGGAGCCCATGCTTGTCCACCACAGTACACATGTATTCCAGCACCAACAGCAGCACACTGATCACATGAGAGTTCTTGATAATGATGGGGACCTCCTCAAACATGTTGCCATGGCCCACACTGGCTTTCTTTAGCCTAAAGACACAAACGCATACTTCCTTATTGACAGGTAAGTACTCCAGTCTAAAACCGACTTTCTATGAAGGTGATGCTTTAACCATGATGTACAATGTTGATAAAACACTCTCTTGCCCAGAGGCATAGGGAAATCATCTCCCATCAGTTCTGGTTGAGTAGATTTTTAAAGAGCTCATTACTGGTGCTGTACATTATCACTGATAAGCTGGTAGTTGTCTAAAAAAAAACTCACTAACATTGATTGAGTCGGTGTTAAAACATGCAGCCTCATTCCAGGCAGTCATAGCAATCTGAAAAGGATTTAATGGTGGCTGGTGACTAAATATTCACCATAAAGAGCACATGTAACAACTTAATTTAGCTATGGCTTACAAGAAAACGTTTCATCACTTCTTGATAACAGACAAGAAGCCTTTTTATTGACATTATACTTGTGTACAACAAAATTTAGTGCAACTACAGAGTGTTGCAATATGAATAGCTTATAAAATGTGTTTAATGTATCTGTGCATATGTGCAACGTTGATTAGGAGCAAAAACAGAACTACCGTAATATCATTTGCTAGCTACTGTGTAAGGGGGTCACAACACGACTGGATGGAGTTACATTACGTCACTAACTCCCGAATTGTAATAGCAGCACTACTATTCCCATCATCGAGGATGGTTAAAGGTTAACGAGTATCTCTCCTATTTCCTCTAAAAAATACTTGAACGTGCTGTCTATAATCAGTTGTCAGTCTTTCTTGTACAGAATGACCTACAGGATGCCAACCAATCTGGCTTCAAAGCACCTCAATCCACATAACCCCTGGTGGCTGTTACTGAGAAGCTTCATGCTGTCATAACCACTCATGGCCTCTCCTATCACTGTTATGCTGATGACACCCAGATCATCCTCTCCTTCCCTCCAACAGATGTGCAGGCCTCCACACGTATCTCATCATGGACGTCAGCTCATCATTTGAAGCTAAACCAATGCAAAAATTAGCTGCCCTTTTCAAGATCTTGTCGTCTCCCAGATAAACTCCTCCATTACACCTCTCATAATGAAAGTAACTTTGGAGTAAGGGTGGCACGGTGGCTCGATGGTTAGCACCATCACCTCACAGTGAGTAGGTCCTGGATTCGATCCCAAGTGGAGCAACCTGGGTTCTTTCTGTGTGAAGTCTGCATGTACAACCCATGTCTCCGTGGATTTACTCAGGGTGCTCCAGTTTCCTCCTACAGTCCAAAGATGCATTAGGTTAACTGATTATGCTAAATTGGCCCTGACCTGAATGTATGTATAAGACTAGCTTCGATATAACCTTGAGTGCTGATGTAACCTTGTGTCTGCTGTTGAATGGCCATTGATGTTGAAGAATGATGTTAAATAAACTAAATAAACAATAAACATACATTGGAGTTATCTTTGATAACCAGCTGAGCTTCTCTGCTCATATTGCCAAAATGATCCAGTCATGCAGTTCTCCCCTCTACAACATCAAGAGAATTCGACCCTTCCTTTCCAGGGAAGCCACCCAGGTGCTTGTCCAGTCTCTTGTTGTATCAAAACTAGATTACTGCAATGTAATCTTCTGGCTGGTCTTCCCATGTGAACAATCAGATCCCTCCAACCGATTTAGAATGCAGCGGCTCAACTGATTTTCAATTTACCCAAGTTTTCTCATGCTACTGCTACATTCTCTTCACTGGCTCCCTGTAGCTGCCTGCATCAGATTCAAAACCCTGATGTTCGCCTACAAAGCCTAATCAAACCATGCTCTGTACCTCCTACCCTTCGTACATAAGCTTGGCTTGACTGGATCCACCACACAAGATCAAAAGAAGACCAGCATCGAAACTCTTTGTACTGGCACCTAGATGGTGCAATGAACTTCTACTGGATTTCCAAATGGCTGGGTCTCTTGCTATCTTCAAACAGTGACTAAAGACTCATCTCTTCACTCAGCACTTAAGCAAAGGACATATATACATACATATACACATACATACGATTAGCTTATCGAGCTGGTTGTGTTTGTATGAGTGTAGCTGCATATCATTTACCCTTCTGCTGTCACTTTTCCTCTTTCAAAATCTGTCAACCTGTAACAACATCTTAAATGTCTTAACAATCTCTTAAATGTACACTGCATTCTCATTACCACTAATTTTCCTCAGAGGATCATCCAAAGTTTGGCAGCATGCAGAACTCACACGGGGGTCCAACTGTCAGTCAGAGCGCTGTCACACTGAGGGTCTAAATGCAATTCGAAAGTACTGAAAACAACAATCTAAACTATGTCATAGGCATCAACTGACAAAAATTTAAATTCTGGTTTATGACACCTTCAAAGTGCTGGCTGAAGCTCATATCTGGAGGGAGGGGATTTATAAACTAGTCCTAGTGTATTAATTCAACTGACAGGATGCAGATATCCTCTGTCAGAATGGCTTTATTATTTTTTCACTGAGCCTTCAGTAGACCTGCCAATCATTCGAGCATTCTGACAGCCAAAATGGGGGAATTCTGTCCTCATTCACCTGCATTCTGGCATTTAAGAAAGCACTCAATTATCCGAGTTCTCGGGTTTCTATTTAGGAAAAGCAGAAAACGAAAGGTGACTCTTCACTTAGACAGGCAAGACCAAAATAACAAGCCCCAATTTAGGTGGGGTCTGTAAAACAGAAATGAATTAAAGCTGACACTCCATAAAAAGACTTCAGAAAAAAGAAAACTTGCATCCTTTCAGAACAACCAGATGGCTGGTAAAATTATAAAACCAAATCCGAATGTTTATCCGAGCCGAGTTTTACTTTAATGGCTTTTAATGCTCTGTTTATGCATTGTATCTGATTATTTTGTGTTCACCTTACAAAAATGTGCTGAGGTTTTCAGGTCATAGAGCTCTTCAGTGATCTGGGATTTTGACACTCTCACCTCACTTCTCTCAGGTAATCACTCAAGTTGGATGGGGAAGGTGGTGGAATCACCATTAGGATATGTTCATTATGATTTCAGGTTGAAGGTTAATCAGCAGCATGATCTATGGCTTATGAAGGCCATAACATTTTAATGTGAGAATGTAGCACACCTCAAAAGTGATTATTCATAGGAGTAGTAGATAGTAGGAGCCGTGTTTCCATTATCTCTAAGTGGACACAATGTCACATTCTGCCATATTCCAATGACATGACCTACCTTCAAGTATAATGTTGGGGTGTAGAGGATTTTCTGATTGGTACTCATTTACATTTACAGCATTTAGCAGACGCCCTTATCCAGAGCGACTTACAATTGATACAGTCTTACAATCCAAGCAATTGTGGGTTAAGGGTCTTGCTCAAGGACCCAACAGTGGCAGCTTGGCAGAGGTGGGATTTGAACCCTCAACCTTCTTGTCCAGAGTCCAGTACCTTTACCACTAGGCTACCACAGTCCACACAGTCCACAGTACTCCTGGCCTGTTTGTATCTCATCTTTGTATCTTGAACTTAGGCTTTGGATGCTGTGTAGATGGTAGCGTTCCACTTGTGTTTTCAGCAGGAACTCTGATGCATTTATGCATCATTTGCACACAGTTTGCTTGTGAAAATACCCTTTATGTTTACATCACAGTAGCATAAAAAGACTGAGGCTACGATATGTCTGGTCAACAACCATTTCAATCAAAGACCTGTTGAATAGATGAATCATAACCCAGTTAGCGCTGTAGAATTCAGTTTTGGCACTCATGCATATTTTACTAAAGCTCAGATTTTGTTCAAATTTCCAATGCCCTAGATACTGAACAGAAACTACTTAGTGGAACTATCGCAAGCAATTCATCCAACAAATAAAAAATAGTGGTTGTTTTTTTCCTGAAGCAGACATTGGACAGGCTGGTGGAAAAAATGCATCTTTAAAACATGCTGCATAGCGAGTGACTCTCACAGGTCACAGGACAGTGCCAGTCTGCACCTCAGCCCTGGCACCCACGGTCGCACTCAATGGCCTTATTGTGTGTGCAAAGTGTGTGGAGTAGGTTCTGGCAGCTGCTAGGTGTCTGATGTAGATTTCTGTTATAGCCTCCTGATAGGGGAACACATCTGGCACGAGGGGAGTGCCTGAGGAAACTTACTGACAGCAAGTGGACCAGGAGGGAGGGAGAGCCGAGAACACTCAAGGTTTTGTGTTTATGACCTCCACCAATCCACATGCGCTCACACACACACACGCTCCTAACAGACAGACCTCCCCGTCTGCATCCCTCCCTCCGTCTAATCGCTTCTGTAATCAGAGTGCTGGGACTGCCGGGGAGGCTCAGCTGAGTGAGGACAGTGTAGATGTGGGTCTGCCATAAATGCAGCTACACGCACCACTGCCCCCAGCTGCACCTCCCCAGCCATCAGCTCAGAGTCACATGATGCAGATTGGCTGACAGCTATACTGCATACACTCGTATGGAAAGGGGAAGTGGGGGGAAAATGTCCAGCGAGCGAGCCCTCCAGCATTCCTAACGGTACACATCAGCACTCCGATAGCAGGCAAAACAAACAGAGAGGAGGAAACCCTGTCTAGACGGAGCTGCTGCTGGCTCGCTCCACATGCTGAGCCACTATTTACACACGGAGGGGGAAAGGGGGTGGGGGGTACACGGCCAGGAGATGGAGAAAGTGGCAGAGAGAGTGAGTAAGTGAGTCAGAGAGAGACAGAGGTTAAAGGGGGAGGGGGGTATGTACAGGTGTGCTCATGTGTGAGTGAAAAGGAAAGTATTGAGAAGATACAGTGGAAGACGAAGAAAGGAGAATGTATTTCAAGGTCTACTTAAATATCACAGAAAAAACTACACATTTCTCACCCCCATTTTAAAAGAAGTACATTGTCATAGCAGTGAACGACATTAGCTTCTAAAAGCATTTTCCCCATAGGCTAGTTGTACCAATCCAATTAACATCTGTTCATTTTAACAACGAGGTCTTAAAAATGATAATAAATTATAACAGGAAATAAAAATCTGACTCAACTCTGGATGTTGCGACCATAAACAGCTGATCACCCCTACGGCCAATCAATGCTACAGACTCACAAGCAGATGTGGGAGTTAAAAGTTTAGCAGCAGACGTCTGTTATTTGTATGTGTTGCATGTGTCTGTGTGTGAAATTGTAATCTCAGTGATTGTCGGTGGCCACTACCTTACCCTTGCTGGTTAGCTCACATTTCTACTACAGACTAACTCGGTTGATGTGTTTAGAGCCTTTTTTGTGCAAGTTGTTTGTGTGTATGACTTTAATATTTAATGGTTACACGGCACATACCCATGTATACATGTGGAATGTACAGAATAGTGATTGAGGACCATATACTGGCATGAAACCCTGGATCGTATCAGTGGGACATAAACATAGGACCCAAAAAAGTTACTTGCAGAGAGTTGGCATGGTTTTTGAAATAGAACAGAAACTTTTTTTTCTGTTCCCACAGCTCAACAGGTACTAATTCTTGAACCAGTAAAATGTCCTGTCAGTCTGGCTGACACATTTATATAATGTAGATATTCAGAGACAAATTTAACAAAAAAGGCTGGATAACTATGTGTGTGTGTCTGTAAATCAGTAAAAAGACTGCAAGACTCCAAGAGGGAGACAGAAAGGAAGGTAACCCCAAATGAGGAAGAGACAAGATCTGAACAGCTGGTACACAGAGAAAGGAGACAGTGAGGTATGGCAAGGGAGAGCAGAGAACATTAGCAATGGAAGAGTGAGCAAAGCAAGACAAAGTCGAACCCAGAACTGGGACATGTCTCATTAGTTCTGGCACTAAGTACAGTGAAAAAGACAGCCAGATGGAAGGAGAGGAAAAATCTGTACCATAGATGAGCGCCACAGACTCCTAGATGGCATGCTGGTAGCTGAACTGAGAGTCCAGCAGGGCTCGGCTCATGAAGAAGCCATAGAACGTGGACTGGTACCAACCCACATGCAGATGGTCAGTGTTCACATGACGAAGGCTCCTCATCATCTCCATCTGATATTGATCTGTGAAACAAAAGGAAGAGAAAAAAATTATGAAGCCCAAATACAGACACAATGTATTGGAAATCATTAAAAACTGGTAATCTTAATGCAAATGATGGAGGCCATGGTATCACTGTTCATTTCTCTTAGGGCAGATAAATACAAATATAAAGTCAAACTTCAGCGTTCATCAAAGCACAGCTATTATTTCACTTTAATTCATGTTTGGATCACCATTCCCTTGACGAGTTAAGTGACAAACAACTTTTAATACTTCAGCCAAATATCCAGATTTTTCATGTAACACTGTTTATTTCGTCATCTGAAGAAAACCCATATTTAATTACACAATCCCTCATTCTGTATATTGTTTAATTTATAAGGATAAACTTAGGGTTAGTACAGCAATGTTCATCATAAATATGATCCAAACAACAGATGTAGTTCAGAAAATATGGTAAGAAGCACACTACGCATTGTACCGGAGGACCTCGTAGATGACTGTATGCTGATAGACCTTCAGAGCTTAAAACAACCAAAGCTGGAATGAACCTGACTGCAAGCACTGCAAGTGTAGCCAAACCCTCATTGAGGAAGATGGTTAAAAATGCAAACATTTCTAGCAAAACCATAGCTGGGGCCAGAATCAAGTCACCTAATGGACAATTAGAAACCACCTCTGTGCCAACAAACAATTTGGAACACAAGCCACAAGAATACAATTTTGGGTGCACCTAACTACATATGTAAGCCCCTGGAATTTTAGCTGGAACTGGATTCTGTGATGAAATGAGACACAAATTGGAACTTTCTGCCTACAGTGCAGGGTTGTCTTCGTCAGATTTTTAGTTTCAAAATTCTCCACACATTCTCTATTGGGGACAGGTCAGGACTGCAGGCAGGCAGTACCCGTACCCTCTTCTTCTGCAGCCCTGCAAATGCATTGTCTTGTTTAAAAATGGATGGACGTCTATGGAAAAGATGTCATATTGAAGGCAGCATATGCTGCTCTAAAATCTAAATGTAATTTTCTGTATTAATGCTGCCATCACAGAGGTGAACATTTGCTACCATTGCCAAGGGCACTGACACACCCCATAGAACGTGGGGGGTTGATGTTGTTCTGTTTCTACCAATACTGACTGACTGAGTGACCCACCCTAAACTGCTCATAAACTGGCCCAACTTTTTTGGATTGTGTTGCATGCCTGAAATGCTGGAATGGATGTATATTAACCAGTCAAAACATATTGGATTCACACTGTTTGCAATAAAATAAAAGTCAAAAGAACTTTAAAGACACACTGCAGTTGTTTTCAATTTTCCACTGTTCGAATGTTTCTGACTTGGGGTTGTACATAAACAAAGCACACTGGATCCCTTTAACTGATAACACCATGTAACAATTTTCAAAAAAAATTTTGTTCCCAGTTGTTAAGTGTGTTTTCCTGATTGTTTGTACCCTAAATGAATAGAAAAAAGTTATTATTCCCTGTAAACTTTGCTTTTGTGGTCAGCACAATGATAATTTTGAAACTTGATCTATTTTTCAAGGATATTCACCATATTTTCAAGATACTTAAGAAGCTTCTGGAATTGTGAGAAACTATCAAGAAGTTTCTAGAACTCTCAGAATTCAGGAATTATCTAGAACTTTTCTGGGACTGTACAGAATGTGTAGGTAGCTGTATAACTACAGTTCTATAGGGGCACTATAGCCCTTTCCTGAGAGACGCAGAGGAAGACATGATCTCATTGATTGGGTTGCTAGTAAGGGGCAACAGCCATCACAGACAAAAGGGGAACTGACCTAGACAGACAGGTGTGAATTCATTCTCTATTCAGATTCTGATAACGACAGTATTCACACTTCACCCCACACCCATTACAGGAGGAGCTTAGGAAGGACCACTACTTTCAAATGTATATATTGTGTGTTACTCTGCTACCGGGTGATCAGTCTTGCTCTGCTGAATCCTCAGTACACTCTTGTACTTTGATACTGCATGGAATAAAGATTGACCATTGTTATCGAGTTTGGAGAGACATCCTTTTTCCTTACAGTACACAGCAACTTAGTCCATTTAGATGGCATCAAGAGGTTGCATACATCCAGCAGACGCATTTTGCTATGTATGTGGCCATTTTATAAAGACAAGAGTGAAGACGTACTCGTGGAAGCATCTGCTAAGATGTGTGAGGCCTACAAAGCATACTTCGGCATGCTTGTTGGTGACCTGTTTCTATAATAAAAATTCATCATTTTCGTTGCCGTGGTCACAAAAGCGAAGTTGATGATGAATGTAAGCAATTTTTAATTTGTTTTAGACATAAGCAATTGGACTATAACATTAAAAAGCTGGGAACAAAACTTGTGTTACATAGTGTTATCAGTATTCCTGTCCACACTCATTTCGCTGCATCCAAAAATCACCAAGAAATCACATCAGGAGGATGTAATTATACAGGCTTTAGTCTAGACTAACAATTGACTGATTACTGAATTCTCAAAATAGTCCCTTTTTGTATATTCCCATGTGTGTGTGTGTACACATTCATGTGAATAGCTGGCAACAGGCAGCCAGGTGAGTAAAAACTGCAGATTTTATGGACAGGTGCAAAGTAAAAGTGTGAAATCCCAGCCAACAGCTTGGAGCCCCTGTAAATGATTACCACTGAGCAGAGAAAAGCACATGCTGAGGATCGCAATGTGTGTCAGAAAGCTTAGCATACTATTTAAACAGTGCATGTCTTGCTGTGCCTGTACGCATCCACGTGTACATGCGTAGGTAGTTACATGGCTGTACACATATGTGTGCGAGCGGCCACTTCTGAGGGTGTGTGCTCTCGCAGTAGGACCGTTCCAAACCCTGCTCAGAGAAATGGCAGTGTTTTGGGACTGCGTTCCCATCCTACTCTCTGACATTATGCTTTACTTTGGCAATGAGCACAGTGCGCACACACTCGCACCTCTACACACTCTGCTGGAATACACGACTTCATCTCTGACAGCTCCAGCTCCACACCAGTATGTGACGGAAGAGTAATATTGGGGCTGGAATTACCCTTCACATGTCAAACATGCCTGCAAGCTTCTCTACCTTCATTCCATATGGCAAAAGCATTCTGCTTCTTCTCATAAGCTGAATTTACTAACAAGAGCATCATTCCTGGGATTCTTTCTTTATTTATCCAAGCACTTGAATGGAAAAAAGGCTGGGTAAAGGCAGGCACTTGTAGAAAGTGTAGGCCTCAGACTTTCTTCCAAACAATTGCAGCTCGAAACTGGCAAGGAGGAACCGCTAAGCAAACCGCTTGTTCCTCCAGCTCACACGAGCTCAGCCTTAAGGGAAGTCCATGCCGAGCCATGGAGTGCAAAGGGAAAACAATGTGGCTTTCACAGAGAATGCCTGCAGACTTCAAAAGCGGTAGTTGGGTGCACATTCCAATATGCGGCACAGATCTTAACCACAACTCGGATCTTTCTTGGACAAACTAAATGCATGCAAAATAGAAAATAAATAAATAAACAAGCCCAACGGCGGAAAAAAAAGAAAAACACAAACCTCAAATCCTGTAAAGCATTTGAAACAACACACAAAAAAACAAGATAATGAGAGTCTTACTGATGCTGTCCTGTAATTAACAGCCTTCTGGCGGGCAAAAAACACCGCCCTGCAGAAATTTAAAGGCAGAGCCAAAGCCACCAGATCACAGCATAAAAGAAAGTTGTCCTTTCTGTACGAAAATTACAAATATGATCTAAAGCCTCTCTTAAATGTTTAACTTGTAATGCGGACACTTTTAATGTGATGGTTTAAGATAAAAGAGAAAAATACTTTTGACTGACAATGCAAGAGTTGAGAGCAAAAGGAAAACCTAAGTGGTGCTCAAGCAGATCCCAGGGAACATGCTTACCAAGTTTAGGCGGTACCACATCGTGAGTCGAATAAGTTCTAACCGTGTTTGACATTGGATAACTGCATGGCACAAAAGGTAAAAATGGTTTATGGTGAGGCAAAGTTAGAGAGACAACTGTGGAAAGCAACAAGCCAAGTTTACTCGCTGTGTGAGGCACGGATGCCACTTCATCTGGGCATGCACGACTGCCAGTGGAACTTATTCACTGGGCTTTATTGATGATGTGACCATGTACCTGATGCATCTCAAGAGGACAAGGACTGAATATGTAGGGGATTCAAGAGACGGAAACATTCAACAGTCAAACCAAGCCTGAATTCCACAGAGTATTTTATTTTGCTCACCAGCACTCACTGAAAATGTGAAAACTTCTGCATTACAAGTCTCACAGACTGTCCAAGTTCCAAAGTGTACTGTACCTCTCACTCAAGCTCATGTATACCTACTCTGTGCAAGACCACCAGGTAAGCTAAGCAAACAGAGACTGGGGATCAGCTTTCTATTACAAGCACACAAGATCTTAAAAGTATGCTGTTCACTTCACATCCAACTCTGAAAACACTAGTCTACATTTTACATCACACACCCAGACGTGCATGTCGATAATATTCTGCCTTTATGAATTTGAAGGGTGGAGACCTTGCTAGAAGTTTCCCAGCAATTACAAATACATGCATCAGAACAAACCAACATTAGAACGTGTCGCTGTCTGTGGTGGAAAGTTGTGCTGGTGAGCTCAGCACTTTGTGGTGTGATCATCCACTACAAGATCTTCTCACAGAATCCAATCCAGCATCTACAGCTTGGGGTAGTTATTGCCACACAGGAAATGTGAATCAGTTGGTTGAATGTAAGTCAACAGAGCTAATCAGAGGGGTGAAAAACTGAAGTTGATGTGCCAAAATTCAGTCTGTAGCCTTGGTTTTTTAATGTAGCATCAAGAAGTGAGGATAAGGCAACTCGGACATGAAGGGTACAAAAAACAACAGCTGTGTTAGATCACCCCAGAGCTGTTTGCGTAGTTCACAAAACACAATGATGAGCCAATTAATGGCCGTCCGATCAACATCAGTTCTCTTTACTGACAGAGGTCTTAGAATATAACAAGTAATAGAAAATGAAAATCTCTGAACTCCACATGTTGCAGCCATAAACAACTGTTCACTTCAACAGCCAGTCAACGCTGTGGATCCACAAGCAGAGGTGGGAGTTGGATTTAAATAGCGCAAGTCCATCATTTGTGCATCTAACCATCTTATTGATCAGGTGCTCGCTTGCTCATTAGGACTAGAGACTGTTTTACCTCAGCTGATGTGTTTAGAGACCTTTGTTGCGCAAGTTACTCATGGTTTTGTGTATGACTTTCCGCTTCTGGTTTGTAACAAACTGTAAATGGCATTCGTAAGTGTATGTGGCTGTCCTATTGTAAGTTGTAGTTTGTCCCTCCACTACCTGTATATTCTTCCTAACCTATAACTATATAAACTGGCTCACATTCACTCGGTGAGACTCTGTTTCATCTGGCTGATCTTCGATGTTCGAAATAATATCTATGTCTTTTCTGCTTCCGTCAAACAAAAGTATCAGGTTCAACATACTATCCTCTTAAGTGTTACGTTTTTTCCCTACACAGGATCAGAACAGTACACTACTATATTTTCTATAATTACTTAAATTTCCATGAATTAAAAATCTGGTAGCATTAAGGATGCTGTGTAGATGGTAGGGTTCTACTCGTGTTTTCAGCGGTACCGCTGACACATTTACGTATCATTTGCACGTAGTTTACTGGTGAAAATAGCCTTATTTTGCTACGGCCATGTAAATATAAAAGGTACAGTGGGGCAAAAAAGTATTTAGTCAGCCACTGATTGTGCAAGTTCTCCTATTTAGAAAGATGAGAGAGGTCTGTCATTTTCCTCATAGGTACACTTCAACTATGAGAGACAAAATGAGAAAAAAAAATCCAGGAAATCACAGAATTTTTAAAGAATTTAATTGTAAATTATGGTGGAAAATAAGTATTTGGTCAATAAATTTGGTTCAACTCAATACCTTGTAACATAACCTTTGTTGGCAATGACAGAGGTCAAACGTTTCCTGTAAGTCTTCACCAGGTTGGCACACACTGTAGCTGGTATTTTGGCCCATTCCTCCATACAGGTCTCCTCTAGAGCAGTGATGTTTTGGGGCTGTCGCTGGGCAACACGGACTTTCATCTCCTTCCACAAATTTTCTATGGGGCTGAGGTCTGGAGACTGGCTAGGCCACTCCAGGACCCTGAAATGCTTTTTACAGCCACTACTTCATTGCCCGAGCGGTGTGTTTTGGGATCATTGTCATGCTGAAGACCCATGCCGAATCGTTCCATCTTCAATGCTCTCACTGATGGAAGGAGGTTTTGGCTTTTTAAAAATCTCACACGATACATGGCCTCGTCGTTCATTCTTCCCTTAACACGGATCATTTTGTGCCCCAAAGCATGACTTTTTCCACCCCCCCATGCTTCACAGTAGGTATGGTGTTCTTGGGATGCAACTCAGCATTCAGCAATTCTTCCTCCGCCAAACACTACGAATTGAGTTTTTTAACCACCAGAAAAAGTTATGATATTATACCACACAATACAATATTCTCCCAATCCTCTTCTGAATCATCCATATGCTCTCTGGGCAGACTTCAGATGGGTGCCTGGACATGTACTGGCTTTAAGCAGGGGGACATGCTGGCACTGCAAGGTCCGAGTCCCTCTCGGTGTAGTGTTTACTGATGGTAGCCTTTGTTACTTTTGGTCCCAGCTCTCTGCAGGTCATTCCCATCAGGTCCCTCCCTGTAGTTCTGGGATTTTTGCTCACCGTTCTCATGATCATTTTGAACCCCACGGGATGAGGGATCTTGCATGGGGCGCCCCAGATTGACGGAGATCAATGGTCTTGAATGTCTTCCATTTTTTCTTACAATTGCCTCCCACAGTTGATTTATTCACACAACCTGCTTTGCCTATTGTAGATTCACTCTTCCCACCTGGTGCAGGTCTACAATTTTCTTCCTGGTGTCCCTTCGACAGCTCTTTGGGCTTGGCCATGGTTGAGTTTGGAGTCTGACTGTTTGAAGCTGTGTACAGGTGTCTTTTATACAGATAACGAGGTCAAACAGGTGCCATTAATACAGGTAACGAGTGGAGGACAGAAGAGAAGTTACAGGTCTGTGAGAGCCAGAAATCTTGCTTGTTTGTGGGTGACGAAATACTTATTTTATACCATGATTTACAATTATATTTTCTTAAAATCCTACAGTGTGATTTTTTTTCTCATTTTGTCCCTCATAGCTGAAGTGTACCTATGATGAAAATTTCAGACCTCTCTCATCTTTCTGCACAATCAGTGGCTGACTAAATACTTTTTTGCCTCGCTGTATGTGCCTATAGTCATGTCTGGTCAACATCCATTTCAGTCAACGTCCTGTTTCACAGAACATAATGCAGTCGTTAAACGATGCATACCCATATAACAATGATAACTGCCATTATAGACTTTACTGCATGCTAATCATTTCTGCCTGCATATCAGAATTATTTATCCATGCCATCCTCACAAATTTACCCCTGGCTTAAAATATCTTCCACAAATATATCTTTTTTTCTGTTTTGTGTCCTTTTAGTCCATAGTGACATTTTTAAAGGTTTTATACAGGCACCATCAAACGCAAAACAGCCCCAGATATCTTAGGATTAAGTACATGTAAACATTTTACGTACATGCATCCTAGAGCCAATGTGCCATTCTGTGATGCAGGGTAGCTCTGTTACAGAGGAAAGGGCTCGACATCATCTCTCTGTATTTCCTCTGTGTTGTACAGGACAGCAGGAGGTAAGGCTGACTCTAGCTAATGCCAACTGATTCACTAGCTCTCGGGAGATACTTAATCCTTCAGGTACCAAAACCTAGAGCTGAGACTCTCATTGTCACATTCAAGGACACACAAATAAAGAATCTGCCTTGCCTTCACTTTCAGCTTCTAAAGATTTCTTTATGTATCAACTCTCACTGTGTCTTAATCCCACTTTTGTATTAGACTTGAAAGAAAAAAGACTGCAGACAGATAAACTGCAGACAGTGTTGCTTGGCATGGTCACCTTATCATATCAAGTATTGTCAACAGCTGCCAAGAGATGCTGCAGATGCAGAGTGGAACTGTATTAAACAGACCATATTTATCGGCTTTTTTATAAGGCTAAACGGGAGATATTAAAAGACACTGCATTGTTGATAAGCATTTCTCTTTTCTACTGTTATCAGAGTTTCCTCTGTCAGAAAGATTGTCATTGTGTGCTGGTCTCTGCTGATGTCTTAACATGTCAAAGTTTGTGATAGGAATCTTTCCCAAGTACTTGAAAGCTAATTAATCACTCAGATAACATCGGTTGTTATTGACCAGTACATTTACTTTACCATCTACTAATGGTACAACTAGTCAAAGCACTCAAAAAAAATGAACCAGTAATTACTTTGGGGTTTGCTTTCTATCAGTTGATTATTGATCCTGAATCATCTGAGCCAACTGTCAGTATCTGCTGCAATACATCATCTCACTTGGACTCCCAGTGACTTTTACCTCTCCAAGATCTGCCACCAAAAGTAAAAGTAAACTCTTAAGACTCTAAAAGGGAGAATGCTTTATCAAAATTTGCATTTTCTTACCCAATTTGCTCTATTGTATTTATATGTAGATGGGGGGGAAAAACATTGTCATGTTGTCCTGTTGTACTATGGATGGGTTTCCCATTTGAGATTGGGTCATTTAAGGCACCTTCCTACTGAAGAGTTGTCACATCTGGCTTGCTCAGTTGGTGTCTAGATTAGCCTCTTTGTAAAATGTCAATTGTTAAAAACATTATAAAAACTGACCTGAAATGTAGAGTCTATCAAACTCCATACTAGATTACAGAATGTTAGTTTGGTGTCTTTAAAGGAAACAAAAGAAAAAAGGTCTAAACAAACTGTTGGTTGAATCTCCACAAATAACGTTATTCATGCACTTGATATCTACACGTGTTCAATTAACTTTAAGGATTATCTGGCAAGGGACATAATCACACAGGTTTGAGGTTTAGGTTCAACTAGGCAACAGCAACAAGGTGTGCATTAACAGTTATATTGCACACACTCATACACACACAAAGGAGGTTACTCAGGGCTAAAGTCCTTGTGCTTACTGTCATTTATCTGCTTTAAATAAGATCAGAAACACCACAAGTAGCAGTACTAGCTCTCGGTGGGTTCAAGCAAGTCAAAGAGCTACAGCCCCATCTAGTGAGAGAGCATTTCCTCTATATCATTTCAGGGAAATTGCATACAAACATCTGCATACCATCACAGGACTGACTTACTATGTCCTTCAGTTTTATAATGACAATCTGTGTGCAAGCAGCAGCATAAGGTAGCTGTTGCTAGCAGGTTGGCTCATTAATCCTTAGAAAGAGTCAACAAGTACTGTACAAGTAACTGTATAGGTATACCTCTTTAACAGCAGCTGACGCTGAAGCACAAAGCTCAATCCCTGATTCCAGTCTTCTATGGTTTATAGGCTGAGCTAAGCAGGTGGAACATGTCTACAGGCTGGGCTGAGGGATAAAGAGGTTTATATCCTCTTGTCTTCCTCTATGCTCTCGGTTTCCTAATTACAAAAAAAAAAAATCACAACACAAGAAAGGGACTGCCTGTCAATCCCCTAGTTTCCAAGCAGCCAGCCATGTACTCACACCAACAGCAGGAGGATGATCTTTACCTCTCTGGTGTCTCTGAGGAAGGAAGTGTGCAGGGGCATGCACCTTAGCATTCAGCCCTCCCAACTGAGCATTCACTGCGGTGGAAACCCAGAAGCACTGTGTCTTTTACTCATTTCATTCATTTTCATGGTAAATGGAGACTTTAAATGTAATATGTAGTTCTTTTTGTGTGGTACTGAATATGGAAGACTGGAACTGATCTGGCTCGATAACGTCCAAAATTCCAGGACCAATAATGACAAGTCCAGGCAACTCAAAATGAAAGGTTTACCTCATTACCAGTTGGTAACATCTGCCTAATGCAACTACCTGTAGCTAATGGTATTGCAAAAACAGGGCTAGAGCAAATACATCATTTTCAGCCGTTTCTTCTGTTAGTATGACAAGACATCTATAGTGGTCAAAATAAAACAAGTGCAAAAAAAGATGACTGCTTGTGACATAGACAATCTACTTCTCCATTTTCCATACATTACAACATGCCATTACCAATTGGACAATCCTTACAGCTGTGTTCCTAAGAATCGATAGTGAAAGAGTCAAAAACGAGTGAAAATTTTATAGCATGTTACCTATTACCAGGGGAAGAAGAGCTCAGAAACATACATATGAACATGGTTTAGACTAATAAATGGCAGGGTTCCTGGGCTGAGAGCTGGCCCAGAGCTGCCATGTTGTTGAATCTAAGCCAAGTAGAGCTGGGTAAACAACTTCTATCATTGAGCCCTGTTTTGTGTCAGGTTCCAGTGGAAACACCTTTCAGACACATATGGGGCCTCCAAATGAAAACACAGACCATAAAAATAAAGTATAGGGATGGGGAGATAAGCAAGCCTTCTGGAAACTCCATATAGTCAGACTCTATAAAATCTTTAGTGATGACATCTGATCCAAAAACAACGAAATTACACTCAAGACAAGAGGGGGAGGCTGCATAGAAGCTGGAATTCAACTCTCATAACGATGAGGTGGTCATAATAAATTGCATGGCAAACGTATGTCTCAGCCAAAGTGCTTGTTATACCAGTCATTCAAAATCCATGAAAAACGTTTTCTGCTTTAAAAGACTTCAGAGTAGAAGAAAGCCAGCCACTGTATCTTGAACCTAACTGTAGGGACTTGCTTCCAATCAGCTACAAGCATAAGCCATACAAAAAGGCTTGGCTCACAGTCTGCTCACAGTGCTCTAGACATGCCCTATAAAAACATACTATTCTAGATTGCCATTATGTGTTGTAGAATTTAACATTCCCTCCACTGAAACTAAATGGTGCAATCCATCAAAAATCGACCCAGACTAGTATTCCTCAAATACAGACCACTCAGCTTTTCTCTAAGTCAATAATGAGCCACCAGGTGTATGGTAACCAATTTAGTATCATTACAGTTCTTTCTCACAGCAATCCCCAAGCAGAAGGACAGCCACTTAGATCTGGAATCTTTACATACATTAAGGAAAGTCAGGCTGGCTGAAGAGGCACAATGCCCCCGGTTGACAGACCAACTAAAGTTAAGCAGAAAGGTCTTCGTGCACCAAGCAGAGATTGATTTGGTCTCTGTTTGTGAGCTAATGTTCACAGGAGCTTTGTTCTAGCAGCTTTACCTCCACAAAGCCTGATCAGAAGCACTGACCAAGAAAATCCAAATTTCCCACGAACAAAGCCCTTGAGGTGCTGTAAGAACAACATTTCTACTTTAATGCTGTATAAACCATGAAGAAATATAATCTCTTGGTTCAGGCAATTGTGCCTTTCTGGGTTATTCATAGTTAATTAGCAGACAACTAGAAAGTTTAAAATATACTTTTTGAAAGTTGACAAAGAATTGCAATGTATAAAGTCCATGTTGACGTTTCGTTATCGAGATCAATGATAATGAACTGGGTTTTGTAGTGGTATATTTAAATAGACTGACAGTTTCAGAGTTTTATCAAGCAGCATCAGGCTATTACTGTAAAATAAATCCAATAAAGGCAATATTCAAATGTACCTTGTTCTGAAAAATGGTATTACTTGATGCAGAACCTACTTCCATCCTTATTTGTAGGAAAATCCATTCCATGAGCTGGCATCTTCAAAACTCTAATTACTAAAAATGTAATGACACTCTGCTCACGATTCAATTACAATTCACAACTCACAATTATCAATTTTACATTCAATAAAAGACATTCCTTTTTATTTCTGAAGTGTAATCCAAGCTAAACAATCCAATTTTCTTGTATAATTTTGAAACCAAAAAAAAAACTTATTTTGTAAACAAAATGCTCTATTGTAGCTTCACCACATCTTAAATAAACGAGTGAAAATAACAAAAATAATCTTTAGTGTCCTGCAATTAAAAGAAATTAGGAGTCTCACTGAGAAGGGGATATGCATAAGTGAGCATAATGGGACTGTGGTGGCCTAGCGGTTAAGGTATGGTCCAGAAGGTCCAGAGTTCAAATCCTGCCTCTGCCAGGCTTGTCCCACCAGCATTCTTTTGTGTTTTGGGAGAAAAATCATACAGATACTGTGAGAACAGGCAAACTGCACACACACACACACACTAACCAGTGGAAGGGATTGAACATGGGTCACTGGGGCTGTGTGGCACCCAAACAATTTGCTGTACCACCAAGGGTGTGGACCCTTAGCCCACAATTGCTTGGATTGTAAGAACATATCAATGTAAATTGCTGTGGATATAAGGGCGTCTGCTACGATTGTAATGATGTAATGTAAATGTAATGTACGATTAATGTACGAAAAAATGCCTCTGCATTAGATGGTGTAGTAAACAAGAACACATCATCCAACTTGACATCTGCGGAATAGGTGGGGCATCACCTCATTACCATGTGCACTTTCCCAATCCTTACATGCACCAAATGCTACAATGTAAAATGTACAACCTAGCTCAACTACCCACTGAATAAAATGGATATTTAGGTTGCTCACAGATACGAGAGAAGTGGATGGTGTAACATCCGCAAATACATGCAATTTAGAGAGATCAATCCACCCACCAGCATAATTTTGTGTTTTGGGAGAAAAATAACACAGACACTGCAAGAACAGGCAAAAAGCGGTGGTGGGGATTGAACATGGGGAGGGGGGTCAGTGGGGCTGTTTGGCACCAAAACAATATGCTGTACCACCATGCCACCCACCAATTCAATAATGATCCAAAAATGATTCCATTAAAGAAATGCCTATTTTTTGTTACACGAATATACAGAGGAAAAAAGCTGAAATTTGCATTTGTTGTGCTGTTTCCATAATTTTCCCTGTCATCTTGTAAAAAACATTAAGCCAAAGTTTACACATACTTAAAAACTATACACAAACCTATAACCATATCCAGACCTGTATTCCAATGTAATTTTTACCAAGAGGTCAGTTCTAATCATCTCATTGGGACAAAGTGTGTTTTTCCAAAACCAAGAATACTCCCACACAGGAATGAACAGAACTCATGGTTTTACTACTAAATCCCTTTCCACCAACTTGAGAGACAACTGGAACACTTAGAATGACAGTAAAAGCAACTACATCATTACAGCATGCCGCAGTGCCAGAATATGAAAGAACAGCATGCATAAACACAGTACCTTAAAATTACTGACAAAAAAGACTTGGAAAACAAGCTAACATGGTAGGTTGGCATAGTGGTGCAAGTGGTTAGCTCTGTCACCTCACAGTTCCAGAGAACCCCGAGTCTGATTCCCAGTCCTTCCCGGTCAGAACACCGCCTGTGAGTTTTCTCTGGGAACTCTGGTTTCCCACCAAAGACATGACCTGGGTTAATTGGCATCTCCAAAGTGTCCCTTTGTGAGATTGTGTGCACATGTGCCCTGTGATGGATTGGTACCCTTTTTGAGTTGGTTCCTGAATTGCACCATGTGTTACCGGTTTGGTCCCGGCCCCCTGTCACCCTGAACTGGATTGAGGGGTATGAAAAAGAATGAACGATGAATTAATCACCTCATTGCAAGGATATCAGCACATTAAAAACCAGAATTATGTAGCTGATGATGACAAAAGGATACAATTTTTGATTCCTCCCTGGTGTTGCCTTAAGATATTAAACAGTTGTACAGAATGAGAAATAAAGTGCCGTAAGATTGCTTCTTATTGCTCAAGCATATTCCCAAAAAAATAGGTATTTTTCTTTGTGAGTGCATGATGCACATATGATGCAGACATAAAAACAGAGCCATGACACCAGTAACATTAGGTCCTGTTGGTACCAACTGAGAGCAGTACTGGAACCTTTGGTACTGCATGTGTGCCATTAAAAAGCACAGTTCCAGCTGGCTGGTGCTACGTAATCAAGTACATTCCGTTGTGGAAATAAGCCTAGAAAGTGTCCTGACAAAGATATATGTAGTACAGAGACAGTTTGACTTAAGATTGTTGCAGCCCTCTACCCTTCACAAAATAAAAATTAGAAGGGATTGAACCAGAACCATTATCCTTGGTCTGCCAGAAAAGTGCTGCATCATGGTGTTTTCATTCCCATTCACTCACTCTCCTATACACCTTTAGCTGATGAGCTGCAAGGAGGAGGTAGCATTGGCTGGGAAGTGTGTCATTAGTAGCATTAGCTCTTTCATCCTCTTTGTCACCGCTGTGCAAAGCTAACCCTTTTAGGCACCTTTCCATGGTTCTTACCTTAACGCTCGACTGGACAACCTGTGTAAGCGAATGGGACTGGCACACTCGGTGCATGCTGCATGCAGATAAGTTTATCACACCACACAGACATTCAAACAATGGCATGGTCCCAATCCTACTACTCAACCTCTAGCCTCTCACAGCTGCAGAGCCCTTTAATAAAACCCCTTCATTGCTAGAGGTGTCATGGCAATTAAACGAGTGTGGGAGCCATACGTGCAAGAGTCTCCAAATCTGGGCCAGGACACATGATGTATTCCAACAAATACAACACAGATAAAGCTTACACTGGGGATATACTCCTGCATATCTGATCTAAGCCGCCAGGCTCCTGAGAAAAGAAGTGATTTCTCTGATGGCTCTCATCGCTTCAAAACAAACCATACGAGATAAACCGGGATCAATGAATAATTCCAAGCTAATGCACGGATCCAAAATGCAAATTAGCACAATGAAAATGTCAGTCTTTCGATTCTGAAGAAGGAAGAGTACACACCATCGGATTCAACACTCAGTAATGCATCGTTAGCCACTGCAGGTAAACAGATGCACAACACTGAAATATAGCTACAGAAAGACGCTTATTGTTCCTCCAGGCCCTGACCTGGAAAAGACTCGCCTCAGGGTGGGAGGCAACCCATGCAATGAGACAGCCTGGAAACGTCGGCCTTGTGGACACTCATTACCAACCCAGAACCATCCTCCATGCCAGACTAGCATGCGGAAAAAGCCTAGGTAGTGCATGGAAAGCAAACAGCCTGGAGGTGGATGGGATAAGAGGAGAAGGGGAAAAAGAGGGTTGTTATACTGCAGACAAGCCAGGGAGCAACATATTTCAAAGCTAATATTTCTGAGTTATGGTCACAGAGGAAGCCAAGACTGTGTGAATAGCCACAGGGTACTAAAGTTCGACTGATCTGATCTAACCGAGGATTAAGCGTGGCTCTAATCCGTGCTGCAAGGCACAACAAAAAAGGCCATACACCACAGTCCAAAAGACAAGTGGAAATGCCCAGTGCCATCTCATTAGCTATACTGTCATTTTATAAGACTGTATTTCATATTGTAACCTCACAGACCGCTTCGAAACGCTTCTCAGTGCAAAACTGCATTGAAAACCTATTAAGAAATATGTAACGCAGAGTCAATCAGCTACTGACAGCACATCATAGTCCCCTGGTATACACAGTCAGAATGTAATCTGGGTTGGAAAAACATGGTCCACCAGCAGTCTGGCTACACAAACACCTGACTGCAATTAGTTAAGATAAGAAAGCTGAAAAAAAGCTTCAAGCGTGTGCAAATGTGAATTAGGTACAGCGCCATTAGTTGGCTTGAGGCAAGAAACATGAGGTCGCACTGTCAGGAGGAAGGACATTACCGCTGCTGGGTAGGATCCCACGTGTTATAATATTCAACATTTTGTCTTAACACAACAAGATATGCCAGTAGGCTATCCAGATGCACAACTGATGTCTTTAATACAGTTGCAACAATGAATGACAAAGAAGAAAAACAAACTACAGGTATACACCATAATGTTATAATAGGAAACAACACTCTGTCTTCTATACATCACAGAAAAACAGAAAACTAGTATGAGCAAACCTTGTAACACCTGCTGACAAAAAGAGAATCACAGTCTTGGAGGCAGAAAATAACATTCCTTTCATTTTCCTTATGTTTCAAAAAAATGACTGCACTGTACAGTACTAAGTGTTGTCATATTTTCTTTTCATTAGTATTACTGTTTAAAATAAAACACTACATGCAAAGTATCTAAACTACGGTGTGACTATATCGTACTGTGTGATCAGCATCCATTTTGGTCAACATGTGTGCCTGCTCACCACTGACCACACATTATTTATTCAGAAACAGACAAACAGTATGGGTCTCTGACAGGAATTTTAAATTGGATGAGTCTTCTGTATCATGCAGATGAAATGTCTTTGAGGCTTGTGAGGCGTTCTGTGAAGTCTGTAGTATCTTGGGCTTCTGCACACTTTAACAGTGAGAAAGCTGTAGATCACATAACCTGCATAATGAAAGTCACTCCTGAGAAACTGAAAACTGAAACTGAGAAATCTGTGGCATAAACCTTTTGGCCCATTGTTCCATGCTGTGTTTGACATGACTTTATCTGACAGTTGTTCTGTCAGTTAAATAGAGCAGTACTACACAAATACACCAGCATTCATGGCATGTGATTTTAACAACGGTGGATCAGTCAGCAAGGTAAAATATCTCTTTGTGGCTCATTTGCTCTGGCTTTCCGGGTATAAATCTCCGAACAGAGTGAGCAGTGAAATAATGGATGCGTCTTAAATCAGCATTTTCTAAAGCAGAGGTGAGCAGTAGATTTCGTTTTCGACCAAACAGGAGCTGCACTTGATGCAACCAATCTGCTGTTTGAGGCCCAAGGTCAACCGGTCAAACATTCTTTGCTGTAGTTACCTTGTCGAAATCAAAAGCTGCAGACACACCAGCCATTTGTGGATATCCCACTTACATCACTGGGATATTTGTTCTTTTATCACATCCAGCTGTTCATAGTAGAGCTAAATTTGAACGGTTATGTTGCTCGTGACAGTTATTTCCATCAAGAACAGGTATGCGCCATTGGCGACCGCATTACGTTCTGTGAAACATGTCGTTGATGGAATGAACGTTGATCAGACATTACCGTAGTCACAGTCTGTTTATGCTACTGTAAAGGAAACAAAGGGCATTTTCACAAGAAAACGAGCAACCAATACTTCAATGCATCAGAGATACAGCAGAAGACGTGTGGAAGTCCAAACTGTTATACACATGCTAAACCTCTTGTAATTCATAGACAATCACAATAATTATAAAAACTACAGTGATGCACTGCTATGACCCTGTGTAGGGGAAAGCCATACACTTAAGAGGATGGTATTACGGAACTGATACGTTTGTTTGACGGAAACCAAAATGCACTGATAGAAAGTATCATGAACAACATGGAAGATCCGCCAGATGACTCAATGAGTGAATGCCAACCAGTTTATATAGTTACAGGTGAAAGAGAAAATACAGGTAGTGGGGACAAAAAAGCAGTACTACTTACAACAGAACAGGCACACTGACAAACGCCATTTACCGCTTGTTACAAATAAGTATCAGAAGGTCATACACACATACACGGGTAACTTGCGTAACAAGTCTCTAAACACATCAACCGAGTTATAACATTTACATCATTTAGCAGATGCCCTTATCCAGAGCGACTTACAATTGATACAGTCTTACAATCCAAGCAATTTTGGGTTAAAGGTCTTGCTCAAGGACCCAACAGTGGTATCTTGGCCGAGGTGGGATTTGAACCCTTGACCTTCTGATCCATAGTCCAGTACCTTAACCGCTAGGCTACCACAGTCCCACTAGGCTATAACAGTCACTGGTCCAAACACGAGCCAACAAGCCATCAAGCACACGACTACTAAGGTAGCTACTTGCACGCACACACCCATGATGGACTTCTGCTCTTAAACTCCTGGCTCTGCTCGTGAATCCGTAGCGTTGATTGGCTGTTTACAGCCACAACATCTGTAGTTACAAGACAGATTTTTAATTCCTATTATGATTTGTTAGAATTGTTAAGGCCTTGGTTGTTTATGCGATGTTGATTGGATGGTCGTTTAATGGTACCTCTATATTTTATCTCCCAAGGTCCTTTAGGAATTTGCATGTGAAAATAGTATACATATCTGAAAATCAACCACTACCATCTCGGTCACTGTATGTCAATTTCAGATCGTAATCAGCTCAGCATCAGCTATTAGTCAGCTTGGACACCCATATTGTATCAAACACTGACACCTCCCTATAAGCCACGGCACGATGATCATAAAATTCTGACCAGAACGTCAGCTGATCAACATAACGTATCTGTAAAGTTACCTTCTTGTATACCACTGTTACTGTGAGAGAGAGCGAGAGAGAGAGAGAGAGAGAGAGAGAGAGAGTGTCTGACCAACAACAAAGTGGAGAAAATCATCTCAGAGAGCTGCTGAGAGAAAAATCAGAAAACATACAGATGAGCAGCTGTGACACGTTCTTTAATGACAACGGTGAAATAAATACAAATGAAACTTGTACTTGGTTATCAGCAGAGAGGAAAAAAAGCAGTACACACTGAGCAGACAGGACACAAGTGTCCTTTGCCAATGGCAGCAGCAATTCCTCACTGTTTAACAGCATGTGCTATACAGCGCCCAGTAGTTGAGAACGCCATGTTCCCATTTAAGACAATTTGACCTGACTACCACAGATTCCCTGTTGGGGGGGGGCTTCAAGTACAGCACTCACGTTTTGAGTACAGGTGACAGGAAACTAAGTATATCATGCATTCCGATCAACCACTGCATTTAAATAATCAATAAGATTAGAGAACAGCAGTCGAGCCGTGCAACAGAGAAAGTCTTAAATCAAGATGGAGCTTGTACAGTTTTTCAATGTGCATCTCTCCCTGGGATATCCTTGCTAACTAAAATTATCCATCAAATCAGTCACATCTGAGAAGGCAGAATAAATCCAATGCTCCCCTTGCCAGCCAAAAACAAATGAACAAACAGCTTACACACACAACCCTTCAGTATACAGGAGATAATCCAGAGTGGCTCAAGATCATTTACATCATGTACACGCAAACTTTAAGGAAATATCGGCTCCTTTTTGACAGCAGGAATCTGCAATCTTTGAATCATGCATGCATTCTGTTTATTCATGTGTTTATCCGAAAACCACACACACGCGCGCGCGCACACACATCTTCACTCCCCGAGAATGGATATGAGACGGTCCCACACTGCCCCCTTCTGGAGGACTAAAACTCTGCCAAAGCATATAGAGGTGTTTAACCTTAACTTAACGCCTGTTAACAGAACAAACACCCCCGGTTCAGACATATGAAGCCATTCATTCATATCTCTATTATTGCTGTCGTTCTCTTTGGTTCAGAACTGAAAGGCTTTATCCAGTCTCATGCCATGTGATCTTTCATGCCACCTCCTCTCATTACAGCCCCACAACAAGACCTGGTGAGAGGCAATTAATAAGAGGGGGCTGAAACCCCTACACTGGAGCATAAACCTCATTTGTTTGCTTGCCTCCTAACCCCTTTCCGTAAGCTCAAACAACAAACCTATTACAAAGGATGCTAATTAACGTCTTGCAAAGAGAACAGCGTTAATGTGTGATTTTCCCAAGGAGGCCACACCATGGCATCTGGAGGCTTAAGAGTGTACTGTAATTACTCCTGCTGATAAAGCCAGCTAATGAAAATGATCCAGGTTAGAAGCTACTGGTGGCAAACTGAATAAGAACAATTGCCAGGCGACATCATACAGACATGATCATGATGTAGGACACGGAATGGATACGAGACACTGTTACAAAAGCAAGCATGCATTTACACATTTAGGAACAAAAGCAAGTGCACAAGCAGATTTAGCTAAGCGACTGCACAATAATAAATCACTGCACAATGGTCCAGATGGCCAGGGCATACATGGGTTAAACCGAGCCTCTCGGTCCCATGTCACCAGCCTCTGCCAGCCAAAATGGCAGCCGCTCAGAATGACAACTGGGTGCCAGACAAGAAGCAAAGAAATATCAAATATCAGCTCTCACATCTTTACCTACACTTGACAGGAGAAAGGAGGAAGGACGTGAGGGGGGAAGAGGAAAGCAGGCAACAAGCAGAGTGAGAAGTGAGTGAGAAAATGACACAGCAGGCGAGAGAAAAAGAGAACACGGTGATGAGTGTGTGTGAAGGGAATACGGCAAAGAGAAAAAGAGTGAGACAGATCGAGAAAGACAGGCAGACAGCTGCAAGCGTCCCCAAGCGATAGCACGAAACCATAATTAAACAGACAGTGCAGTAAGATGGCAGGGGAGGGTGAGACCAGATGAGAAAGACCAATATGAGTGCCCACAGATCCTGTTTAAGTGGTGGATCCATCTCCTGAGAAAGCCTGAGCATGACACTAATTTATATGCTACCAATGTCTGGTGTCTGCAGCATTGAGCTGGTTTCTGTAAACATGGGGTTTACCCAAAACTCTGGTTTATGTCAGTTTCAAACATACTGAAACGTTTTGTGGGCATGGCTTTCCTGAATCTGCAAGATGTCAGATGGGGCACGCAACAAGGGTGACAAACTGCCAACACTGTTTTTTCGGGGGTTTTTTTAAAGGCCATGCTTCATGACATAAATCACAACAGTATGCTAAAGTATCTACAGCTCTTAGCTATGCTGTAATAGAGAATGTTTATGTTTTGTAAGAAAGTACATTTTAAGTTTTAAAGCAATTTAAAAAACAATAATAGTTTTTAAAGTAGTGTTTCTTTTTGATTGTTTATTTATCATATTCAGAATTGTGCAAAAGTCTCAGGCCACCATTAGATTTGTTGTTTTAGCAATGGTATAATGACCATATATAGCATATTGTCGACTATTGGACCAAAGAATTTAAAACTTGGATTTGTTAAATACTCTTTTCCACTGATATTCTTTCCAATATTTGAGAGGTTTGCATATTTTAGCATTTTCAACCTGTTCATCTTCCCAAAAAAGTGATTTCTTAGACTGTAGAAGTTTCTTAGACTGTGGGGACTGTGGTGGCCTAGTGGTTAAGGTACAGGACTCTAGACCAGAAGGTCCAGGGTTCAAATCCCACCTATGCCAAGCTGCCACTGTTGGCTCCTTAACCCACAATTGCTTGGATTGTAAGACTGTACCAATTGTAAGTCTCTGGATAAGGGCGTCTGCTAAATGCTGTAAGTGTACCAAATGTAAATGTAGAAGGATCAACTTGGCATCCCGATAAAGCTGCCAGATGCTGCAGCTTTAGTGTAAGGGAGGGTCACACTAAATACTTGACAGTGTAGCCTATAGAAGCTGCTTTTCTGATTTTATGCTGCATACAAATTTCCTCTATCTTCAGATTGCATTGTCAGAGACTGAGAAAAAATATATGGTCATTATACCATTGCTAAAACAATGTATATCTAATGGTGGCCTTTTGCACAGTACTGTAAGCGTAACAACAGAAACTAAAATCTAATGCCAACAACAAACGCCTTGCCTAATGCTATCCAGTTTAATGCAACTTTCCATCACTGGTGTGATGCAAATCCAATTGTGATTATTATGGCTTTATTTTTGTACAGTCAGACCAAACCCCATTTTATGTAGTAACAGATTCGCTCTTCTTTTCTCAACATAGGGAGACATGCCAAACTTTCAGTAACTGAACAGAATATACAGATTAGAAAGATAATGACGGTTGAAAAGCCAGTACTCCTTACCAAGTCTGTGGTTCAAACATGCAACAGATCCTACACGTCAGACTTTCCACACCACAGCAGTGTGTATTTCTAGTCAGATAAACTAACACCTCAGTTACATTTCTCTCACAGAGTCTGAAGACCCCATAGGCCAGACACATATCAGGTCAGCGGCAACTTCTCATCAGATTCGTGGAGAGAAATGATGAGGTGAAGCAGAAAACATGACAGTCTCCTGTAAGCCATTTAAAAGGCACCAATAACTGAGGTCGTTTCCTAGCAAGGGAGGGTGTGCCCAGTCGCAAATCATTTTTGCACCACGTGGTTTAAGGGCTCATGCTTTGCCCATGAGGGCTGTTTAAATAGAATCATATACCATCATATGCTCAGTTACAGCAAACATACTTCAGTCAACAAGCAAACATTGGCTAACATCAAGGAAGCAGGAGGAGAAGGAATGGAGCGAGGCAGTGCCCTCATTCTCATTAATACATCAATGCTGATTAACATTTCATTAAGCTGCATACTCAAGCACCCACACATGCTTATACATGCTGCAGCAGGGCAGGTAGGTGTATACACAGTGGAAAACTTGACCGTATCAGTGAACAAGTCAGCATGCTAACAGCCCAGCATACTAGCTCTTAGATGTTTATTGAGTGCATGCCTTGTATAGGTTAATTATGTATTCTTCCTACATCTCAAGGTCTAGGTCAAGGTCTGTCGTATCATGTGCCATTATTTTAACTAATGGCAAGTCTGTTGCCTTTTTAACCACTACTTCACAATCCTATATATATTATTTAGATATCAGATACACAGTTGAATGTATATAGTGGAAGGTGACAGCTTGGTGGTTAACTAATTGGAAGGTTTTGAGTTCAAATCCCAGTGCTGCCAATCTCCTACTGATGGGTCACTGAGCAAGACCCTAAAGCCTCGACTGTTCAGCTCAACTGCAAATCATTCTGGGTAAGGGCATCTGCTCCAATGTGCAATCTAATGCAGAATGCTACAGTTGGTAGGACTGAAATTATTTTCAGTTATTCACCAGTTGCTTCAATCCATCTAAATAAAAGTCAGCTTTTTTAAAGAGCTTAAACTATGGACAATTTATAACTACCGTATTTTTCGGGCTATAAAGCGCACCGGGTTATAAGATGCAATATCAACGATCGGCTGCTAACGGGTATATTTTCATACATAAAGCGCACCGGGTTATAAGGCGCATTAAATGAAACAAAACTCTAAGTTCCCTCAGAAGCTCAGTTTGGTCTTTACCTGGCGCAGGGCGTCTTCCTGCTTCCTCCACTTCCGTATCATTGATTCGTTAATGTTGAATTCTCTCGCAGCTGCTCTATTTCCATGTTGTACTGCGTGACCGATAGCGTTGTGTTTGAAATCCGCTTCGAAAATGAATGAATGAATGCACGTACCCTAATGCTGAAGCACATACCGTATTACTCCTCGATGCTGCGCACTACGGTTGCGGTAAGCTTCGTAATTTACCAAGACCGTGCTAAAACATTTTGACAGATTTATGAGCGCCGTGTACCATCTACAATCGGTTCTAGGTCAGAAAGCATAACCAGAATTAATTCATACATTAGACGCACCGCATTTTAAGGCACACTGTCGATTTTTGAGAAAGTTAAAGGATTTGAAGTGCGCCTTATGGTCTGAAAAATACGGTACATTAATGTTGTGTACCACCAGTGTTAAGTTTGTTTTGATTTTGTTTGCCATGTTCATTTAAAATTCAGGTTGGTTTTAATTTAGTATGCCATTGGTTACGTAGTGATATTTGTTTGTTTTCTGACACTTCATTTATAGTAATTCCAGATGAAAGTAATGGTATTATTGTGCATCTGCATGAATGCATACTCTAGACATCATATAAAAAGCAATGGAAGCAATGTGTCATGAATGACCTAGAGGGGGAAAAAGTTGCAGATTCATGGCAGATGCTGTCAGATTAATCCAAATGCTTATTCTCGTCTTCAGTCTTCCCTTTGGGAAAGACAGACTTGCATCACAGATCTTCCTCCATACTTAACTGTTAGGATTCAGTCGTGTTCTCTAACCATTTGTTCCATGCCAAAATCCACTCTGCCAGTTTGTTGTTAAAAGGCTATAGACCATAGATTTTGATTACACTTCACATGCAGTTATTTTTAACAGGCATTGCCTGAGGTCAACAATTTTTCCTCATTTCATTTGTGTAAGCTGTAATCTTCCCCTTCCCCTATTAAATGCATAAAAAGGGAATTTGGCCTCTGCGTTAAATTATTTATATGCATATTTTCGTAGAATAAATTCACTTCGATTAAAAGAACAGATTTCTTATATTTAAGAGTGATATGTTACTAGCCAAAAATATTTGAATACTTTCCTTTTTACCCATCTCTACCATAGGGTGCCAATAATTCTGGAAATAAATGTGTGGGCTACATTAAGTGTTTTCAGAAAAACTAAAACAAATGAGTTCTACAGTAGGGCTATTTGTCACTTAAATTTATACTCATGTTCAATTTTATTATTGTTTAGATTTATTCAAAGTGTTTACATAGCCATAGTTTTCATTAGTAGCAGTATTAGTGGAGTTCCTGCAGTGGTTTTTCTGCTTATTATTTGTAATTTCTTATCCTGGCAGTTTTTATCATGCTCTGAAAGGCAATTATTTAGTTGCATGTTTAATTTTAATAAACTGATTTTCTTTATGACATACACTATTCAGTACTACATTACTATTTGTCTGATACGGAAAAGCTGCAAAAAGAGACACACCATTAACACTTAAAGGTCAAGCGTTAAAGTGCTGACGGTGAAAATAAATTACACTGTTCGGAGTGACATTGCGAACTTCTTTCAACAGTACTGACTTTAAAATTCCTCTCTTGTGAAATTCACTTACACAGAAATGTAAGCACAGTAATCTAGGTTCTTAAACTGGCACAGGACAGTCATTACATTTATTGGAAAATCTTTGGCATTTTACTCATATAAATAAATGAGAATACAGATCTGCAAAACAGACATAGCATGGTGTGGTGGGCTTTAAAAGGAGATCTTGATGAAAAAGCTACACAGAGGTAAGATGCAATCACTTTAAATTATTGTACAGGCATGTGCACACCTATATGGGATACTCTAGTGTATGGGTAATTGACTAAATATTGGCTTTGTTAGGTACACCACTGTTAGTAGGACATTCCTCAGGGATTTTGGTCCATGTTGACATGATGGCATCATGGAGTTGCTTCCAATTTGTTGGCTGAAACTCCATGATGCAAATCTCCCATTATACCACAAAGGTGCTCTATTGGATTGAGATCTGGTGACTGTAGAGATCATTTGAGTACAACTCATCGTCATGTTCAAGAAATCAGTTTAAGGTGATCTGAGCTTTATGAGATGGCACGTAATTCCGGTGTGGTTTTCTGTTTGAGGTCTTGTGCATTCAGATATGGTCCCCTGCATACCTAGTTTGTTGCGAGTGGTTATTTGAGTTACTGTTCCCATTCTATAAGTTCAATTCAGTCTGGCCATTCTCCGGTGACCTCTAGCATCAACAAGGGATGTTCTCCCAGAGATCCGCTGCTCACTGGATATTTCCTCGTTTCCGAACAATTCTCTGTAAACCCTAGAAATGGCTGTGTGTGAAAATCCCAGTAGATCAGCATTTTCTGAAATACTCAGACCAGCCAGTCTAGCACCAATAGCCATGTCATGATCAAAGTTGCTTAAATCACCTTTCTTCCCATTCTGATGTCAGTTTTATCCTCAGTAGGTCGTCTTGACCATGTCTACATACGTAAATGCACTGGGTTTCTGCCATGTGATTGGCAAACCAAACAGCATTTAACTATGCAGTCAATTTCAACCAATATTGTACGGTTTCACACTGCAAAAGCACATCTTGAAGCAATATTCCCTCCTCTCTACTTATAACTATTCTCCCAGAGAGAGATGCAGAGTGGGCATTTTTAACAATGTAAGTGGGGAAAAAAAGTATTTAGTCAGTCAAATTGTGCAAGTTCTCCAACTTAGAAAGATGAGAGAGGTCTGTAATTTTCATCATAGGTACACTTCAACTATGAGAGACAAAATGAGAAAAAAGTCCAGGAAATCACATTGTAGGATTTTTAAATAATTTAATAGTAAATTATGGTGGAAAATAAGTATTTGGTCAATAACTTTGGCTCAACTCAATACGTAACATAACCTTTGTTGGCAATGACAGAGGCCAAACGTTTACTGTAAGTCTTCACCAGGTTTGGACATACTGTAGCTGGTATTTTGGCCCATTCCTATATCCACATCTCCTCTAGAGCAGTGATGTTTTGGGGCAACATGGACTTTCAACTCCCTGTACAAATTTTCTATGGGCCTGAGGTCTGGAGATTGGCTAGGCCACTCCAGGACCTTGAAATGCTTTTTACAAGGCCACTCCTTCGTTGCCCGAGCGGTGTGTTTGGGATCATTGTCATGCTGGAAGACCCAGCCACCTTCAATGCTCTCACTGATGGAAGGAAGTTTTGGCTTAAAATCTCATGATACATGGCCCCGTTCATTCTTCCCTTAACACGGATCAGGGAATGTAGTGGCCTGGACATGTACTGGCTTGCGCAGGGGGACACGTCTGGCACTGCAGGATCTGAGTCCCTCTCGGCGTAGTGTTACTGATGGTAGTCTTTTTACTTTGGTTCCAGCTCTCTGCAGGTCATTCATCAGGTCCCTCTGTGTAGTTCTGGGATTTTTGCTCACCGTTCTCATGATCATTTTGACTCCACGGGATGAGATCTTGTGTGGAGCCCCAGATCAAGGGAGATTATTAATGGTCTTGTATGTCTTACAATTGCTCCCACAGTTGATTTATTCACACCAACCTGCTTGCCTATTGTAAATTCACTCTTCCCAGCCTGCTGCAGGTCTACAATTTTCCTCCTGGTGTCCTTCAACAGCTCTTCGGTCTTGGCCATGGTTGAGTCTGGAGTCTGACTGTTTGAGGCTGTGGACAGGTGTCTGTTATACAGATAACGAGGTCAAACAGGTTCCATTAATACAGGTAACGAGTGGAGGACAGAAGAGCTTGCTAAGACGTTGTTACAGGTCTGTGAGAGCCCAGAAATCTTGTTTGTTTGTGGGTGACCAAATACTTATTTTCCACCATGATTTACAATTAAATTCTACATGCATCTTTTTTCTCATTTTGTCTCTCATAGTTGAAGTGTACCTAAGATGAAAATTACAGACCTCTCTCACCTTTCTAAGTCGGAGAACTTGCACAATCAGTGACTGACTAAATACTTTTTTGCCCCACTGTAATAATCAGTGCCAAACACTGTGCCATTTAAGTCCATAAACTGTTTCTAATTTGTTTACGTGTTGTATTTCTATCAGCATAAACAGTACATTATAAATAAGACCGTTCAATACCAAATCTTCAGTTATTTGTGTGACAAAGATCTGTTAAAATTTCAGAAGACAGATCTAAATGACCTATATAACAGCACAGCCTCCAACCCTGAGCTGTAATACAGGAGTTCAGCTAAATTGCGCCACAAATCCCAATGTCAGTTGCTAGGTGGTCTTATTGACAATGACATTTTTCTACTTTAGTGATCATTGAGGAGCTGGCAGGTAATCATCTTGGGAATGGCAGACAAAGCAAAGCAGAGTGGTAAAACACAAAGGAATTATGTGCTGCACATGCTCAATAGACACCACCACCAGTCATGGCTGCAGTACTGTTATAAAATGATCATAACTGTGAAACGTTCCTACAGGAAGCAGGCATTCATGACTGATATCGCTCTATGGGCCCATGTCACCACTACAGGTTTGTATAAGCAGAATCAGTATAAAATAAAATTTCTCACTGAATGGGATTTGTGGTTAAATAGCTCTCCCATGATCTCATAGATGAATAAAAGTTTTCCCAATTGCCAGACCATAGGACAGCATGGTATATCTACTGCGCACACCCATTCACAGCAACCACGATGGCAAACTAGAGAAATTGAGTTGGCAGAGGCATTTCTGTCTCAGATCATGATTCCAGAAACTCATTTCCATTTCCCATTTGCACAAACTCTCATTGCTGCCAATTTAACTGAGAGCATATGCCAAACTGTAATGACAGGTCAGCGCTCGAGTGTGCATGACATTATATTGGCCATTTATGCCAAGAACCAAAGGCAATTATCTTAACCTACACACAGGATATGAAAACACTTTTGTGCAGTTATAAATTAGATCCAAAGTGTTCTTAAAGTCAATCTGCCTTGTGCAGTTTAACGGGCTTCCTAATGAAAGTGTTTCAGATCATAAAGGGCTTGTTAAATAGCTGTGAAGCTAAATTAGCTGGGATGCAGCACATGAAATGAGACTATGTAGAGAAGTGGGATTCCACGAGTGGAGCTTAAAAGCTGTTAAATAAGAAAGGACAAATTGTTAAAACCTATAAAGTAAGCAGGCATCCCTTGAGTTAAAAATGAATAAAGAGAAGTTATAAATACAGGGCTCATAATAAAGAGGCTGTACTGCCCAAGGATATATCCCTGTTACACTATCAAAGCATTAGAACAGTCAGACAGCTTATAGTCAACAGCCAGCACGCTCCCAGTGTTTCCCTAATGACCACACGTATAGGGACTGCTCTGTACTTTATTTGTATATTAAGAACTAAAGGAGTCATAACTGAAGATGCACCAATCCAATTGTGTTACCAAGGTTCACAGGTCTTCGGCACTGCAGTCAACACTGTAACTTATCCCAAAGAATGTGTTTCAACTCATTTCTCCCATTTAAACATTTCAGACCATTGTTCCTCCTTAACCACACTGGAAGGCTGGCATCATGACTGAAATCTTTAGCATTCTCTTGGCAACTTCCAAATGTCCAATATTTGTCTGCTTTACACTGCTACAGCTGGTGTGAACTACCATTCTGTGAGCTTGTGTGATTTGGACATACCATGCCTCTCTGTGCATGAAATGTATGACAATTATGTAACGTTTCACACTTCATTATATGGAACTGTTTTTAGAGGGTCTTTGCCAATGCAACTGAAACTTGTGCTAATGTATGTAAAGCTTAGCATGGACCTGCATTAGGTCAACTATAATGATGAGTATATTGTCAGGAATGATGTTATCACCCCACTTGGAGGAGGTTCACACAGTCTTTGCTATGACCGCAATCATTTTTGTGTTAAATAGCTAAACGTTATAACTTCGTGAAACATGCTTCAAACAAATTATTTTAATTACGTTCAGACAGTTTCCAGATCAAGCAGAGGAAAATATTACAGAATCACCTTTTAATTTGCATTTTTTCAACAAATACTGACTCAGTCTTCAAAATACACATTAGTCCGCATTCAAAAGGGAGTGCTTTCAGACCTTAACAAGCTGTTGGACGTAGCTGTTGGTTAATTGAAAGAAAACATGGCTCCAACATGCCAGTTGTCATTTGAAACAATTGAATGGATTATTCTCCAATGACATCCAACACAGATGTAAGCATAAATAAAGTTTGCAAGCATAAACAAAATGGAAAGGTTCTAACAGAAAAGCATATGGGTAGAAAAAGCAACATGCCTTGAAAATAGAAAATGCAAAATAAAACAACTGAATGAACAAATGGGCAGAAACAGGAGTCTGCGACAGAACTGTAAGAAACAGGCTGAATGAAAATGCAATTAGATCAAACTTGTAACATCTAACAAACCACACAGAAGAACAATGTACAAAATACATAAATAACAATACAAAGGAAAACAGGTGGTGATTATGATAACCCTAGGGCATGTAAACTCAATCAGGTTACTGACAGAATCAGATTTTCTGCAGTTATCTGATCATTAAATGCATGCAATCACACAGTCACAGTCTCCAAACATTTCTGTAGCCATCTATGAGCTACTTGCACCTGTCTACTGGTAGCTCCTTATACTGCAATTCTCTCAAGCTCACAAATATTCGCATGGTTCCTTTTCCCAGTAGCGCTCTCCAAAAGATTTTCAATTGGATTGAGATCAGGATGCATTGCTGGTCAGTTTAAGAGAGTCAATATTTTCCTCCTTAACCATTCTTGTGCACTTCTGGATGTGTTCTTTGGGTCATCATCCTGCTGTAAGACCCAATTTGTTCGACGCAAACCTACTTTTCTTACACTTGGGAGCACAAGTCGATCTAAAAAGCTCTGATAGTCCTCGGACTTAACTGCTCCTGTAACACATTTAAGGCCTCCCATCCCAGAGTCAGCAAAGCAGCCCGACAACGTTATGGATCCTCCACCATTTTGCATCGTAGGTAGGGTGATTTTCCTTTATAGGCTTTATTTCATCGACTATAAACATAAAGCTGGACTGCACTGCCAAAGAGCTTTACTTTGGTTTCATCTGCATAAAGAATATTTTCCCAGACGCATTGTAGACTGTCTATGCAAGTTTGGCAAAGATCTGTTGCTCTTTTTTATGCTTTTCTTTAAGCAGTGGAGCCTTCGCCTACACAGCCCTGTTTTAATTAGTGCACAGTGTATGGTACGGGTTAAAACCATCACTCTAGATGTTTCCAGCTCAACCTGAAGTTCTTTGGATGTTGTAGATGGTTGCTTTGCCACATTTAAACCACCTTTTATAGGGTTCTCTCATCATCTTTCCAACACATTCTGTAAGGTTCTTGGCAGTTACATAAGTAGAAAACTTCTTTCAAACAAACTTCTTCGTAAAGCTTTTTAATTTTTTCCCCAAAACAGCTGTCTTGTCTTTGCCACTGTGGACAAGGAACAGGGGAAAAAACTGTCATTTTTAAGTATCAAAGCCACCATTCATAAGCTAATTAAAGTGACATGAGCACTGACAGGGTGGGAACATGCAAGTTTATTTTCTAATCACAGGTTAGTCTGATTTTGTCTCCTGCTTCAAACTGCACAAGAGAGTGCCATTCATGGTCTCCTGACATTATTTTCAATTGTGCATCCTTTTATCCTGCCAAGCTTGTTATTTCTGTGTCTGGTGCTTTTCTGTATCAAACATTAGTTCATATATACATGAGCATTTTAACTAAACACTTTATTTCAGGAGATATTTTACATGGTGTACTTAATATTCAGGAGGAGTAATAATGTTGACCACAACTGTATAGTGATGTAGCTGAAATATGTATGTAGCGATGGGTATAAATCACACTGCAGAGGTGCATCAGTTTGTTGCATAACAAGAGAAGCTTGCTGCATTGAACTGGTTACAGTGAGGATGTCAGTATAGACCTGGCATAGTGTATTCATCAACACAGAGGTCTGATATTGAAAGAATGATATCTGAGCATTTTCAGCCATTATCAACATTACAAGTGGAGAAGGTCATGCTTTAATGCGTTCAACTCTTAACACAGGTGGGTAAATCTCTGTATATTGCTGTGTAAGAGAATCTGAGGCAGGTCGGAAGGCATAGCTCCTTCTTTATCTTTATCCTTCCCTGATAATGGATTGGGGTTCCAAAGGGGCCTTGAAGTCTTTAGAAATGTATTCTCCACAAGGGCAGCGAGGGATTTCAGCTCGCTCTCTTGCCTGTGTGTGTGCTCCGATTACAAAGAGTCCTAATCCCTCGGTCTTCTCTGTCTATCTCCCACTTTCCGTCTTTGCTGTTCTTTGTTTCTAAACACTCACAGGAAGATGAAGTCCACCTTTTGCCTGCAGCTCAGTGAATATATGCATATGATGCTTACCTCCTCTCCTGTGTGTGTGTGTGTGTGTGTGTGTGTACATGTTATGTTCCTTTCAGAACCACACTCCATCAATGCTGTTTTTTTTTTTTTTATAATCTTATTGAAGCAAATCTAACAGAAAAGTTTATACTGCATGGAAAGAACTGTCACTCAGGCAAAGGCTGAATCATACATATTTGACTTGCTGAAGTTCAAACATTTTCCCAGTAAAAGGTCTAAAGCTGGCTGGAATTTCTACAGCAAGAATGTCAATGTCATGGGATTTTTTTTGTTTGGGTCAGATGAAAGAGAAAAATCACACATTTTTACACATGAAAAATAATTTTTAAAAATGGCCAAATATCAGTGCATCCTCAACTAGAGATGCAGCGATTCCAATTTTCTCCGTCGATTCTGATTTCCGACTTTTTAAACGTATGACCAGTCGATTCAGATTTTTTTCTGTCCAAGAATTATAAATGACAACATACAGATAATTCTTGTTCAACTTTTCTTCACTGTTAAATAAAGACAGCAGAAGCTGCTGGCTTGTGTCTGGCTCTGCACTCTCAGCAGAGCTAGCTTTAGCTTTGTCAAACTCCACCTATTCAGCGAGGTGATGGCGTTTTAAATGTCTTATTAAATTTGTTGTTCCAAGTGTTTTCTGAGTTGTTCCTCCGTGGCTTACTACATGCACACTGCAAACAGCACTCACTTACTGTGAAGAACTAGAATGCTGAAGACATGGCTGTAATGGGAATAATGCTATCACTGCTCCCTTACTAGTACTGTGCTATACAGGAAGAGACTCCAAGTAGTAGCATTGAAGCTGTATATACGTGTGTATATATATATATATATATATATATATATATATATATATATATATATATATATATATATATATATATATATATATACTAGTACTGTGCTATACAGGAAGAGACTCCAAGTAGTAGCATTGAAGCTGTAATACGTGTGTATATATATATATATATATATATATTATATATATATATATATATTATATATATATATATTATATCATATATATATTATATATAAAGACAGCCGCGTCCTCGGACAAGAACACTGTTATTGACCGATAATGGGACTGTCGTTAGATGGTGATAAAACAAATGGTTACAAATCAACTTGCATTCATCCAATATGGCAATTGTTTCCATGTTTTTATATTCAGTGTGGTGAGATTATTAGAACACTTTTTTGTCTCCTCCATCTTTCAGCATAATGTTCTGATTATTTATTTATTTGTGGCAACCATGTTTCAAAAGAATACATTATGAACATGCTATAAACCAGACTTAATAGTGCTTTGAGTGGAGTTGGAGAATTAGGCTGTTTTACTTCTGAATTCATCAGTCTCTATAAAATTATTGCATGATGTAGTAGGCTATACCATAACTTGATTCATATTTTCATAGAAGCTTAAAAGATATGTCATTAATAGCTCTCAATATACAGTGGGGCAAAAAATTATTTAGTCAGTTACTGATTGTGCAAGTTCTCCAACTTAGAAAGATGAGTGAGGTCTGTAATTTTCATCATAGGTACACTTCAACTATGAGAGACAAAATGAGAAAAAAAAATCCAGGAAATCCCATTGTAGGATTTTTGAAGAACTTATTTGTAAATCATGGTGGAAAATAAGTATTTGGTCAATAAATTTGGTTCAACTCAATACGTTGTAACATAACCTTTGTTGGTCAAGGTCAAACGTTTCCTGTAAGTCTTCACCAGGTTTGCAAACATTGTAACTGGTATTTTGGCCCATTTCTCCATGCAGATCTCCTCTAGAGCAGTGATGTTTTGAGGCAACACTGACTTTCAACTTCCTCTACAAATTTTCTATGGGGCTGAGGTCTGGAGACCTCAGGTCCTTGAAATGCTTTTTACGGAGCCACTCCTTCGTTGCCCGAGCAGTGCGTTTGGGATCATTGTCATGCTGGAAGACCCAGCTCTCACTGATGGAAGGAGGTTTTGACTTAAAATCTCACTATACATGGCCCGGTTCATTCTTCCCTTAACACGGATCAGTTGTCCTGTCCCCTTTGCAGAAAAACAGCCCCAAAGCATGATGCGTCCTCCCCCATGCTTCACAGTAGGTATGGCGCAACTCCGAATTTTTCTTCCTCCAAACACGGCGAGTTGAGTTTTTACCAAAAAGTTCTATTTTAGTTTCATCTGACCACATGATATTCTCCCAGTCCTCTTCTGGATCATCCATATGCTCTCTGGCAAACTTCATACGGGCCTGGACATGTACTGGCTTAAGCAGGAGGACACACCTGGCACTGCAGGGTCCGAGTCTCTCTCGGCGTAGTGTGTTACTGATGGTAGCCTTTGTTACTTTGGTCCCAGCTCTCTGCAGGTCATTCATCAGGTCCCTCCGTGTAGTTCTGGGATTTTTGCTCACTGTTCTCATGAGCATTTTGACCCCATGAGATGAGATCTTGCGTGGAGCCCCAGATCAAGGGAGATTATCAATGGTCTTGTATGTCTTACAGTTGCTCCAAAAGTTGAGTTATTCCCAGCAACCTGCTTGCCTATTATAGATTCACTCTTCCCACCCTGCTTCAAGTCTACAATTTTGTTCCTGGTGTCCTTTGACAGCTCTTTGGTCTTGGCCATAGTTGAGTTTGGAGTCTGACTGTTTGAGGCTGTGGACAGGTGTCTTTTATACAGATAACGAGGTCAAACAGGTGACATTAATACAGGTAATGAGTGGAGGACAGAAGAGCTTCTTAAAGAAGAAGTTACAGGTCTGTGAGAGCCAGAAATCTTGCTTATTTGTGGGTGACCAAATACTTATTTTCCACCATGATTTACAATTAAATTCTTTAAAAATCCTACAATGTGATTTCCTGGATTTTGTTCTCATATTTTCTCTCATAGTTGAAGTGTACCTATGATAAAAATTACAGACCTCTCTCATCTTTCTAAGTTGGAAAACTTGCACAATCAGTGTCTGACTAAATACTTTTTTGCCCCACTGTATCAGAAACGCTATTGTGAATACATTTATTTTAACAGCCCCATGTATGCCGTTGTTAGAATTAATTGCTAGATATTAGTCATCCTCACTTGCATGGAGGATGATTGGCTTAAAAATGGAAATCCTGCTCAAAACTTCTGCAAACTACGATGGTAATCGTCCCCCATTAAAGACAACTCGATATCTAACTTATTTCACCATCTGCCAACTCACCACAATGCAGAATATAAAGATTATGACAAACTTTGTCGATGAAATGTACTGTCATGGAATGGCTCGGATGTTCTGCTTGACCATAAATCTGTTGTTGTGGCAAAATGTGAAACCTTTCTCAGTTTATGCTCTATAGCTTTTACTTGAATGCTTCAGTTTTAAGTAAATAATTATGACCTCTTTTCCTTACCTTTACATTTTCTTCAATGTTATTTCCATTGATGATAATTGGACAATGCAAAGTATCATCCCATTATCATTATCGACAAAACTCCAGAAAATATTGAGAATATATGTCAAAATCACACACTCCTAGCACATATAAAAAAATAAATAAATCTGTTTCATTAAAATCCAATTCAGACAGTAAAAAGGGAAGTTCTTCCAACTACAGACGTTTTCACACTCAACAGGTTACAAGGCTACACAAATGATTTAAAATTGGATATAGCTAAAACCTTTCCAGCTACTTCAAGTGATACCTTCACACAAAATTTCCTCTATAAACTTTACCAAATTTTGTTTATTTAGATTATTTAACGTTGCTCTTCAGCATCAATGGCCAAAAGTGCCTTCTATCTGCATTAAGAGAAAGTTAGCAACAGAGAAAGTTGGCTACAATGACATTTGTCAGTGTGGCAAAAAAGTTAAATTCAGATATCATAACATGTCTTGGCTACCAATTTATGTCCATATTTCTTGGGAACTCTTACAGACTGATCTTGAGAAGGCAATACTGTAATGGAACAAACAACTGTTAATGTTTCCATGTACACCTAATGCTAACTAGTTCTTGATTTTTAGTGAAACATTTACATTTACAGCATTTAGCAGACGCCCTTATCCAGAGCGACTTGCAATTGATACAATCTTACAGTCCAAGCAAATATGGGTTAAGGGTCTTGCTCAAGGACCCAACAGTGGCAGCTTGGCAGAGGTGGGATTTGAACCCTGGACCTTTTGGTCCATAGTCCAGTACCTTAACCGCTAGACTACCACAGTCCCATTATTTGACTGTTTCAGCAAAATATAAAGAAGGTGTTAAGCTCTCATGGAAGCCGCATGAGATTAGATAATGACTGTTGTTGAATAAAAAGTGTTCATTAACATTTATTCTGGTCACGTCTTGTTCATTGTCACAGTTAGAATTTATCCATAAAAAGTACTGCTTTTGTATTGGTATTCAAGGTGTTGATTCGGGTATGAGTAGCAGAATTTTTTTTAAAATACCCAACCCTAACTAGCACACCAGCTGGATCTGGTATTTGAATGCATATGACTTTCTGTTATTAGTGTGCATTGGTAACAACCGATTACATTTCAGCTTCTGCACCAATAGGAACTCTGGATTGTTTTTAAATAAAGCCTTGCACCTGCACCTAGTCAGCTATAAAGGAAAGCATCCGTCTCAAACCATGCCACTTTCAGATCTGTGAAGTTATGCAAAACCTTGCCGCAGAGGCGTGCAGAGAATCATCTGGCTCTTCTCGTCAATAATCATTGCTTAGATATGAGTATTACATTACAAAACAGGCTCATTGCATCTCTAATGGGCTCCCAAATGCAATCTCCTGTTAACTCACCCTCATCAAAGTCTGAGTCGTCCTCAGTGTGCTGTGGGAATGGGAAGCAGTTGGTAATCTCCAGCCGATCATCCACCACAAGGCCCAGCAGCATGCCCTGCACCACTTCACTGCCCTGGCCCTCCTCCTGGTAGTGTTTAATGATCTTCAGCACCACCTGCAGAGATGCACAGCAAGCCTCAACACGCTGAAACATATGAGACTGCAGACATCCAACAATCAATTCAAGTACAAAACAAAGATGGACAACCAACTCCCAGAACAGTTATTTTTGACTGTTCAACTGCATGACTCATCATTCTTATTCAGTTCATTAAGTGAATCGGGCATATGGGCAATACAATCCTCAATCATAGAATAAGTATTTGTACTGTCACAATAACTTGGGATGGATTGTGGCAATTCAGGCTGATCTTGTTGATTTATCAGGATAACAAAATAAGACGTTTTACTTGTGACAGTTTTAGGGAGGTGGCAAGAGGAGACCGAAAGAAAGAAAGAGAGTAGTGAACAAGTGAATCCTACACATACCCTGGCAAATGCTAAGCTGGTCAAGCATGATTATTTCGCTTTAATTTGAAGTTTAGATTTGCTCCACCACAGCTTGCTGGTAACTGTGCTGCATTGGCAATAACATCCAACGTCACAAAAACAAAGCATTCTTGTTCAGTACTTGACTATGCAGCTACTTTTTTTAGATTTGTGTCAGTGGAGAGTTCTTTTTACCTACATTCAGACTGGATGCTAACCATTTCATATCTTGCCTCACACCTTGTCATGTGGACAAGGTCACAGATTGAAAAAAAATCACATTTAAATGTAGAGTTGATACAATAGGAGCACCAGTAGCAATATTATGTGAAAAATGACTACTGTGTTTTGCAGTCTTCAGCAAAACATTTATTTTTGATTACATGTACAGTATAAATTTTCATTTTGGTTATTTGGATGAATATTTTTATGGACTTGGCACATGTCCTAGTTAGTTTGGACCAGTTATATTATAGTTATGGTTACATGTAATAAATGATTTAAATGTCAGGGTTTTTGCTCCCTCTTCTAAAAATAAAAAAATATTAGAGATGCACCTACTGCAGTTTTATTGGCTGATTCCGAGTTCCGATTTTTTAAACATATGATCTGCTGATTGCGATTTTAGTCGATTCCAAATGTCTTTCTGTCTAGGAATTATAAATTACATCACACAGAAACAGTTTTGTTCAGCTTTTCTTTTGATGGAAACCTCATTCTTAAAGAAAGACAGCAGGTCCTTGTTAGCTTTAACTTCTTTGCCTTTGTTAGCTTTGTCAAACTCCACATATTCAATTGTGCGATGCTGTTGTAAATGTCTTATTCATTTTGTTGTTCCGAACGTTTTCGGCAATAACCTCTTCCACGGCTCATTATCGCCATCCATGTATTGCAAACAGCATGCTGTAAAGACCTTCCATGCTGAAGACATGGCTGTATCCGAAATAAATGCCTACACCCTCATTAGGACCCCTAGCCCTATTTAGTACTGCACTTTTTATTGAGACTATTTAGTTGACTAAATAGCACTCAAAACACAACCAATATCTAAAGCTTCCTCATCATGAACATGCATCAGCAGCGGTCTCATAAACACACCGCCAGTAACTTTTTTAGCCTTGTTTAGAGCTCTGTAATCTACACATGAATGCACTGCACAAGGTAAATGTGACCGGAACAGAATCATTTCTTTTATACAAGATTGATCACACTGAAAATCATACAAAGCTGATTAATCTGAGCATCTCAAATATTGAATATTCAAATGCTACACTGAATTAAATCAGTGGTGAACAGTGAGAAAGTAGATGTAATTTGTTACTGTACTTAAGTAGTTTTTTCATGTTTCTTTACTGAAGTATTTCCATTTTGGGTGACTTTTTTTTTACTTTAATTCCACTCCATTTCAAAGTCAAATATTTTACTTTATACTCCACTACATTATGTAAAATCTGTCATTCCTTTTGGCTGTGTGTCCACAAAAACATAACATTTAAAAACAAAAGGAGTGAGTAGCAAACACCAATCAGGGTAAAGTACAGACTTTGTTTTGAACTTGTTTTTAGTGGATTAAGTAACATTGTTGTTACAAAAATGATAATAGGACATTACAGCCATGATAAATCATGCTACATTTACTTTGGATACTTAAGTACATTTGAAGGCAAATACTTTTTCAGTACAGTATTACTCAACTGGAGGCCAAAAGGGAGGACTTCTAACTGAAGTAATATTTTATCTTAGGTATTTCTACTTTGACTCAAGAAACTTTTGTTGTTTACATCATCCACCACTGAATTAGACATCAAACTAGCCACCCACAAGGGTAACACTGAGTATCTTTATGTAGATGTTTTATAATATTAAGTTTACATAAGGCATGTGTGTGGGAATGCCACTGTTCCGTGGTGTGGGTTAAATCTATCTGCATATTTTGTCTTGTCTTGTGTGTGGGAGATTATCAAAATTGTCTGAATATTAACAACCTTTTCATTTTGCTCTTCACATGGGAGTTGTATTGGGGTGGTGCATATTTATGGATGGATAACATTGTATAACAAGTAATTTTGTTATCTCTTTACCTGGAGCTCTGAACAGACCACACTTAAACTCTACCAGTGGAGATTCTCTACCATTTCTACTGTCATCTGATATATACATTCATAAGACCTAGCACTGGTACATTTTGAAAAATAGTGGACCTCCCACATTGGACACCATGGCAATAAAGCCTACACTGAAAGTCACTCATTGTTGCTGATAAGCTTGCTACGAGTCTACATACAAAAGATCTAAACTAATACAGCCGAATTAAAGTAATAAAATAGTCAAAAGGCAGTAAGGTATAAAAATGCAGAACAGAGAAGCCACATCCATACTCTGCATATTATAAGCTGTAACAGAGGACCATACGACCCAGCTGTGTGGATTTCACTGTGGCGATAAGAATGCCACCAGAGCAAGCCATCCTACCAACAAAGCACAATCGATCTTCTGTACCCAGGGGGCCTGTACCCGCTGCTATAATAGATTTTCTAATGTGACCACCACGAACTGCCTCATTTAAATCTTAATAAATAAAAAAATAGGCCTGAGGAATACAATTTCAGATGAGGAAAAATGTGAGCCAGTGTGCTGAGATGTGTTCACTACAGTCCAAATAAAAAGAGCCAGAGTGAAGAGAATGTTTAAAAAGATCCTGATTCAAAGACCTATGAAACGGACCCATGCTTTCAGCCTTCAAAGTCTGACCAGGGGCCAATATGAGGGATCAATGCCACGTACAGTCCATTAATCTAACCCCAGACGTCCCCTTACCTTGAGACTACACTTAGAGGCAATTTCTCAGAGGCCTACAAGTGCTTGATTTTCAACAAGGAAGCATTAAATGCAATATAGAACACAAGGGCAAAAGATCGAACATTTGGCAAGACAGCCTTGATCAGCAGTGTGGAGCTAAAGCTATACTACATCCAGTGTACTTAATATTGTGAGTACAGCTTGTAGTTTTTTAATACTTGTGTTTATGTGTATGTGAGCGACAGAAAGAAGAGAGATCGTAAGATCAGTGGAGCTTTATAGGTTGCATCCTTCATATGCAGCGTTGAGTGCTTTTTCCAAGTCAGTGTAAATTACAAAATCATGTAATGTTAACTTTTTTAATTCGCTGCGAATTCATTAGCAGAGTTATAGTTTAAGAGCAGAAATCCATCATTCGTGTGTGTAAGTACCGTATTTTTCGGACCATAAAGCGCACCGGATTATAAGACGCAATATCAACGATCAGCTGCTAACGGATCTATTTTCATACATAAAGCGCACCGGGTTATAAGACGCATGAAATGAAACAAAACTCTTAAGTTCCCTCGGAAGCTCAGTTTGGTCTTTACCTGGCGCAGGGCGTCTTCTTGCTTCCTCCACTTCCGTACCATTGATTCGTTAATGTTGAATTCTCTCGCAGCTGCTCTATGTCCATGTTGTACTGCGTGACCGATAGCGTAGAGTTTGAAATCCGCTTCGAAAATAAATAAATGAATGAATGCACGTACCCTAATGGTGAAGCACATACCGTATTACTTCGAGATGTAACTTACCAAGGCCGTGCTAAAACATTTTGACAGATTTATGTGCACCGTGTACCATCTACAATCGGTTCTAGGTCAGAAAGCACAACCAGAATTAATTCATACATTAGACGCACCGCATTTTAAGGCTCACTGTCGATTTTTGAGAAAGTTAAAGGATTTTAAGTGCGCCTTATGGTCCGAAAAATACGGTAAGTAAGTAAAAGTAATCACCTCACCTTATATCATGTTTGGACTACAGACTGTTCTAACTCGGTTGATATGTTTAGAGACTTTTTTGTGCAAGTTACTTGTGTTTATGTGGATAACTTTCCACTACTTATTTGTACCACATGGAGTCATGACAAATTGGAGATTCCCCTTAGAGCATCTGGATGCTTCAGTAAAAATATCTATATTTGCACCATTGTGTCGATAATGTAACGCAAAAGAAGGCGACACAATATCACCGTATCGATATTTTGCCCCACCCCTACACATAATCCAGAAAATACACCTGACTTTCTAAGTCAACGTTGCTTTATTGTCAATACTGCAAAATGTAGAGGACATACAGAGGATTGAAATTACATTACTCTCTGACCCATGGTGCAACACTAAACAATAAAACTCCAAATTAAAGTTCTAGTATTACTACTTGTAGTCAGCAAACTGAAAATATAATTAGCTATTTTGGTTTCTTAGTTCCGCTACTGTACATAGCAGAAGTTGAATGGACAGCTGAAAAACTCCTCTATACAAACTCCTCTATACAGCAGAGAATACACCATGAACATGCACTTACAAAATCAATGACAGAACGTTCTTACACACAAATTAATTTGCACACCTGTGAGAAATTCATAAGTCACTCTAAACTGCAATAAGCCCTTTTCAGGGTTATCTAAACCCAATCTGTTTTGGATACTAATGAAGAGCAATGAGGCAGAAAGATATCCGAAGATAAATTATTGCCTGTAGGTAGTACCGGCTAGTATATTCTGACTCCAGTGACTCTGCCAAAGTCAGAAAACAAGCATAAATGTTCTCATAAATATTAAGGCAGGCAGTCGATCTTGTTGACCAAAAAAACAGTGACAAAAGTCATAAATAAAGTGTAACATGGATCAACACTGTTCTACTTACACTTAAATTAGACTACAGCAACAATTCCATCAGCTGACCTGGCAGGCATGTTAGCCAAGACATCCACTGGGAGAAATTAGCCCTACTTATCCCTCCCTGGAAATTTTGGCAAGCAGCAATATGCTGATGAATCCATCCCATCAACTCCAAAATGTGAGGGATTTGTAGATGATAAATAATGACCGCAACCTCATGCGCTCAAGTATGCGCTGTTTAAGCTCTGAAAAAGCAACACGGGCTCGAGTGGAGTATGAGCTGGCAAGGTTTCTGTGCTCTCAGCTCTGACTTGAACCAAAGACTTGTCATCTGATTATCAATAACACTGACAGGCTGGGATAAAAGGTACGGGGGCCATTAGGCAAGATTCCAGCAAACAAAAGAGCCAACATTAACTCCAGTCAAACACCAACTCTCCTGCGACCTTCACTAGCCAAGACTTCACCCATCCATCCACGCAACAGCTACACCCACCCGAGCAGAAAAATGTAGTCAGTAACAGGGGGAAAAAGGAACTAAACCCTTTCTCCAACATATACTTACTCTGTATAAAACACCCTTACATGAATTTGCCAGACCAAGATGTCTTCCCTTTCTTCCCCACACTGAAGTGACCCTACAGCAAAGTGGAATGAAACAGGATCACACTGAGAGACATGGACAGTATCCTTGGTTGTTGCCCCAGGAGGCCTGTTTACATGCGTAATTAACAGCAAAATGTCAGTACAATAACTCACAATTAATACAGCACAGAAATTAACAGAAGGCCCAGTGTATCTTCTTCGCCAAGAAGGAAATAAACTTAAACTAAATAAATAAATAAAACTCACTCTTGTGCAGATGGGATTAGCAAAAAAAACTTTAGGCTTGCCAACAATTAACAACTAAAAACTTTTAAACTTTGTTATAAACGGACTGGAGGAATGGATCATGTGCAAGACTCTTCATGGGCACAGATTTTGGTACGTGCATTATGAATAATTTATTTTTAGCTTATTCTCATTTTAGTCCACTGCACAAAAAGATACAGATTATTTTTCACTGGTCGTTGCCATTTTAACTTCACTTCTGGAAGCCTGGTTTTACAGATAGCCCTTATGGCAGTCATTTTCTCATTCTCTCATATAGGTCAGTCACTCACTAGCTTTAATATGTATCTAGTTTAAAAATGAGTGAAAGGATACAATTATTAATTGGCTTAAAATTGGCTTCATACATTGTCTATAAACAAATCAGGACATTTATATTAAGTACCCATCATTCTGTCTATCCACTTATACTGACAACTCCAGTATTATTGGTACCTTTGATGAAGACAGTGGTTAACAATCTTCAAATTTGGACCAGCTACTGTTACCTCTAGAAATCACCCAAATGAAGCACATTCCCACTTTTTATCCTACAACTCCAAATCAGAAAAAGTTGGGACAGTATAGAAAACACAAATAAATAAATAAATAAAAAGTCGGTCTTACATTTACTTTCACCCAATATATTTCAGGTTTTTAGTTCATTTGTTAATATACCTCACTTCCTGCATTTCAGGCCTGCAACACATTCTAAAAAAGTTGGGACAGGGCCAATCTAGGGCTAGTAACAAGGTTTAAAAAAGTTTTTTCCCCTGAGTCTGATAATCTCAAGTTTGTCAACAAATGTGTGAGAAAGTTATTGACATGCCTACAAACAATGTTCTTCAGAGAAACATTTCAGGGAAAGGATTTGCATATTTCTCACTCTACAGTGCATAATATCATTAAGAGATTCAAATAATCTGTAGGAATTTCAGTGTGTAAAGGCCAATGGCAGAAGCTTAAGCTGTGATCTCCAATCCCTCAGTACCACATAGACAAGGGATTACTTTGGAAAAATTTTGTCAACTACAATACAGAGTTACATTCACAAATGGCACTTAAAACTGCAGCATATAAAAATGTTATGTTAAGCATGTCCAGAAGTGGTGTCGACTTCTCTGGGCTCCGAGGCGTCTGTGATGGACCATCATACAGTGGAAATGAGTATTGTGTATCTTTTTTAGAAGAAATGGACGCCATATGCACCAGACCAAAGACGAAAAGGACCATCCAGACTTTTATCAGCAACAAGTCCAAAAACCAGGGTCTGTCATAGTATGGGGTTGTGTCAGTGCCCTTGGCAAAGATCATTTTCACTTCTGTGATGGAAACATTAATGTAGAAATGTACATTGAGATTTGAGAGCAATATAAGCTGCCTTCAAGACAACATATTTTCCAGGGATGTCAACAAGACAATGCAAAACCACATGCTGCACACATTACATTTAGATTTACAGCACTTAGCAGATGCCCTTATCCAGAGCGACTTACAATTGTTACAGTCCAAGCAATTGTGAGTTAAGGGTCTTGCTCAAGGACCCACCAGTGGCAGCTTGGTAGAGGTGGGATTAGAAAGGCATGGCTGCAGAAGAAGAAGGTACAGGTAGTGGACTGGTCTGCCTGCAGTCCTGACCTGTTCCCAAAAGCAAAAATGCTGCAGTGACAACCTGTACTGTTGCACACCTAGACATGTTTACAGGAAAAATAACGCAAACTAACATCTCAAACACTTCATCACTTGGTATCGTCGGTGCAAAAATGTCTTAAGTGTTGTGAGAAGGAATGACAATATTAAATGCTTTACTGTCCCGAACGCTTGTTGGAATGTGTTACAGGCCTGAAATGCTGGAATGGAAGTATATTAACAACTGAAATGAAGCTGACCAGACAAAACATGATACATCTTGGGTTCATACTGAATGCAAATGAAAGAAAAGTCAAAGTAAGAATCACTGCACTTATTTTAACTGGATTTTCCATACTGTTCAATTTCAAGTTCACCTGATTCCTAACCCAGTCATCCGTAATTTCCTGTTAACTGTGCCACACACTGATCACCTATAACATTAAAACCACCTGCCTAATATATTGTAGGTTCCCCTCATACTTCCAAGGCTCTGACCTATTTTAGCATGGACTCTACAAGCCATCTGAGGGTGTCTTGTTGTATCTTGTGGTGGTCTTCTTTAAGTTTTGAGATGGTGTCTCTATGGATCAGACTTGTTAGTCCAGCACATCCCACATGGTCAACTAGATTGAGATCTTGGGAAACAGGAGGCCAAGGCAACAACTTGAACACTTTTTTTGTGTTCCTCAAACCATTTTGTAACACATTTTTGCACCGTGGCAGCACACACATTACCCTGCTGAAAGAGAGGACGCCATTAAGGAATATAGCTGGCATGAATTGGTGTGCTTGGTCTCCAACGTTTGGGCAGTATGTGGTAGATGTCAAAGCAACATTGACATTTGACACCTTGGGGAAGAGAAGAAAATACACAAATTAAATAAGGGAAGAGGGGTATCTTACTGAGTTTCACTAATCAGAAAACAGTTTAAAATACCTAAAGAGCATATCCACTTTTTGGACAAAATCTAGTAAGTGCAAACAAATTGATTGCAGCTAGAAGATTTTAGGCTCACCAATCTTTAGGTCTTCAAAATTGATTTGTTTTTGAATGTTTTACCTAATAACAAAAAGCATCTGGAGCTTACTAGACTGGACATCATGGAGTTTGATTGTATATTTATTTAACATCACTAATCTCTTTGGTCTCAGTGAAGCACCAGAAAATTTTGAATGTGGCTTTTGCCAAGAAGTTAGAATGGCGTTGTGGTTAGATCGTGATTTAAAACATACACCTAAAAGCATACAAAACAATTCAATATTGCCATTCCTGTCGCCTCACCTAAACCCCATTAAAAATCTGACAGATCCAGTGAAGGTTTGTGAAACCATTAGAATATTCTTTATTTCTGCTTAAAAATGACCTAAAACATCAACAGATTTTTACACAAGTCATAAAAGTAGATAAAGAGAACCCAGTTAAACAAATGAGACAAAAATATTATACTTGCTCATTTATTTATTGAGGAAAATGATCCAATATTACATATTAGTGAGTGGCAAAAGTATGTGACCCTTTGCTTTCAGTATCTGGTGTGACCCCCCCCTGACTTAAATTTCACCTTCAAATAAACTGCCAATTCTAGAGGTTCATATACTTTTGCCACTCACTATGTAATATTGGACCATTTTCCTCAATAAATAAATGACCAAGTATAATAATTTTGTCTCATTTGTTTAACTGGGTTCTCTTTATCGACTTTTAGGACTTGTGTGAAAATCCGATGATGTTTAAGGTCATATTTATGCAGAAAAATAGAAAATTCTAAAGGGTTCACAAACTTTCAAGCACCACTGAACACTTTAGAGGACAGTCCACAAGACAGGGCCTAGAAATCAGGTGACCCTGGAAATACTGAGTACTAAGGAGGGTCTCAAATTTCTCTCTGCATTCACCAAAATTAAAGAAGAGTCTTAGAATAGTGCATTAAAATTGGTTAAATCTCATATTTAAGGTTGTTTCAACTAAACATGTAATTTGCCCAATTATTCGCATAAGAATGTCCATGTACAGTCTCAAGTTCATTATCTCGCCAACCTCATCTCTGGTCATCTGTGATGGTAGGACATATTTTCCTCCATGCACTTTACTTTGAAAAGCCGCCAACCTTGCTTCTCGCCTCGCCAAGCTTAAAATGTGACAAATGTCTTGCCAGCGATGAAATTATAGTTTCAGTACTTTAATCCTACTTTAAATTTGCAATGGCAGATAATGTACAGCCCCTGTCTGTTATTCATCTCAGACTGGACTCAAAGTCCCTATAAGACAAGTCTGTTCACTCCGCCACCGGGCAATTATCCCCAGCCATACAAAACCTATAAATTACAATTTTTCAGGTTACTCTGGCTACTACACATGTGCGTGCCCTTCACTACAACGGGGCCAAGGCTTGCCGGCACCCCCTCCAGTACCTTTACTAATATGCCTATTGGTTATTTCTAATGACAGGGCAGAACTTCTGTACTACAGACGCCATGTTGATCATTACGGGCTGATTTGTCTCTTTACACATCCCTTTAGAAAATGCAGATGTGTTGAAGAAGACTTCTTGAAGCGCATTTAGAAAACCCAGCATATGCCTTTAATGATGGCCAAATTTGATCGATTTCTAGGTCGTGGGCTGAAGGATGTAGGAGCAAGAAATCATTCCAGCATCAGTTAAGAGCATTGGCACCCTGCAAGTTCGACTTAAATTCACAAAACTGATGGGATTGTGCCAACTACATACTGAACAGGAGATTTTTCTCAAGTACTGAAATTCACTAAAGGAAGTGTGGAAACAGGTCAACAACTCCACGGTCCGAAACGCCCAAACACAGTTCAGCTCCATGTCCTTCTTCCTGAGACATGTGAAAACGATTAAATCTGAATAAAGTCAGGTCAGAGGAGCTAAGCTGCTGTCACGGGTAGCCAATCAGCACAGATTGAGAGTCAGATAGGCAGTGCGAGGCTCAGGTGCCCTACTGTCAGGCACACTTAGCCTCCAAGCCCCCCCAGGGGAAACTGTGCCTGAGTACTGAACCACTGCTCACACAGAGAAGACTTGTGAAAATATTCACTCACTGATGTAACACTGGGCAGTAATCTGCTTTATTTTCATAACAGCTTGCATTATCAGTAAGAAGTTTAATGTATACCAGTTAACAAGTTACATCTGCTATTTAATGGAGTTTTTTTGTTTTTTGCATGCACATGCATGTGTTTGGAATGTGGAAGCAAACCAGAGTACCCAAAGAAAACCCACACAGACACAAACAGAATATGCACAAACACAGAGTCCAGACCAGAGAAACTCTGGAGCTGTGAGATGACAGCACTAGCCACTTGCACCTCAATGCCACCTTAAACAAAGCATCATTATGAATAGCAAATCTGTTTTTCAGCAAATCAGCTGGAGTTTTTTCCCTACTTTCATACCTGTCACTTCCCCAGCCATGGACTACAGAGCCTGATAACGATAAATATTTACAAATGAATAGAGTAGGTTTTGACAATTTAATCGATATGAAAACAGTAATTGTACATTGTCCTCTTCATATTATACAAAGTAAATAATACACATACCATAAACATTAGAACACATTTTAAAATACATGCTTGTGGTGGGACCACTCTGCTATCTACAATGTCCACTACTACACGTCATCGTGTGAATGGTTTTGAGGGGAAAATAAAAAGAATACATTATCACCTGAGGTTTATTGTTGGTACATTAATAAAACACATCAATAGCACAAATCAAATATTTCCAATAAGTTTCCATTTTGCTTTAATTGTAACATTGTACAGGTAACTGCTTGTTATCACAAATATCTTAATTCAGATTTCATTGTTCCATCAATGATGGCAAGCCGTCCTGGCCCAGATGCAGCAAAACAGGCCCAAACCATGATACTACCACCACCAGGTTTCACAGACGGGATATGGTTCTTACGCTGGAATGCAGTGTTTTCCTTACTACAAACATGATGCTTTTCTTTTAAACCAAAAAGTTCCATTTTGGTGTCATCCATCCACAAAACATTCTTCCAATAGCCTTCTGGCTTGTCCACGTGATCTTTATCAAACTGCAGATGAGCAACAATGTTCTTTTTGGAGAGCAGTGGTTTTCTCCTTGCAATCCTGCCATGCACACCATTGTTGTTCAGTGTTCTTCTGATGGTGGACTCATGAACATTAACATTAGCCAATGTGAGAGAGGCCTTCAGTTGCTTAGAAGTTACCCTGGGGTCCTTTGTGACCTCGCCAACTATTACACGCCTTGTGCTTGGAGTGATCTCTGTTGGTTGACCACTCCTGGGGAGGGTAACAATGGTCTTGAATTTCCTCCATTTGTACCCAATCTGTCTGACTGTGGATTGGTGGAGTCCAAACTCCTTAGAGATGGCTTTGTAACCTTCTCCAGCTTGATGAGCATCAACAACTCTTATTCTGAGGTCCTCAGAAATCTCCTTTGTTCATGCCATGATACACTTCCACAAATGTGTTGTGAAGAGCAGACTTTGATAGATCCCTGTTCTTTAAATAAAACAGGGTGCCCACTCACACCTGACTGTCATTAATTAAAAACACCTGACTCTAATTTCACCTACAAATTAACTGCTAATCCTAGAGGTTCACAAACTTTTGCCACTCACTAATATGTAATATTTTATCGTCTTCCTCAATAAATAAATGACCAAGTATAATATTTTTGTCTCATTTGGTTAACCGGGTTCTCATATTTATGCAGAAATATAGATAATTCTAAAGAGTTCAGAAACTTTCAAGTACCACTGTACTTATTACCAAACTTTGGAACACTTTTTAACACACACAAGCCATTTGTATTTACAACATTTACATTTACAGCATTTAGCAGACGCCCTTATCCAGAGCAACTTACAACTGATACAATCTTACAATCCAAGCAATTGTGGGTTAAGGGTCTTGCTCAAGGACCCAACAGTGGCAGCTTGGCAGAGGTGGGATTTTTTTTAACCCTGGACCTTCTGGTCCAAAGGCCAGTACCTTAACCGCTAGGCTACCACAGTCACCACAATATATATTTAACAAAATACAGGGGGAGCACACACACACACACACACACACACACACACACACACACACACACACACACACACACAACAAAGCTGAATAAGCAACAAAAAAATAAACACACAAAACTTGGCCACGCTTGGTTATAATGCAGATTCACACCTATTATTATCAAGGGAGAGGTTCAACCAGCTGCTGGAGACAACAGTCCCATGTGGGCCTTGCAATGTGAAAATCAAAAGGTACATTTACAGGAATCAACCCAGCCACTGGGGGTAACACCAGTGCTTAATTTGTAAAACATGAGGTAAGGGAACAGCGAACGTGGAGTGATCTAGCAAGTAGGCAGGTCCCAGAATGTATAGACACAACAGTGCTAGAAGTGCCCCATGTACATATACACACACATAAATTAACACATAAATTTAATTAATATAATTTAATTAAACTTTATTAATTAATATTGCTTATTTTCATTAAATTTTATGTATAGAGACACAGAGGTGCTGGATCAGCATAAATATGTGCCAGAACGTATGCTCTCCAAATATGACAAGTACCGGACATTGTTCTGGCAGGATCATAGAACTGAGGAATAAAAACTGACTTCAGATATAAAGACGGAAATACACAGAATTTGAAAATTAAAAAGAAAAAAAACTAACCATATTCTTCTGCTTTTAGTGTGATCGCTCATAACTGGTGATCGACCGATCAGTCTCATATAACAGATCCTGTCCCGGGCACATTTAACTTGTGCAGCGTTCGACAGCAGCTGCTTGTGGGTTTGTTTATGATGTACTGACACATGTTGATGAATAAGTGTTAGATTTCAGTTGTTTTTTAGCACTACTCCCTAGGCCTATAAAGCGCAATACTAATGAGAAAGTAGGGAGATTAATGAGTGAGAGTGTATCTAATTCAGACACAGCCATGTCTTCATGAGGTTCTCAAAGAGGTTAAAGCTAAAGCTAGTGAGAGCGCAGAGCCAGGCACAAACCAGCAGACCCTGCTATCTTTCTTTAGGAATGAAGAAGTTTCCCTTAAAAGAAAATCATTCATTCACTTTATCTGCTGGATCCTGGACAGTTTTGCGGGCCTTAAAAGAAAAGTTTAACAAAAACATTTATGTATGCCATTATATCTAATTCTTAAGACAGAAAGAAAATCGAAATCGGCTGGAATATGCCAAGAAAATTGCAACTCAAGACTTAATTGCTAAGTTCATGGCACAACAGTATTCTAATGATTTAAGAGCATTACTAAAAGGACGTCGGTGTGCTGAAATTACTTAAGGTATAAACTGCACTCCTACTTATAAAATATGCACCCTGAACCTTTCCTAATTAGTTTTTACAACTTGCATCTATATATTTTTTATGTTGCTATATGTAAGAGCAGAAAGTTCATTAAAGTTCATTATTTTGCTATTGTTTTTTAAAAACCTATAAAAAATATATATACAGTGGAATTTGGGGGAAAAAATCAAATGCATATGGCCCTACTAGTGCAGGTCGCAAGCCCGGATAAACAGGGAGGGTCACGTAAGGAAGGGCATCTGGCATAAAGCCTGTGCCAAATCTAATACGCAGTGGTCCGCTGCGGCGACCCCCAACAGGAGCAGCTGAGAGAAGATTATGTTATCAAGGGAGAGGTTCTGCACTTTTGTGCAACAAGCTTGGCTAATGACAGTTTGTAATCCAACAAATTATAACATCACCTTGTCAAAAAATCAAAGGATTTTTTGAAAGCAATCTAGGCCACAAGACACTGGAAAAGGGGTGGCTGGAGGTGCCTATGGAAATGAACCAGATGTACAATGTTTGCTGCCAACAGTCCGAATACCACTGGGCTAGACGAAGAACCTCCCGCTCAGTCGTACCTCAGTTTACAATTAGAATTCTTCCCTTGCAAATCGAGGACGCAAAAGGCTGCTACCAAACATCACACAGCCAGATGCTCTCTGATGCAGTCCCCCTCCCCTCCCCATGTTCTACATTTCCAACAATAAACAGAGCTGCATGTTTACAGACTGAAAGTTATAATTACCAAACCTACTCTACACATTTGCGGAATTCTTATCAATCTGTTTCCATAATGGACTGCACCCTGAAGACCATGCGGAAAGCAAACGTCTAAACACCCCCAAGGACACTTAGCTTCACGCTCTTGCAATGTTTCCTTGCAATCGTTTGTCTGTTTTTTTCTTAGGGCACATGCCACAGTATAACCACCAATATCTCATACTCCTGAAGGATGAATAGAGACACGCTGCCATACTATTAACACACACTGCTGCACCTTCTGCAAATGTGCAAAAAGAGCTAGCCAAGCAAGAAAAAAAATTATAGTGGGGGTGTGTGATACGCAACACCTACAATAATATCTTAATTCATGTTTTAATGAGGTGCGAGCTGACAGAGTATTTTCAGTTCATGTTCTCACTGTGTCATGTAGCCAGGTAGGACAGACTACCGCACCAAGCTAGCGTTCTACCTAAAAACACATTGCTGAAGTTAAAAATGAGTGAACAAATGGTGTCAGGAGACAAAATACAAACACCCCCCACCTCGCAATCTACGTTGTTAGATTTACCGTATTTTCCGGGCTATAAAGCGCACCGGGTTATAAGACACAATATCAATGATCGGCTGCTAACGGATCTATTTTCATACATAAAGCGCACCGGGTTATAAGGCGCATGAAATGAAACAAAACTCTTAAGTTCCGTGGGAAGCTCAGTTTGGTCTTTCACCTGGCGCAGGCACTCTTCTTGCTTCCTCCACTTCCGTACCGTTGATTCGCTAATGTTGAATTCTCTCGCAGCTGCTCTATGTCCATGTTGTACTGATAGCGTCGAGTTTGAAATCCGCTTCGAAAATGAATGAATGAATGCACGTACCCTAATGCTGAAAGCACATACCGTATTACTCCGCAATGCTGCGCACTACGGTGGCGGTAAGCTTCGTAACTTACCAAGGCCGTGCTAAAACATTTTGGACAGATTTATGAGCACCGTGTACCATCTACAATCGGTTCTAGGTCAGAAAGCACAACCAGAATTAATTCATACATTAGACGCACCGCATTTTAAGGCGCACTGTCGATTTTTGAGAAAGTTAAAGGATTTTAAGTGCGCCTTATGGTCCGAAAAATACGGTAGTTGCTAGATGTGGCTCATCCTGACTCATAGAGAAGGTTTGGCTTTGATGAGATGATGACAATTTGCAAATTATGTTGTAAACCGGCTGCCATTAAAGACAGCTCATTAACCAACTTATTTCACATCTGTAAACTAAATACTTCGCAGAATATGAAGATTATGACAAACTTCGCCAATGTCAAGGACAGGTATGGACCAGATGTACTGCTTGACCATAAATCTGTTTTTGTAGCAAAATGTGCAGTTTGTCCTACATTTTTATTTGAATGCTTCAGTTGTAAATTAAGTTTTCATTATATTTAAATTTCCTTCAGTGTTATTTCCATTTATATCATTAGTAAACAACAAGTCATTTCTTAACAAGAGCAAGCTTGTACAATGTAAGATTTTTACAAAGACATTTTTGAAGGTTGCAAAGTATGACCTAATAATCGTTAGCAATAAAATCCCAGAAAATATTAAGATATTGTTTTTTTTGTCAAATATCACACACCCCTTATGATGTGGTGCCTCTTTCTTGATTAAGTCCATCTGTTCTGTCCTTCAGTCATTTACAAAACACCACTAACACAAATGTTAGCTTCCACCAACAAAGACAATAACCATTTTTAAAGCGTTGTTGAAACTTCTTCTGAACGACCTGTCACCTTGTAGGAGTTCTGCAATCTGAATGTGTTAATACAGAAAAATGTCCAAATTAAACTATATTGCACTCATATGGCACATGAATCAGTGGCTAAAGTTAATCACAGAGTCACTTAGCCGAGGGGGACATTTAGCTGCACTATTTAGCATTTGATTGACCCAATGAGGGACGGAGCTTCTCTGCTCATCAGTGTGACTGGGCCAGCCTGGGTGCAGTTAACACAGGGCCTCTGGAGGTCTACAGATAAACATAAACAGCTGCTTCTCTAATGAGCTAAAGAGTGACTGGCCTTCACCTGTTAACCCATTCTGAGCTCTCTGCTTAATGGCTAATGCTGCATATGCACCCTCGACATCAATCATTTCCCTTTTAGTATTCACCTGCTAAACCTTATGACACTTGGACACCAGATAATCCATTCTCATAGTCCAAATAAAAACTGATCATTTTGGTGAAATTTCTAAGTGAATTTGTTTATGTGCACTACAATCTGATTATAGTCGGACTTCTGCAGTTAGTGGTAATGTATACATCATATTCTGATCTAGAAATCTGATTAAGGAATCCGGAGAAGCTGGATTTTACCCCAGTAATCGGATTACTCATAGCATTTATACCAGTAAACCAATTACAATCAGTGTTTTCAGTCTGCGCATGTGCATGAGCCTTCCCCCACGGTTGCCTGGTCCGGGTATTCGGACCATTGATGATTTTTTCCTGCCTTGATCTGGCAGAATTAAACGCATCATGGAAACAAACAGCTATAAAACACTTTATGGGGACTATTTATGAATAATTTAAGTTTGCTTCACATTTTTATGACATTATTGGCTGGTTGCAAAGTAGAAGACAATTACTATAGTTATGTAAACCCGGAGGTTTCCCATTATGTGATTACTCTAGTGCATGTAAACTCATTGATTGGATTACTTACAAAATCTGATTTTATGCAGTTATCGAATTATTAAGTCACTGTCAGACCTTGACCAGAAAACCATACGTGAAGACTGGAAATACCAGGACAAAATCAATTTGTTTTTCCAAAATGTGCACAACATTAGTGAAAACTGAATGCAAAAACCCTCAGAATTCTGTGAAGTGTATCAGTCTTCTGCATTCTTTGGCCCAGATATCAATATAACATCACTTCTCCAGTATTCACTCATTCTGCCACCTCATGTCACCCTGCTTTCACACTAGCATGCATCAAAGTGACTGGCAACCATTTCCTATGCAAGTGCACGACACAAAGCCAGGCGACAGCAGAGTTACAAGCAGTCTTGGACCGAATATCTGCACTACAGAGCAGTTGCTGTGGTCTCACTTCCCTAAATGAACCGCATCGAGGGGGGAAATGCAAGTATTTATTCATACACATCATGCCATGGCTATGTAAAGCACAACTCAATACCTGTATGTGTAAAAGCAATGCATTCAAAGAAAACACTATTCCCATCGTAGGAAACTGCTATACAGCATATAAACATTCTGTTAAACATAATAGTAGCATTATAGCAGCTCTCACGGATCTCCATGTGTCAGACAGTTTGACTAATCTAATCCTGCTGCTCAGTGTGATAGGCTTATGATACAACACGTGAGTAAAGTGAACACAGACAGGCCATCAGTAAACCCATTCTGCCCCCTGCTGTCAGTTTAATTGAACTGCAAAAGAATCCAGAACGCCACTTAGAGAGCTGCAAAAGGCATCCTGAAATATTTTTCTGCGTAGAAGTGCCCTAAGTTTCAAACATTTTTAGGAGCAACTAGAGACTGTGGCTGCTGCCTGCGAATGGTGTGTGAAAGCATTGTACAAATTCACCAAATACACACCTGGAGGGCTTTTCTCCCCCATTTACTCATACAATTCTCGCAATTATAATCCCCAAAAGCCTACGGGCTTGGGTGGTACACAGCAGAGTCGAGGAGGCAGTTGGCTTGAGTTTATTTCAGCTTCACAGTCCTTAAAAACCACAAAGAGCGCTCAATCCCAAATGACTGGAAATTAGAACAATTCCAGACACACAAAGCCCTCCCAGTTGTACCAAGAATGCTGTCTAGATGCTGCTATTGTAGCTGAGTCTTCAGATCTAATTGGCTTGGGATCTGTACGCTTGTTATGGAAAAGGTCAAAAAGTAAAAAGTTCTGCCAAGCAAAGGGAAAGGCAGATGAGAGGCAAGAAAGCGCTGGCAGATTTGTCGAGCGCTCTGATTAAGCTGCTTACCTACCCTGATGCAACCCTGACTAAACCACCTGCTTTATATGCAGAGACTAATTAGCCATCAAAAACTTGCACATCTACAAAGTGAAGCACTGTCTTCAACAATGACAAACTATTTAGGAGAAAATGATGGAAGGGGCTTAAATCAGAGGCTAATAGAAAGCACATTTCTGCTGTCTTCACTGTTTTGCTAAGAGCAAGCAGCCCATCAGATAAAGGGCACTCAACCGTCTCAACTGGATGCCAGCACATCATAATAAAAGGGAACTTTAAAAAAAAATCAGCAGTGGCAAGCACTTGAGGGACGTGTGTGTGCAGAAGAATGACAGAAGTGGGAATGCACAGCTGCAGAGCTAACACCACCAGGAGAAGACTCAATCATGCTCACTTTCTGCACAACCAACACATGGCAGACACTGTTGCACACACTGCACCCAGCTTCTGAAGCCTCCCAGGTAACGGTAAAGTTATAAAGCCGCTTAAAAGGGGTGAAATAAATAAGAAGCCAAAATGCTTAGGATATGACATTACATTTGGAACGTGCAGAAACACAGAGTGAGCAAATGCTACACAAAAACAGTCAAAGACGTATCGTATGTCCGCACAGTGACCATTATAAACCAGCGCTTATAAATAAGCACATATTAGCAAGACTGACACACCTACTACTATGGGAGGGTAGTGAAAAGGACTTCACAATCCGATACACATCACGATACGATTATATCGTGACGCATTGCAATACTATGCATATCGCGATATATTAGAATATTCCAAACAGTTCACTGGAAATAAGCTGAACTCAATACAAGCCAAATTCAGCAGCTGAAATACAAGTTACTGAGTACAATCTGAGTCGTCTTAATACGTCACATCGATAATTCAGCAGTCAAACTAAGCCAAACACTGTACTGTGACATCTACAGAAGCAGAGATTGTAGCTTACACCCCATTTAAAAAAACAAAATGATATGTTGAGCTTAAAATCGATGTAGTACATCACGAAAATAAATACTGCGATATATTGCTGTATCGATTTTGTAGCACAGCCCTACCAGCATCAGGGGCATTGTCAGACCCATTTTTAAAAAATGGTACATCTGGGCCCCTCTAAAGCTATCAAACACAGCTTTGAAGAGTTGTACACATTTATAGTCATAACATTTTTCATTAAAACAATGTTTATTAATTGCAAAAAAAGGTCTGGTAGTGATAACTTCTAATGTTACCCACTTATTTCTCAGACTATGGTACATACTGAACTTCAAAACATCGAGTGGTTTATATGCACTTAATAATCCGATCTGATGAAGGACTTGTACTTGTGCTTAAGTAATCAGATAACGGCAAAGCTCCAGGTTTACATGACTCCGATAAAAATCGCATTTCTATTTTGCAACCAGCCAATAATGTCACAAGAAAGATGTGACGTAAACTTGAAACTTTTAAACCAATTACTATTTAAAATTAAAATAATCAAATTCTTCATGTTCTTGAGAATATACTCAGTTTCGGAGTCTCTGTTCGATAGCTGTTTGGCAGGTGCGTTTAAGTCCTGGGTTGCCTGATCCCGCGAGTTAAATAAAAAAACAGGTCTATGAAAACAGTTCCTTAGGTAGGGAAATGTCTTAGAATAAGCCGACCTGGCAACCATGTTATACATGTTACGCAATGGGTGAATCCCATTTCAGCGGCTGCATCCTTCGAAGGACGCGGTCTACGCGGTCTATGAAGGTGTGTGCTTGGAAGGCTGGGTAGACCGCGGCAACGGCCGAACCAAAATGAGACGGTCTACTCTGCATTGGATTTCCTGTTTGCGTCACAGAACCACCCGCCTCACCGTATCACAAAACAGCAATAATTGTTATAATAATACAGCCAGAAATTTGGAGTTTAGTTGATATGCTGTTTTTGGTTTTTCAATTATTGAAGGAGAAGCTTCACTGCAGTTCACTGGCATTTATTTTCCCTCGAGCAGTTTAATAAAGGTCTCCGTTTGCTACTTGCTCCCTAAAACAAAACAAAAAATGTTGCACTTTTGCTTTTTAACATTTACCTGTTCGCGTTTTTAAATCCTTACATTTAAATAACGTATATTCCTCAGCCAATCGTTGCGATATCCCTAAGTTCCTCTCAGGCGCAATGCACCTCGGGATATGGTAGGTCGCGAAGGATACATCTGATGTATCCTTCGTTTTCAGGGAAAAGAATGTCGCATTTGTCGGCCGGATACGAAGGAGCCTTCGGAATGGGACAGCCTAGGCGCGGCGCTATGATGCAATCGGTCTTCAAATGCAGCCTTCGAAGGACGCAGCCCCTGAAATGGGATTCACCCAATAAGTACATGCACTGAGAAATCCGATTACTGAGGTAAAATCCAGCGCTCTATCGGATTTCATAATCTTATTTCAAGATCGGAATATGCTGTACTACATGAATAATCAGATAACTGCAGAAATCCGACTACGATCAGGGCATGTAAACACACTCAATGAGATCTAAGTGAAGGACAGAGGTGCTGTGTCTTTTCTTAGACTAAAATGTAGGGGGTGTAGCTAAAATAAGGTTTCTCACTGAAAAGACTTTAAAAAAAACATTTAAAATTTATAAATTTGAACGTTAAAAAGTTAAAATTTAGGGGTTAGTTTATGGGACAGCCACCTACCAGCATAAGGTACTGTCTCAGTGAATTAAGAGCATAACATAATCCTGGTAAATATCTAAGGTCTGAAGACTAGGATAGTCCATATACATTCATAGATCTCTAAATGTTCGATTAAAATGGTGTGGCCACAGCACTGCAAACTTGTCAGTAATTAGGCTGTGCGCTTCCTGCCTAGTACTAAAGCAATCATTTATACTTACAGCTCAGTTATATTACTTATGCACTTACAAATAACAGGTCTGCAAATACCAAAGCATAATAATGTAGTCATGCATCATCCAATCAGAGGTGGTGCTTCCATCTTTCATGTGGTGAGAAAGAATCTTGTACTCTTCTAAAGCTGCACAGTCCAGCACTAAACTGTATTTTCCCTTTACACCCCATACAATTAAAGAATATACAATAGTTATATACAGTAAACAACAGAATAAACCAGAATTTATCAATCTATTTTAGCAAACATTTTTCTGGCTTAAACAGATTTTTCTGTTTTGAATTCTTACATTGAGGATTTGGGAAAGTCTGCTGCCTACATGCATCTCACGCTCTGTCCCAAAACACACGTTACTGTGCTAAACAAATGATAAATTAGCACAGCACCAGTGGTGCCATTAAGATTGTAAATATTGTTAAGTAAGTATCAGGAGGTTTCAGAGGCACAATTCCCAGTTCTGAAAAATGACCCCTGTCTACAAAACAGCTACAACACAGAAGCAGAAGTGTGCCATGTTCTGTTCTTTGTTTTTTCCCCCTCAAATGTCCATAGATGCGCCCCTTAAAGCTGAGAAATTTGCTACCATTGTGTACGCCTGTAACATCTCTCATTTCACAAGTAGCATAAAGAAGCAATGTATAATGATTAATCTATATCTTGTCATTTACATCGCATGAACTCTTCGCTTGCACTCTTACCAGGATAATTTCCACCATAACGCCAATGGGATTTAACATCATATTAGCACTAACGCATTGACAAATTATCCTATTTTAGCACAAAATGCATATAACCATGATCGCAAACTACCGAAATATCATGACTACCATAAAAACTTAAAAATGAGCACATTCCAATTAGAGTATAAGAGGATCTATAACCTACACTAGATGATAGTTTTGGAACTAACCCTAATGTTTTAATTAGTTTCTTAGCCAGTCTCTAATGTTTCAGGTACCAGGCTTGGCTGACGCAGAGGGAGATGTTGGTATTTAGGAACTTGGCGGGGGAAGCTTTTGCATACTGTGGCCAAATCAATCACCAAGGCAAATTACTCCCCACACAACCTCCTCCAGTGCAGCTTTAGTTCTGTTCACTTTTATCCTCAAGAAAAACGAGTCTGAAACCACTCCAAAGACAGAATATATCAGGGGACTTGAAGTAAACAGAAACTATCAAATCTGCAAAGCAACATCTACAGTTTAACTGTTCTTCTTGTTCGTCATGCTAGACTGAAGAATCAAACGTGCCTATTTATTTGACAAATGAGCGCGGCACGATGGCTCGGTGGGTAGCACTGCCGCTTCACAGCAAGAATGCTCTGAGTTTAGTCCCATCCTGTGTGTAGTCTGCATGTCCACCCCATGTCCACAGGTGCTCCAGTTTCCTCCCACAGTCCAAAGACATGCGTGTTAGGTTAATTGATTATGCTAAATTGGCAATGACTTGAGTGTGTATATATGACTAGTCTTGATGCAACCTTGTGTATAGATGTAACCTTGTATGTGTTCCTGAAATGGCCACTGATGCTGACAGCAACGTTAAAGAAACAAATAAACAAAAACAATTTGACAAATGATGACTTGTGACTCAACTTTGACTTTATCACCAGGGACTTGGGCTTGGACTTTCAGACTTAGAGCCTCCACAAACTCATTTTTAACCTAATTTATTCTCACATTTGAGGCTACAAAGAGAATGATACTTCTGTGCTTGTACAGTTTACATTGTTATTAGCTAGCTAACTATCTAAGCAAGCTAATGATGAACACTAGCTAGCTAATGGGAATGGAACTCTCACTCAAAATACTGTATTAATGTTGAATTTTTTAGCTGCTCTTGTCTAAAAATTGTCTCAGTAGCTACAACAATTTCTGGCTATAAATACTTAATTTGTTAGCCTGTTTAGTTTGGCTGATAGCACACAAACAACACCATTTCCGCATTTGGTGACTTGACTAAGACTTGAAGTTTAGGACTTGCCCATCTTGACTTAACTTGGATTCAATTTATTGACGTGGGCCATGACTTGGGACTTGAGAGTTAAGATCTGAGACTTATTGTTACTTGCAACTCAGTGAATTGTGTCAAGCCTGCCAAAGTCACATCCAATCTCAAAGATCTGAGACTGAACATCTGTCTTGTGAAACTGAATCCTGGACAGGGAGGTTCGATTTGGTAAAGACTGGCCAGAACATTTCCTCCACACTGGCGCTCCTAAGTGATGTGTTCTGAGCCCTACTTTATACACAGACTGTGATGAAAAAAAGAGCTTCAAAGCAATCTTCCAGTTTGCTGACAACGCAGCCATTCCCAATGATACAGAGTGCATACAGAGATCAGAGCCATACTGAGGTAGTGCTCTCTAAACATCCGACCCACTCTAAAGATCAGAAAAATAAAGATTATCAGGGACCACAGAAAGGCACAGGTTGGAGAACATGATCTTGTGCATATCAAGCTGTATCGAGCTGTTGTGGAAGCTTCAGGTTCCTTGGTGTTCAGATCACACAGATGGTCTCTCCTGGTCTCGCCACACTAACTTGACAGTTAGAAAGTGACTCCACCTCCTGGGGATACTCGAGAATTTATCTGACCCCAGCCATTCTCACAAACTTATCGCTGCATCGAAGAGCGCATCCTGATAGTTGTATCACAGCATGGTATGGCAGCTGCCCTGTGAGCGATCACAAGGCTTTCCGAAGAGAGGTGAGAACTTCTGAACACCTCAGAAACCAATCCCGGCAGTGAAGATCATGGTGCCTGAAAAAGGCATATCAGCTCACCACAGAACTGCAGCCATTCAGTACATAGGCTCTTTATCAAGCTGCCATCTGGCAGATATTACCAGTGCATTCAGTCATACACTACCAGACTAAAAAACAGCTTCTACCTGCAGGCTGCCAAGCTACTGAACACAGTCACTAGTACTCCACTGCACAAGCTGGTTTCACTAAGCCACTTCAACTATGCCTATTTTCACATCTGGTTGATTTGATCAATGCAGCTACTTTAAAGTCCCTTGAGGTCCAGATAAACTGATTGCCATTTACATGACAGCTTACAAGTCACAACTACAGCTGTCAAACCAGACTTAACCAGACCCATCACAGTTTGTAGTGGGCTGTCTCTTCTGGTAAGTGGTAGCATCTGGTTTGAACTTTAACACAAGGGCTATTTGTGCACAGTATTGTATTTTTTATTTATTTGAGTTTGAGACTTAAGAAATACAAGACTTGCATAGGTCTGGTAATGCATAGCAACTGAGTAATAAAATATATGAGAAATACTTTTAAAGATGCAATATTACTTTTAAAGATGCAGTATTACGCATAAATGTTTTAAAGAAAATGTTCTGCCTAATAACTCTTAGTTGTGGTGAATGGGAAATTCTGTAATTAAAATGTTACAATGTTTTGAACAATTTATTAGTAATATTTTTGGAAAGACAGACCATCCCTTAGGTATTCTGATATCGCCCAATCTGGCCCCCTTTGAAAAAGTTTGGACACCCCTGCTCTATAGATAACAGTCAATAGTGAAATGGTGAACATTTAGTAACATTGAGGATTTTGAGCAATTTATGGAGCTACTTCTGTTGGATGGATTTAAGGAGTGTGTGCCGTATCTAGTAGTCCTTTATTTCAAAGGGCACAAAATTAATGTTTTGGCTCAAGTGACCATCTTACCAGACAAGTGTGATCATGTTCACATCACCTTCGTCTCTGCAGGAGCCCATGCTCTGCTGGGAAAGTTGTCACTACCCCTTCTGATTCCCATGTTTTTTTTTCCACCTCGAGCTACCCTGAATGTTTCTACTGCCACAAGCTTGTTCATTTCATTGTGTTCTGTCATGCACTGAAGCATAAGGATGCTAGACAGAAGTCGTCTGTTAAGGTCAGTGCTGCGAGCTGTGTAACGGAATGCTCACCACTGCAACTCGCTGTTGAACCTGCATTCAAGCCTTTTGACTTTACTGTCCACGAGTGCACATGTTGTGGGACGGCCTGTTCAGATTTTGTGAGACACTGGTGCAACTCAAGTCATTAATTCAGAATGATGCTGTAACATTTTTGAACAGTTCTTGCAGTAGCAGTGAAGTGTTAATTCAGCGACTAGAGCTTGGAGTCATTCGTGTGCCTCAGAATAATGTGTTTTTGCAGACTAAACAGTTGTCTGGTTTCATAAAAGTCACTTTGTTCACAGTTAGCAGACACTACGCTGCTAACTAGGCTGTGAAGATCATACTGCTAGTAACAGTAAGATTTTCTAGAGGAGTGGCACCCTGCTGTGTTCCCTGCATTTGTGATGAATCATGCTCAAAAGAAATTACTGACCTGCCCCATTCCGTATTGTGTGCAGGTGACCCTATTTGTTAAATGATTGTTTTCAGATGCTGGTTGTACAGTGGGGCAAAAAAGTATTTAGTCAGCCACTGATTGTGCAAGTTCTCCTACTTAGAAAGATGAGAGAGGTCTGTAATTTCCATCATAGGTACACTTCAACTATGAGAGACAAAATGAGAAAAAAAAATCCAGAGCTGTCGAAGGACACCAGGAAGAAATTGTAGACCTGCACCAGGCTGGGAAGAGTGAATCTACAATAGGCAAGCAGGTTGGTATGAAGAAATCAACTGTGGAAGCAATTGTAAGAAAATGAAAGACATACAAGACCATTGATAATCTCCCTCGATCTGGGGCATCACGCAAGATCTCATTCCGTGGGGACACAATGATCATGGGAACGGTGAACAAAAATCCCAGAACTACACGGAGGGACCTGATGAATGACCTGCAGAGAGCTGGGACCAAAGTAACAAAGGCTACCATCAGTAACACACTACGCCAAGAGGGACTCAGATCCTGCAGTGCCAGGCGTGTCCCCCTGTTTAAGCCAGTACATGTCCAGGCCCGTCTGAAGTTTGCCAGAGAGCATATGGATGATCCAGAAGAGGATTGGGAGAATATCATGTGGTCAGATGAACCCGAAATAGAACTTTTTGGTAAAAACTCAACTCGTCGTGTCTGGAGGAAGAAGAATGCTGAATTGCATCCCAAGAACACCATACCTACTGTGAAGTATGGGGTGGAAACATCATGCTTTGGGGATGTTTTTCTGCAAAGGGGACAGGACGACTGATCCGTGTTAAGGGAAGAATGAACGGGGCCATGTATCGTGAGATTTTAAGCCAAAACCTCCTTCCATCAGTGAGAGCATAGAAGATGGAACGTGGCTGGGTCTTCCAGCATGACAATGATCCCAAACACACCGCTCGGGCAACAAAGGAGTAGCTCCGTAAAAGTATTTCAAGGTCCTGGAGTGGCCTAGCCAAACTCCAGACCGCAACCCCATAGAAAATTTGTGGAGGGAGTTGAAAGTCTGTGTTGCCCAGCAACAGCCCCAAAACATCACTGCTTTAGAGGAGATCTGCATGGAGGAATGGGCCAAAATACCAGCTACAGTGTGTGCAAACCTGGTGAAGACTTATAGGAAACGTTTGACCTCTGTCATTGCCAACAAAGGTTATGTTACAAATTATTGAGTTGAACTTTTGTTATTGACCAAATACTTATTTTCCACCATAATTTACAATTAAATTCTTTAAAAATCCTACGATGTGATTTCCTGGATTTTTTTTTTTCTCATTTTGTCTCTCATAGTTGAAGTGTACCTATGATGAAAGTTACAGACCTCTCTCATATTTCTAAGTAGGAGAACTTGCACAATCAGTGGCTGACTAAATACTTTTTTGTCCCACTGTATATACAGTGGTGCTTAAGTTTCTGGTCCCTTTAACGTCTTGTGAAAAATCTTGCAATTCTTATCTACAATGACCTGCATCACTTTCTTTAGATATCACAGCGTTTATTTACACATTTAACTTTTGTTGTAATCAGTTAAAATCATGTGATTGTTTCTCTTATTCACATTTGTAAATAAAATGGTTCAGTGAAAACAAGCTGAAATCTGCAAATTCTGTGAATATCTATGTATATCTATTTTAATATGGAAGATGTGGTTGGAGACTCAGTAAATCAGCCATCGCTTGCTGTAATTAAAGATGTGATGAGGACGTCAGGGCACTGAACAGGCTGCCGAAATAGATCAGTCAAGGGGAGACTTCTTTTGAACACAAATTTTAACATCCTCAAGTTGGAGATGTTGTTTTGCTTGTGTTATAATTATATTCCCCTGGAAATTACACTTGGTTTTAGAAAAGCCTGTGGGTGTAGTCTGCACTCAATTTCACCACAGAGCCTTTTGAAAAGAGATTTCAAAGGTGTATTTTCATTATGAGCTCATGTCTGGCCCTGTGAGATGACAAGCTGAAAAACCAAGGATTTAACTGTGTAGCTCCAGTTTGATTTGTTGCAGTTGCATGCACAGCAATATATTAGTTTTAATATATAAGTTGATTGTTTTAACTTAAAATATTTAACACTAACCTTTAAATCCTCCTTTTTATCTGAGTAGCTGCGTATGAAAAGGCTGTGTCCCAAATGGCATGCTATTATAATAAATAGTATGTCAAATGAATACACTAAATAGGTCCAATTTATTAGGCTGTGATTGCCAGTAAAATGGTTGTTTCTGATTCTTCAAGTACAGTGGTACCTTGGTTCTCACCTTTAATTGGTTTCACAAGGCTTGTCAAGAACTGAAAACAAGTACCAAGTAAATTTATCACATAAGGAATAATGTAAATTGAATTAATCTGTTCCAGACCCCCAGAAAATCCACATATAAGGCATTATATGAATTAATGGAGTTGTATTGTACAGGTTCTCCCTAATTTATGGTGGAGAGAAGAAATGTAACATGAACTTATGAGTTTAACAAGTGTTTGGTAAAGCGGTCCATACTGTATCATAGCGCCGATATGGAAAGGATAGTAATGATAAGTAAGTTAATGTTTAAAATACTTACATTAACCTATAGTTGGCCAAAATAGTAAACACAGCTTATTTACAATAAGGTGTTGCAAAATCTTATGTACTTCAGTGAGTAATGGATTGAAAGTGAAAAGTAAAAGCAAAACACTTACACTATTGATGATCTCCAAGCATTATCATAGCTGCTAAGCTAACTGCAGCCTGTGTTCTAGAGCATTCAATTCCTGTTTTGCTTTCGATTGGCTCTTATAAACTAACCTTTTTAGGACCCATGGAGACTCATTTGCTTTAAGAATACAGTACTGTAGATGTAAAAATAAAGAAAAACCTGATAAAGCGAGTGTTATTGTAAACCTAAATCACTGTATACTGAATCGTGACTCAAATTGTGAATCGAGTTTCGACTGAAATGAGTTGTATGGCTCGAGTCGTACAAGTTTAACCAAGTGCGCCAAGTACTGAACAAACGACGAGAACCGAGGCTCATTCTTCTAGTCAAAACGCATCATGAACTGAATTTGACGAGTTCCGAGGTGGTCGAGAACCGAGGTACCACTGTACTTACTTATTTTATGGCAGAGATGTTATGGTGATGAAATAAAACGACCATTGAGTACCAGTAGGTCCAACCTGAACTGTTACTGTTTCTGCTGAAGTGAGGAGGCTTTTCTACTAGACTGGTAGTTAGTAGAAACAGAATGGTTCCAATTACCAAATTAAAAAAAGAAATTACAGAGGACACCGTGTACATGCTGTATTTTCTGTTTCATGCTGTACATAAAGCTGTATTTTCACAGTTTTTGGCCTGACAAGATTTTTAAGAACACTGCTGCAGAACTCTCTCCATGAAAATCCAAATCATCCCTAATGTGCCTTCCTCTCTAGAAGTGCTCTGTTTTACAAAACTATAAATCTGTTCCCTGACCAGTTTGTAAAGGAGATCTTGTTTTGCTGGCAGGATACTGAAAATCAAGGTCATTTTTCTTATCGCCTTTTCTCTTCAGGACTGTGTCTACAAGACAGCAGCATCATTGGGAATCCCAGCAGAACAATTGTGTTAGTAGAATGTTTCATCAGGCTAGTAGGTTGTTCTCTCTGTGCCTGATGAGGTAATTAAAGTACACTACCTGCAAAAACTATTCTTTTGTACCACAACATTTTTGCTCTCTGACAAGCAAAGCACAGTCATTGTCAAAGTGTGATTTATTTATCATGTGCATATTATCACATGGACGATGTAAAATGAAATGCATATAGTAAGACTCTGGTAAATGCCAGGCACATAAACGTCAAGATAAATTACAGTCTCAAATCAGAAAAAGTCGGGACAGTATGGAACATGCAAATATATAAATGTAATCTCTATTACATTTACTCTGACTTTTATTTCATCATTTCATTTGTTAATATACATCCCTTCATTCATTTCAGGATGGCAATACATTCCAAAAAAGTTGGGACAGGGCAATGATAGTAATGAGATAGTAATATGGTAAAGAAAAAAAAAATTTAATGATCATGTGATTCCAAACAGGTGATGTGAACATATGATTGTAATCATGCTTTAGTACAAAGATGAGCAGAGGATCTCCAGTTTATGAACAAATGCATGAGAAAATTGTTTAAATGTTTAAAAACAATGTTCCTGAAAGAAAGATAGGAAGAGTTTTACGTACTGCTCCCACTCTGGGTGCTCCGGTTTCCTCCCACAGTCCAAAGACATTTAGTAGATTAATTGATTATGCTAAATTGGCCCTGATGTGTGTGTGTGTGTATGTGTGTACAGTGGGGCAAAAAAGTATTTAGTCAGCCACTGATTGTGCAAGTTCTCCTACTTAAAAAGACGAGAGAGGTCTGTAATTTTCATCATAGCTACACTTCAAACTGTAGGATTTTTAAAAAGTTAATTGTAAATCATGGTGAAAAATAAGTATTTGGTCACCCACAAACAAGCAAGACTTC
>JAJAGP010000522.1:179751-228458 GCA_025084515.1 Ancistrus triradiatus
CCTCAACCCCATAGAAAATTTGTGGAGGGAGTTGAAAGTCCGTGTTGCCCCAAAACATCACTGCTCTAGAGGAGATCTGCATGGAGGAATGGGCCAAAATACCAGCTACAGTGTGTGCAAACCTGGTGAAGACTTACAGGAAACGTTTGACCTCTGTCATTGCCAACAAAGGTTATGTTACAAAGTATTGAGTTGAACCTTTGTTACAGACCAAATACTTATTTTCCACCATAATTTACAATTAAATTCTTTACAAATCCTACAATGTGATTTCCTGGATTTTTTTTTCTCATTTTGTATCTCATAGTTGAAGTGTACCTATGATGAAAATTACAGACTTCTCTCATCTTTCAAAGTAGGAGAACTTGCACAATCAGTGGCTGACTAAATACTTTTTTGGCCCACTGTATGTAGAGTTGCAAAGAGAAAGCTACAGTTCTCCAAAATGAACATTGCTGCTCATGTGGAGAAGCCAGAAGACTATTGGAAGAATGTTTTGTGGATAGATGAGACTTTTTGGTTTAAAAGAAAAGTGTTATGTTTGTAGAAAGGAAAACACTGCATTCCAGCATAAGAACCTTATCTCATCTGTGAAACATGGCGGTAGTAGTATCATAGTTTGGGTCTCTAAAATTCCTCCAAGCCGGTGTGCAGGACTAATCAACAGTTACAGGAAATGTTTAGTTGCAGTTATTTCTGCACACCAGATACTGAAAGCAAAGGTTCACATACTTTTGCCTCTCACTAATATGTAATATTGGATAATTTTCCTCAGTAAATAAAGGACCAAGTATAATATTTTTGTCTTATTTGTTTAACTGGGTTTTCTTTATCTACTTTTAGGACTTGTGTGAAAATCTGATGATGTTTTAGGTCATATTTATGCCGAAATATAGAAAATTCTCACTAACTAAAGGGCTCACTAACTTTCAAGCACCACTGTACCTCTCTCCCATGCATGCTACAAACACAAAAACAACACATCATGTCAGTGACCCAGTGTCCAGTTAACAACAGATTATTAAACTGCTGGTTGCCATTTTTTCTGCAGTTTACATTCAAGCAGATGGGAAAAAAAAACACTAAAATCCAAAGCTCACTTGGTTTCGGTTTTGGAAAGGTCTTGTTCTTGACAGTGCATTGGAAAAAATTGCTCTGATACTTGCTGCCAAACAAAATTTTTTTTTGCTATTTCAAAGACCCTTCTGTCACCGTCCAAAAAAACTAGCCCGTCAGCCAAAGCACTTCCTCACTTGAGCTTCAAAACCAACACAAAGCAGCATTTCATCAAAAACACCACAGCTCAAGAATCTTGAGCACAGGTTTAAAACTGTTAAATGAAAGTCTGTCTTTGTCATCGTTCATGCTGCACATAAGAGGCAAAAGAAGGAATTATTATTCTACAGACATTCATGTGCACAAATCACTCCGGACCTCTAGTTGTGAAAGAAAAGACTGATTCATGGTGCGTGTGTCCACGAGTGAGTGACTTTCACAGCCAGAATTTATCCATAAAACATAAATTGGAAAGGGATTGAGTGGTTTGTTTCATCTCTGCCTAACAAATGATGCATTGACTACATTTTGGTGCCTCAAGTGCCTCAGATTACAACACTAATCAAGAGATGCAAGCCTAAAGAGATGTGATGTAGCACTTTATGAATACAAATGCAAGCAAACTGCTTCGTACAGATGTGTTTTAGAATAGATTGCCAAGGAAAACACATCCAAACACCTTCCATCCAATCACCTTCAGGCATAGACCACTGGGAGCCAGTTTCATGCTGAAGGTAGCCATTAAAAATGGAAACACATGGACTGCCATAACAATTGAATAAGGTATGTAATTGCAACTACGCTCATGGCTTTACTTGGGGAACTCAAATGGCTTTTGTAAAATCTGCCGATCCATGTTATCCCAACATGATTTCATGAGGAAGGTCCAGAACAGTCAGAACACCTTCATATTATCTGTTCTTTAAATAGTTTTGAGATAGGCTTTGAGGTATGTTTTGGGTCATTATCCTGCAGAAGTATGCATTTTTCTGGACATAGATTCAAACAGATGTTCACCAGTGTGCTCAGACTTTTGGCCCCACTCAGTGTAATCAGACCCACTTTACTGGGGCATGTGCCTCAGTAAAATGTTCCTGTGGTGCACTAAAATCACAGTGGCAGAGTCAATTTTATCCTGGACTGCTGAGCAGAACTACAGAACTATAGCCACTCAAATTCAGTACAGGCACTACAGGTTTCTTTTGGTTTTTCACATGGATCAATGGACATCCGCAAATGTTTAAAAGAAAGTCAATCACGCTGCAGACAAGATAATGCGTATTTAACACATTCATCAATCACCCACAATTCAAGGTAAAACTGGAAAAAAAATGCTGTTCAATCAGGTGCCCGTGCTTTTGACTAGTATTGTATGGGGTGGGAATCTCTAGGCACCTCACGATTCAATTATGATTCAGAGGGCGGTTATGATTCGATTATCTTGATGCATCTTTTTTTTATATACAGTATTTTTTCCCCTCACAGTGATTCCATAACTTTGGTTTTGGTCTCAATGCAGATTGTGGGGATCACCGTGTCAGTAATGGGGACCTTACACCAAATGACTTGGTAATTTCACTGTCACAGAAAAATTTCCAGTGATGGAATAAAATCAGAGTATTGCTAGAGTTGCGTCGCGCTTGCATCATCTTGATCTTTTGGCTGTAAGGTGGTCAGGATTAGCTGTCTTAAGTCAAGAACTTCTCGTCTTGAAATTCCTATAAAATCAACTGTGTTCCAATGAAATCAACCTCAAGCCCTGTCAACAACTAATAGCTGAGCTCTCTCCAGCACTGAACGGGACATTCCATGTGTATGTGGATGGTACCAGAAAGGTGATTTTTTACAGTTCAGCAGGTGTAGACCTACAGGTATCTGATCAAATAATGGAAACATTCCATTGTTTGATCTTAAGATAACATCTCACTACTTAAGAAGTCACTGTGTTTATTTTACAGTCTGTGTGGCTGACTTTGCTGTTTTTATTTAGGCTACTGGTTTAGCTGAGTGCTTTCAAAAGTTTTGAAATCATCTCAAAATGAATCCAGTTGCAGTCTTTCAAACAGCAACCATACAAGATCCCCAGGCTTTGCAAATTCATAGTCTGTGACTAAAAACTCTGTGGCGTGTCTTAAGATGTGAGAGGGTGTCAGACTTTAGTCTTTTAAAAGCATTTTCAGAGTCTTCTAGAGGATGGTTAGCATTAAATATATTTGAGTGGGAAAACTATCTCCACTCCAAATTGCGCTACATGGCGTGAAAGCCATGGAAATATCCCAAATATCCCAAAAATATTCCAGTACCATGACAAGCAGTAAATAATGAAATATTTAAACACTTTCTCTAAGAATTAAGACAAATATAACATGCCTGCTTGAGCTCAGTCCCAGTCGGTATGAATACCTATTAGATTTTAAATGCATATTGCACTAGCCATCTAACAAAAAAAACCATGCATTAGATTTAAGCAAGCGGATATTCAACACATAAGCCCTTATACTCTAGCAAGACATGCATACAGCTGTCCAGTTTTGTTCACTGACAGTGGTTTTCCTGAAAGACCTTAAATGTCCACGTGATCAGGGTCCATTCTCATTTCTAACCACTTTAAAAACCGTGCTTAGATAAAAGGCAAAGTGCTTCCCAGATGGCCATTATTTTGGACCCTTGCAAATTTTAGTGTGTACTTTTCTGGGAGGTTGGGCATAGTTATGAAGAATGGAACAATAGCCTAAATGATTATACCTGCAAAGTGCACCTGTATGGTAAGTGCACTTGACAAAATGGACAATGAGTTCAGTAACAATTTTGCACATTTCCATGTAATGAACTGGCAACTAAAGATATACTCAGTGACAAAAAAAAAATCCACCCAGATAGAAATGCTGCAAAACATGCAGTTATGTAAATGATCACAGGTGAGGTCTGATTATACACTGGGTCTTGCCTAGGGTTGGGTATCACTTGCTTTTTATCAATTATGATTCAGATTCTGCTTATCTTTTCCAAGTTTTGATTCCAAAATGGTGAAAAACTATAAAATGTCTTTTTTAATATATATTTCAACTTTACAAGTAATCGTAGTGAGACCAGCCTTGTTGTATGGGTTAGAGACAGTGGCACTGACAAAGAGACAGGAAGCAGAGCTGGAGGTGGCAGAACTTAAGATGTTGAGGTTCTCTTTAGGAGTGTCTAGGGTGGACAGGATTAGGAATGAGATCATCAGAGGGACAGCACAGGTTGGAAAATTGGGAGACAAAATTCGAGAGGGAAGACTGAACTGAGATGGTTTGGACATGTGCAGAGGAGGGATAGTGGATATATTGGTAGGAGGATGTTGGCGATGGAGCTGCCAGGCAAGAGACGGAGAGGAAGACCAAAGAGTAGTTATTTGGTTGTGGTAAATGAAGATATGCAGGGAGTTGGGGTGAGAGTAGAGGACGTGGAGGACATGGTGAGGTGGAAACGTTTAACTCGCTGTGGTGACCCCTGATAAAGGGAGAAACCGAAAGAAGAAGAAGAAGATAAGTGAAAAGCTTAATGTAGCTTAATGTACTAAAGCAGTGACCTAGGAAAACCAAACTTCTCTCAATTACTATGGCTCATAAGTACTCTCTACTGATGAAATGATTAACATGTGGTCCAAAGGAAAAGTAATTTTTACGTTAAGTTTTTTACTATAGGTTTAAATGGGGGGGAAGCTTAGCATTAAAATGGCTTTCCCTTTGAACCATGCATTCATCATCTCAGCAGTAGAAAGTACCCATTACCAGTAGTAATTAAGAGAAGTTTAGTGTTCCTAGGTCCTTGTTTTAGGACAGTAAACCACGTTAAGCTTTGTTAACATTAAGCATTAGACTCTCCCGGCTAATGCAGCATTTGGACAGCAGACAGTAGAACACTGAAGAGTTTAAGCTCAATATTATGATGATGCTTCAGATTCAACTTTCCACACATATTGCATTTAGTCTATCAATTTCTCTCAAACTGGAGGCAAACATTTGAGCGCTTTTGATCTCCCGCTAATGCTCTCGTGGAGCATATCAAAACAAATCCATGTGATGACGTACGTGACTACATGACGTACTGGTTCTGGCAGATAGATGCCTCCTTAATACAGATGGATTTTTGTACAGATGGCTCTGTATTTGAAGCATAAAATGCATTAGTAGGAGCTGATAAGTGGAATCGAAATTCTACTTTTTTAACAGGTACCCAGTTCTTGGAATTTTTGGAACCGGTTCCGAATCAGAACCGTAGACTTGCCACAAGAGGACGTACAAGTACTTTCCCCACTACCCTTTAAAAAGACTCTCGGATGTCACTTTTGGGTGGTGTACCTCTTGCTCAGAGATCACTGACTGCTAGACATGCCTCTACAATGCAGTCAAAAACCATTTTGCCCACTTGACAGACTTTGAGAGGGGGCAAATCATTGGACTGTAAAAAGCAGGATGGTAGTTTTGACAAACTGTCCACCGTCTAAGCTGTTCTGACCTAGCTGTTAGGAGCGTTGGTTCCAAGAGGGCATGCACACATGGTGAACAGGCTCCGGGCGATAAGCACAAGCAGCTTCCACAGTTTCATTGTGAACTATCCAGACACATGTGGCACCTTCACTGCACACTGCTGCCTCTGCCCGGACCACTTCCAGGCACTTAGCAGAAGGAAATCTGTTGTCACTATGCGTATTACATCTCCTGCCATTGACAGCCAGCTACCTTCGCCTTCGTTTGCAGTGGTGTCGTGAATGAGAAACCTGGACTTCTATGGACTGGAATCCAGGTGACAAATCCAGGTTCTGTTTGAAATTCATGTACGGAGGCCTTGTGGTGAGTGCTCCAATCCTGGCTTTGCTGTGGAGCAACACACTGCCCCAACTGCTGGTCTGATGATCTGAGGAGCTCTCACATATGACAGTCGGCCATCCCTAGTAGTGATACGAGGGACACTAATAAATCATCAATATGCGCAGGGCATCCTGTAGCCACAAGTGTTACCTCTCATACCAGGGCTTCCGACTTGCATTTTTCAACAGGATAATGTTCGATGCAGGATAATTTATGGGACCAGTGGGGACACCAGCTTCAGCAGCCTATAAATGTGCAGGATCTACAGGCCCAACAACAACATCTGTGGGCTTCCAAGCCCAACCATATCTTGTATCCAGGCTAGAGGCGGTACTAGACCCACCTTTCAAGTGTACAGGTTTTCTTAATAAAATTCACTCCAATATTGTAGTCACTTGCATACATCATCCTTACATTCACACATGCAAAGAGTCCCAACAACTCCATGAGTGTAAATAAGTATGTGTGTCATTACAACTGCTGTACTACAACAGCTAAAGTATTTGGCAAGGTAATATTGGTAATATTAAGTGGGTTAATTACCATAATAATAAGGATCATAGCCTGGCACCCTGTGATGGACTGGCACCTGACAACATTAGGACAAGTGATTAGCTTGATCTCAAAACAGTTTAGGGCTACAAAAACCCGCACCACCAGAATAATAAAAAAAAAATACTAATAAGTTTCTTACACAGTGCAACTGCCAAACTGAACAAACACTAGAGATACTATATGTCATTTTTTATACAATAGCATATTTTCAGTAAGGGAGCTGCAGACTTTATTTCGTTGTACTTGTGCCATGACAATGAAGATATTGTATTTTATCCTAACGTGATCAATCCAGGAAAAAATGATTGCTTGACATTTTTAATGTGAACTTGAACAATTTGACCATGAAGTTCACAGTTCTACTATGAATTCATGGTCCTACTGCCAAATTTCATAGTACAGACCGAAACTTGGTTGACTATGAACTGACGATAAATTATTTCACAGTTCTACTATGAATTTTGGTGGTAATTTGGCCACTTCACTCCACCTGAACTTTTCCTTGCTACTGCACTGAAACATTTTAACATGAGGCTCAATAAAGCAAAGTATCAGTCATGCAAGTGAACGAGTCACATAACTGAACAGATTCAAGTTCCGATTCGAATCACTAAAATGATTCAAATTTAAATGTAACAGCACTAGTAAATACTGATATTCATCAACGAGCTAGGACACGACGTTAGTTAACATCGACTTGATTCGTCTCTAAAGACAAATGTAAATCTGTTAGCCTACCAGGCTGCTAAACCTGTTGGACTGCAGACTCCCCGCAAATGCTACTTGACGATTCTCTGCGAGCCGCCATCTTTTCAAACACGCCAATACCCGATTCAGGTGCGTCTGTGTAAAATGTTATATTCTCGTCATTGGTTCCCGAATGCAGCGGATACAATTTGACACCGTATAAAATAAGTCGCATTTTTAAAATAGAATTGTCGCATATACAGCTGGTAAATACCATAAATATGTTGCTACTATTAACCATATTACGTTTTAACCATACTTAACGTTGCCTGTTTCTGTACGGACAGATTTGATCGTAACGCCGCGGTGTGAATGCCATGCTGGTTGTATTTTGATGGAGTAACTAGAGATATTACGTGTTGACCTATATTTAAGTTTTAATGTTTATATTATATTGCTTTCACGCATCGCTAATTGTGTGAGATAAAGCGTCTTTGTTCCAGCTTTATCAGCAAGTTAGGTGCAGTAAGCACTTCTATGTCAGGATGAAGATCAAACGGCAGAAAAACGCGAAGAAAACCATCAGCTTTTACAAGTACAACTTTGGATTTCGGGAACCGTTTCAAGTCTTGATCGACGGCACATTTTGTCAGGCAGCGCTGAAGAACAAGATCCAAATTAAAGAGCAAATACCGAAGTACTTCATGGGAGAAGTTCAGCTCTGCACCACCAAGTGAGTAACAGTTATTACACTTGGTGCTCAAAGTCAAATCCTTATCACCAGTAAGGTGATGTATGAGGCAAAAAATACATTACAATACCTGGAACCATTTTTGTAATGCATATATCAAGTTTTCTAGGTTTACTAACGATAAAGCATTGCTTTTGTGTTATTTACTGCTTATATACATATAACAAGGTCACGTGGTATGTTAGTGTATGTTGTGCTGGTATGAGTGTCATTGGTCCACAGAAAATAGTCCACCAACTAAAATTTCCAGCCACCAGCACCGTATAGGCAGCCTCCAGTGAGCACTGATGAAGGATTAGAGAATAAGACACAAACTGCAACAACAGAGCTACTGACTTTACATCTATAAGGTGGATCAATATGGTGGATGTGGCTAATGGAGTGTTTAAAACTACAACAACACTGCTGTGCCTGATACAATCATACCAGCAAAATACCCACTAACACAACACGACCACATCAGTGTCACTGCAGTGCTGAGAATGATCCACCACCCAAATAGCACCTGACCTGTGAGGGTCCTGACTAGAGAACAGAGTGAAGGGGGGTGTGTAGAGAAACAGATGGACTACAGTCTGTAATTGTAGAACTACAAAGTGTATCTGTATGGTAAGAGGAACCGATGAAATGGACAGTGAGTGTAGACACAGGGAGAAGTAAGTAATAAAGTGATCGTGGAGTGTATTATCTGACTGACTATCAATATAATAAGTTCTTTTTGTTATTTGAAATAGTCATAAAACATCAGTAATGCCAAACTTTCATTCAGTGTTGTCTATTTAGTAAAACAAAATACTAAACTAAAGCTAAATACCCGAATTTCCGCTAATATCCAAATTCCAGGTGCAAGATTTTTTATTTTAATCCTCTAACACATTATCCGTACCACTAGCCTGCTATAATGCTATAATTATGCCAAGGCAAACAGCTAAAGCATTTATCTCTACCTACTTTATCCACTTTTGTTTTATTCAGTCCATAATAATGAGGGTAATTGTTGTTTATACTGTAGAGTTTAGCATTAGATGGAACAGCTGCGAGGAAGAAGAGAATGTACACTCATGCGAAGACGTGCATATGATGAATTACCCTGCATTTCAGTCGTTCTTTTCTGCTTGATTAAACTCTGATTCCATCTTAAGGGATGTTCCATTTCTGTATTAATTAAAGTGTGTTAGGTGAGCCCTTGGAGAGGCAAAACAAAAGCTTTCCCAGAAGATTGGAAGCTGTTATAGCTGCAAATGGGGGAGAGGGGGGGGTTTACATCATATTATTGCCTGTAGATTTAGAAGGAAATGTCAAAGCTGTTGTAGGTGCCCCAATACTTTTGTCCATATAGTGTATTTAGCCTATGGGCATCTCTGTTATTTGCAAACGTCTCATGTGGCTGCATAGTTTATGTTTATATTTACATTTAGTCTTTTAGAGTGACCTAACAACTGATAAAATCTTAGAATTCAAGCAGTTGTGGGTTAAAGGTCTTGCACAAGGACCCAACAGTGGCGACGTGGCGAGAGGTGAGATTTGAACCCTGGACCTTCTGGTCTAGAGTCCAGTATCTTAACTGCTAGGCCACCGCAATCTAACATTCCATACTTTTGCATGTTTGTGTTTTCTGCCAAGAGCGAGTGCATTCCGATTGAAGATCCAGGGTTCAAATCCCACCTCTCGCCACGTCGTGGGTCCTTTTGCAAGGCCTTTAACCCACAACTGCTTGAATTTCACCTCTGGTAAAATTTATTCTGATATATTTCTGTTCATTTGTACACAGGTGTGCTTTGAAGGAACTTGAGACTCTTTCAAAAGACCTGTATGGAGCTAAGCTAATCCTGCAGCGGTTTCAGATGCGGAAATGTAAGCACAATAAGCAGCCTGTTCCTGCCTCACAGTGTCTGTTGTCCATGCTTCAAGAGACGAATCCACATCACTACTTTGTAGCAACACAGGTAATAACATAAACTACAAAACGAATATTGTATTTGCAGGCCTTATTCTATTTACACCTGTAATCAGAATCAATACTTATTATCAGAGGCGCACAACCTTTTAAATGAAAACGTATCATCTTCATCTACATGGCTGTGTCCCCGCTGCAGGACCGCGAGTTGACAGAAGCTCTTATGAAGATCCCTGGTGTGCCCCTGATCTACATTATTCTCAACACAATGGTGCTGGACAAGCCATCTGCATGTTCGGTGAAGCACGTTGAGGAAGCACAACTGGGCAAACTTGTGAGCCCGCATAACCAGCAGAGCATCCAGACCCTGAAAGCCGAGCAGGGTCTCAGCAAGGACAGCGAGGAACGGCGCGGGAAAAAACGCAAGAGGAAGTCAGGGAACCCGAATCCTCTCAGCTGCCTAAAAAAGAAGAAGAAACCAATGCCTCAACAATCCACAAGGACAGATGGAGAGAAAAAGAAGAGGAGCAGGCACAGGAAACCTAAGCCTTCTGGGCTAGACCCCGGTGTGATCCCAAACCCTTCTAATGTTCAGTAATGAACTACATTCTCTAAGTCTCCTACATCGCAGAAGTGTTTTTCAGCCCAGTTAGTGGCCGATTAATTGAAGAGCCTATGAAGTGATCAGTCACTGATCAGTCATGTAATGGGAGCAAATTACTATTTGTAAGCAATGAGCCACAAGCAGGAAAGTGAACAAGGATGAATAAACAGAACATACCTGCTACTTTATGAAATAGTATGTTCATTTGGCACTAACATACATACTATCTATTAAGTAAGGTTTGTGATGCAGCCCTGGTCAGGTGGTGTCAGCAGTGTTGCTGATCCCCTGCTCTGTATGTGCTTTTTATGGATGTAGTAACATAAATAAAATTTGAATTTGATTATTTTCTAGACTCTTTATTTATTCCTTGATAGCTTGATCCTACTGTGTTGGTCCCTGCGTTACTGTATAATCACAAGAAGACATCATAAATGATTATCGTGGTGTGAATGGTGCAGCAAGATTCAGGGGGTCTGCGCTAGGCTTGAGGGATGTCCTAATCTCACCTTTACATTTTTGATACAATGACAGTGCCAGAATTCAAAATATAGGTATGCGCAGTTTAACCTCCACATTATGTTCTGTGAGACAGGACGCTGACCAGACATTAGCATAGTCGCATTGGCTTTTTGAGCTACTGTAGTGTAAATATAAAGGGTATTTTAATACGAAAGTAAATGTGTCAGCGATATCTCAGAAAACGAGTGGAACGCTACCATCTAGACGGCATCATGTTTAGAAGAAAGCCTTATAGGTTTCGGCTGTGTTTTGAGTGCTACTTAGCTAGTCAACTAGATAGGCTCCCTAAATACCGCATTACTGATGATGGATTAGGGACACTACTAAAGGGTTAGTTATTCATTTTGAACATAACCAAGACAAAAAATGCTGTGATATAGCGTGAAACCGGTAGAATCCTTAAAAAATACCGTGATACAAATTTTTGGGCAGACTGCCCAACTCTAATTAAGAGGAAGGTAGGAACCTGAACCTGAACCTGATACATATGTTTGAAGGAAGCCAAAAATGCACCGATAGACAATATTACGAACAACACAGAAGATCAGCCAGATGAAACAGATTCAACAAGTGAATGTGAATAAGTTTATATAATTGCAGGTGAGATAGAATATACAGGTAGTGGGGGACAAACAAACAAAGCATTACTAGTTAAAACAGAACAGGCACAAACATGAATGAACGCCATTTACAGCCTGCTACAAACAAGCAGGGCTGTTGAAATGACCAGGTGTTTACAGCTGCAGTGTCCAGAGTTAAAAGACAGATTGTTATTTCTTATTTTAATTGTGAAAATCTCAGTCGTTAAAGAATACGGACGTTGATTGAACGGACTATTGACTATTGTGAAGATACAATAATCCACAACACCCTGGAGGATCTGGGAAGATTTTGCTCTTAAGACCAAGACTCCCTGATATCATACTATTATACTGATAGTATTCGATGTAGCTGGGCTGGAATAATCATTTGGGGATGAGATTGGCCACTCCTTACTACAGTACAGTGGTACGTTGGTTCTCGACCACCTCTGAATTCATAGAATTCGGTTGTCTTATGGGCAGCACGGTGGCTTGGTGGGTACCACCGCTACCTCACAGCAAGAAGGTCCTGGATTCAGTCCCAGGGTGGAGTGGCCTGGATCCTTTCTGTGTGGAGTTTGCATGTCCACCCTGTGTCTGTGTGGGTTTACTCCTAGTTCTCCAATTTCTTCCCATAGTCCAAAGACTTGTGTTTTAGGTTAATTGATTACACTAAATTGGCATTGACTTGAGTGTATATACAGTGGAGCAAAAAAGTATTTAGTCAGCCACTGATTGTGCAAGTTCTACTTAGAAACATGAGAGAGGTTTGTAATTTTCATCATAGGTACACTTCAACCAGGAGAGACAAAATGAGAAAAAAAATTTCAAAAAAATTTCAAAAAATCACATTGTAGGGTTTTCAAAGAATTTAATTGTAAATCTTGGTGAAAATAAGTATTTGGTCACCCACAAACAAGCAAGATTTCTGGCTCTCACAGACCTGTAACTTCTTCTTTAAGAAGCTCTTCTGTTCTCCACTCGTTACCTGTATTAATGGCACCTGTTTGACCTCATTAACTGTATAAAAGACACCTGTCCACAGCCTCAAACAGTCAGACTCCAAACTCAACCATGGCCAAGACCAAAGAGCTGTCGAAGGACACCAGGAAGAAAATTGTAGACCTGCACCAGACTGGGAAGAGTGAATCTACAATAGCCAAGCAGGTTGGTGTGAATAAATCAACTGTGGGAGCAATTGTAAGAAAATGGAAGACATACAAGACCATTGATAATCTCCCACAATCTGGGGCCACACACAGGATCTCATCCCCTGATGAATGACCTGCAAAGAGCTGAGACCAAAGTAACAAGGCTACCATCAGTAGCACACTACGCCGAGAGGGACTCAGATCCTGCAGTGCCAGATGTGTCCCCCTGCTTAAGCCAGTACATGTCCAGGCCCGTCTGAAGTTTGCCAGAGAGGATATGGATGATCCCAGAGAGATTGGGAGAATATCATGTGGTCAGATGAAACCAAAATAGAACTTTTTGGTAAAAACTCAACTCACCGTGTTTGGAAGAAGAAGAATGCTGAGTTGTGCCATACCTACTGTGAAGCATGGGGATGGAAACCTCAAGCTTGGGGGCTGTTTTTCTGCAAAGGGGGCAGGACGACTGATCTGTGTTAAGGGAAGAATGAACGTGGCCATGTATTGTGAAATTTTAAGCCAAAACCTCCTTCCATCAGTGAGAGCATTGAAGATGGAACGTGGCTGGGTCTTCTAGCATGACAATGATCCCAAACACACCGTTCTGGCAACAAAGGAGTGGCTCTGTAAAAAGCATTTCAACATCCTGGAGTGGCCTAACCAGTCTCCAGACCTCAACCCCATAGAAAATTTGTGGAGGGAGTTGAAAGTCCGTGTTGCCCCAAAACATCACTGCCCTAGAGGAGATCTGCATGGAGGAATGGGCCAAAATACCAGCTACAGTGTGTGCAAACCTGGTGAAGACTTACAGGAAATGTTTGACCTCTGTCATTGCCCACAAAGGTTATGTTACAAAGTATTGAGTTGAACTTTTGTTATTGACCAAATACTTTTTTTCCATCATCATTTACAATTAAATTCTTTAAAAATCCTACAAAGTGATTTCCTGGATTTTTTTTTCTCATTTTGTCTCTCATAGTTGAAGTGTACCTATGATGAAAATTACAGACCTCTCTCATCTTTCTAAGTAGGAGAACTTGCACAATCAGTCGCTGACTAAATACTTTTTTGCCCACTGTAAATGACCACAGATGCTGATAGTGACTTTAAATAAACCAATAAACAAACAAATAGCACAAACTTGTAAGAGTCGAGCCGTGTGACTTGTTTCAGCTCAAACTTAATTCATGATTCACGATTTTCAGTATACAGTAATTCAGATTAAAAACAGCCCTTGCTCAGTGAAGAACTCCGCAATTTGTATCATGTTCTTCTGTATTTTTACATCTACAGTACTATAGAGCCAACAGGAACACAGAAATCCTCCATAACACTTTGAAGTTAACGTAGCAGGTTTAAATATCACCCTCGTTGTGCAATGGCCGTTTTTATCCCAGGTTTAAGTGTATTATTCGTGTGAGTGAGTTGCTCAGAGCAACCCCTAAAGGATCTGCTACCATGCAGTCAGTCCATCCAGGGATCCCTTATGTAGACCTGGACAACTGAGTAATATGGCCAGTTTGAATAAATACAAGTGGCTACACTGATGTCATAGTTCTTTTATGTATTGACCTTTATCCGATAGAGTCATGGGAATTCACAGTACACAAAAGAGAGCAGGACAACACCATACACAAGTCCTTATTCCAGTCTAGAGTTCTACATACGTTATCAGGGAATGATTTGTGTTCTCACTTGTGTGGAGTTTTGATTTACAGTACTGTGCAAGAGTCTTAGGCCACCATTAGATTAAATACGCAATCGTTTTAGCAGTGGTACAATGATCATATATAATTATTTTTCTTTTTCTATGCTAGCGCCCTGAGTTCAACAATACAGTGAAGTGTTAAGTGTTCAGCTTTTACTTTTCTCTTTCAATCCATTACTTACTAAATTACATTCGATTTTTCAACACTATATTATAAAATATGCTTTGTGTTAATGATTTTGGCCAACTGTAGGTTAATGTAAGTGTCAGTGTAAGTGTTAATGATACAGAATAGACTATATTAAACTCATCGGTTCATGATACATTTAACTTATAATGGATTTGTTGGAACATATCCCATTATAAATCAGGGAGCATCTGTACAATACAACTCCATTAATGCATATATTGCCTTATACAGTGTGGATTTTCCGAGGGCCTGGAATGCATTAATTCAATTTACATTATTCCTTATGGGAAATATTTGCTCAGTACTTGTCGTTTTCGGTTATCGACAAGCCTTCTGGAATGAATTAATGACAAGAACCGAAGTACCACTATATATGTAAAAGGCAAGTCTATCTTACCTACCACAAGGAGGAGCTGAAATTCTCGATCTTCTTTCCCCTCTGGAAAGTAAAAAAAAAAAAACAAAGCATCCTGTTTTACCCTTGCTTGTGCTGAAGAAGGATGTGGGGGAATGTCTGGAGCATACATACACCCTGGTCAGTGCACCAGTGCATTGTGGGGATTCTATAAATGCACCACCTGGCCTTCACATTGAAACGCACTCCCTCGGCAACTGCCGTTTCCAGAAGCTGGCTTCACCTCTGAAAAGTAATTGGCTTTCCATATTTGACAATAATGGTCAATAATGGTCCACAAGCCAGTTTGTTACAGGGTCATAGCTTGTTTAAAACAAAAACATTCCCTTGAAATAAATAGCTATATTTTCGAAATCTCCTAGGTCGTGTTTTTTTGTGTTAAAAGAAGCTAAACTGCAAAGAAGCTAAACTGCATGCAGGGTTGCACTCAGGAGCTGCTAGTGGTTTGAGCATTCCTGTCCTCAGAGGCACAAACACATAAATCACTTTGCACTCGTTCATGCCTGCAGGTCTGTGGCGTCAGATAGCTAGCAGTCCTCTTTGTTGGGTTGATCTAAGAGTTTGAGTATGTCAGATTTAAATATCGCCCTAATTGTGCGATGGCTATTTTTATCCCAGGATTAAGTGTATTATTCGTGTGAGTGAGTTGCTCAGAGCAACCCCTAAAGGATCTGCTACCATGCAGTCAGTCCATCCAGGGATCCGTTATGTAGACCTGGACAACTGAGTAATATGGCCAGTTTGAATAAATACAAGTGGCTACACTGATGTCATAGTTCTTTTATGTATTGACCTTTATCAGATAGAGTCATGGGAATTCACAGCACACAAAAAGAGCAGGACAACACCATACACAAGTCCTTATTCCAGTCTAGGGTTCTACAAGCTTATGAGTCATGTTCTCATTGTGTGAAGTTTTGATTTACAGTTCTGTGTAAAAGTCTTAGACCACCATAAGATTAGATGGATGTTTTAGATTAGATGTTTTAGTAATGGTATAATGACCATATAGAATTATGTTTCAGTCAATGTATTATAATACAACCAGAAAATACAGGAAATGTGTATGTAGTATTACAAAAAAATGAAAGAAATCAGAAAAAATCCAGCTTACATAGGCTACAGTGGGAAGTATTTAGTGTGACCTCCCCTTACACTTGAGCAACAGCAGCTTCGTCAGAATGCTTTAGCAGGATCCTTCTACTGTCTGAAGAAGCTTGATCAGGAATGGTCTTTTTGCTAAGGTAGCATCCAAGAAACTACTTTTTCAGGAGGGGAACAGGACGAAAAGACTAAGCTGTGCTAAAGCTCATAAAGATTTGAATGAAGATCAGTGGAAAAGAGTATTATGGAGTGACGAATCCAAGTTTTTTGGGTCCAGTCATCCACAATACGTTATATATGGACATTATTCCATCCACAGCTAAAACAACAAATCTAATGATGGAGTAAGATTTCTGCACAGTACTGTCATGTAGGCAAATTTTATGTTTGTGATAATTATAATTATTTCAAATAACTCAACCTGTTTTAGACATATGTTAGACATTTTAAATGATCTCACTATTTTGTCAGATATTTTAAAAAATGAAGCATTTATGACCTGGAAGAAGCAACACTATTTGCACTTGCTTTTAAACTCTGGCAAGGACATTCCATAGACGACCCAATTGCTGTTGAGCACTGTTCAGATAACCATGGCAACTCCATGTCCACATGTTCTCATTCAGAGAGGCACCATGTATGCGTGTAAACAAGAATGTCACCCGGGGAAACACAATAGATGGAGGTGACGTCTCTCTTGCTGCGTCACACACACAAAGCATTTTGCTGCTAACTCCAAACTAGTTGTGAAAGGGGATGAGACTCCTTCATAATAAACATCCCAGTCTAGACTTAATCACTAACACCTTAGCTAGTGTAGAGAGCAAGTGAAGAAATACATCTTTTAAAGACAAAGCTGTCCTCATTACAGCTGAGAAACAGCTTCAAGTAATATAGCAACCACCGAGACACTGTTATTCAGGAATTAACAGAATGGAAGTAGTCCTGACCAGACTTAAGGACTTTTCATCTAAGGAAGCTACTTTTGATGACTACAAAGCAGCAGTGATGTTCGGAAACCAGCCGCTGGCAGAGGAAGTGTGCAGGGAGGAGAGATTGAAGTGTGACCATGCGGGACGCCTGAACATTGAGAACGCTTTGGCCTGGCTGAGACGAGAGCTGGTAAGATCTACTAAAGAGCATTCGCACAATCCTTTCTTTGATAACACAAGTTGCATGTTCCTGTGTGTAGATGCTTTCTCATTCCAAATATTAAGCATTAAGTATTACAACATGTATATAGTGGGGAAAAAAGTATTTAGTCAGCCACTGATTGTGCAAGTTCTCCTATTTTGAAAAATGAGAGAGGTCTGTAATTTTCATCATAGGTACACTTCAACTATGAGAGACAAAAATCCAGGAAATGACATTGTAAGATTTTTAAAGAATTTAATTGTAAATCATGGTGGAAAATAAGTATTTGGTCACCCACAAACAAGCAAGATTTCTGGCTCTCACAGACCTGTAACTTCTTCTTTAAGAAGCTCTTCTGTCCTTGTAGACCTGCAGCAGGCTGGTGTGAATAAATCAACTGTGGGAGAAATTGTAAGAAAATGGAAGACATACAAGACCATAGATAATCTCCCTCGATCTGAGGCCCCATGCAAGATCTCATCCCGTGGGGTCAAAATGATCATGAGAACGGTGAGCAAAAATCCCAGAACTACACAGAGAGACCTGATAAATGACCTGCGGTGTGCTGGGACCAAAGTAACAAAGGCTACCATCAGCAACAAACAATGAAATTCTTTACAAATCCTACAATGTGATTTCCTGGAAATTTTTCTCATTTTGTCTCTCATAGTTGAAGTGTACCTATGATGACAATTACAGACCTCTCTCATCTTTCTAAGTAGGAGAACTCGCACAATCAGTGGCTGACTAAATACTTTTTTGTCGCACTGTATATGTAGTTATAGTACAGTATAGTTATTATAAATAGAACCACAGATGTTTATATCATTATCCAGTATAGTATGAAATGATGAGTCCAATATAATGATATAATGTAAGCACTATAATCCAAGCCTATTTCCTGAGCGATACTGCACTGAAACTTGCTGAACTAAACCACAAATCCTTCAGGGTGGTCCTGGTAGTCCTGGAGCACTCATGAAATTTTATAGTGGACTCATGCACTGGTCCAGACAGCTTGAACCCCCTGAACAGCAGAGGTCATCTTGCTTGTTTAAGCCAAACAGTAAAAGTCACTGGGCACCTTGTCACTGACATACAGAACTAATTGCTTCAACATCTCCCAACCAGCATTCCCATAGGATAAATGCGCAGCAACTCCTTACTCAAAGATATATCACCTGACATTTACAGCCTTTGCCACAGCAGTCTCACATCCTTATGCATCATTTAGCACAGGTGTCTTTAATATGGCAAAAAACATGATATTTGAAGCTGTATTCAAAATACAGGACATGTATCAGTATTTACATTGACTAAAGTGTCGGTAAGCAATAAAAAACAAATACCCACTGGTCTTATTACATGTTCAAGTCATTTTAACATTAAGTAATTTGTACATCAGTGCTTGTTACTATAAGTAATGGTGTTACTCAGTGTTTTAAAAGTACTCGCAATACTCTTCAGCATTATTGTGATATAAATTAGCAGCATCATATCCTCATATCATATCACTCCTATAATGGAGTGAAAGCAGGGATACTACTAGTAAAAATTACTTTACTACATGTAGCTGTCCTTTAGTTTCTACTTGAGAAGAATATAAGCAAGAAACGCTTAAGTTTTAGAAGTACTGTAATGTTTTATAGTTCCAAAGGTACATAGGCTACTTCTAACCTACCCATCTTAAGTAAGCGTAACACAATTTGTATTGTGGCATGAAAACTACTTTAAACAGTAGACTAGGAATTCTTAAAGGATGAAACCTTGTGTAGCCAAGTCGGGTAGAGCAGGCTTTTGAAAATTAAGGAATTCTTCTTGTATTCCACAAAACAAATCCTTCATGTAGGACAAGGAGGGAGAAGTCAGAGAGTCATAATTTTGGTTGTGTTTTGTTTAATTTTTTATGTAGGTCTAGTCAGCTTTTATGCAATGATCAAATCAGGTCAGTAAAGTCAGTCAGCCAATAAAAAGTCTGCTGTGCTCTGATTGGTACTTTTCAGTTTGAAAAAATCTTATTTCTGCTGCTTAGACATTTCCTGTCAATAGTACCAACAGGTAACAGATGTTTCATAAGTGTAGTGTACTCAAACATACTAATTTCTACTTGTAAATGTAGTTTAGGGAAAGTAAGAAGTATGGAATAGCAGAAACTATACTTTTGATACTAAAATAGAACTAGCTGAATTAGTTGAAAGTACAGAAATTTAATAAATGTACCTCATTACTGTCCAAAACTGTTTAGTTCACCTGTAGTTCAGCAATATATTTTAACATTGAATTCAGCATCTTATGAAACACCTCAGAAAGGCATACCTCATAACTGTAATTTAGAGAGCACTGAATTACCTTACTCAAATTAAACAATAATAATAATTTTAAAAAAATTTCCATTTTCCTTTCTGTTTTTATTTAAAATCCAACAACATTCCTTTGTTATTGAATGTTTTTACAAATTCCTATGTGTGCGTCATGTCTGCTACAGTCATAAAATATTCATCTCTGGCACCTCTTATATTGAGAAGTATTAGAATTAATGCTAGAACACTGACCTATTGAAAATCCACAGATGCCATGTATAAACTCAAAACCTGTTTATTCTCCAGTTGGAATATAATGATTTTCATCTGTGAACACACAAAAACTCAGAGAAATATAATGACCTTTACTACAGCACATACAGTATGACAGTATATCCAAAATTATATAAAAATAATCAAATTATTATATATAATCAAATAATGAAACAGTTCCCAAACTAACTGGAATAAAATGTACAGCATCCTAGAAATTAATTTCCTTTTCAGTTTTTCATCAAAAGATGTAGGCAAAGCACTTTCCCTACACTTTTAACACTTTTTTAAACATCTATACTAATCTTATACTATTTTAACATTAATATCTCCCAGTGACAACTTATATATATATATATATATATATATATATATATATATATATATATATATATTATATATATATATATAATCTACACTATATTAGCACTATAGTCTTACAATATAATATATATATATATACATATATATATATATATATATATATATATATAAAACACTGGTTGTGCTTATGCATTGGGTGAGATTCCAAAATAAAATTGATCAACAGTATAACAGAAGAGTAAAACTAAAGGCTGAACACTGTGTTCTGTGCCCTTCTGTTAGAGAGTAATCATGGCTTGAGCTAGTACATGAATGAAATACAGTGACATTTCCAAGAAAATAACTCTTTCGCACTCACTTGATTGTAGGGGGATCCTAAAATTGTGAAGGGTCTGTATTTTAGTCAGCTTAATTTGACTTTTCTCACCATTATCTCATTATGCCCAGAAATTTCAGCATAAACACTGGGTTCCCAGAGCACACTCTAACATTTCTGTAACTAGTGAATTCACTTAGAAGAAAAGATTTAGGCAGGAACACTTTTTGGTCCTCCAGTCCCCAGCTTGGAATGTGCTGCAAATTAGTATATTAATGGGCACAATGAAACCAATTAGAATGCCTCAGCTACTCATAAAGAATGAAGCGAGCATTATCATCTGAAAGCGAGAGACTGTCAGGCTGAAGTTTCAGTCATTACACACATTAGTTATGGGCATCATTAATACAGTTTGTGTAACTGTTGTTTAATATGATTTTATGCCATTGACTAGTTCACTCAGTAATTTTTAAACACGTTAAACATATACAGTAATTTGGTACCATAATAACTGTGTAACGGTCGGTTTAATGGGTGTTCTTTTGCAATCTTTTTTCTGTGTCTCTTTGTCATTATAACAACCTGAAACTGACAGTCAGGCAACACTGTGTGATACTTTTGATCACCAAGACAGACTGCTGGACAGCTATTCACAATTTAATTAAAGCTAGAATTCGGTACTCCAGGGACTGCTTGTTGTAGTGGGGCACAGCTCTGCCCCTATGCTTGCCAATCAGTCGTTGGGGTACAACTGTGCATAATAAATAAGCCTGTTAAGCACTAAATAGATTAAGTGATTTAACACAAGTGGGCGTTACTTCTGCCATGGATAAGAAATGAAGAACAAATTAACACTAAATAATATGGATTAATTGCATTAACTAAATTATATTGCCATGAGCATCGGGCATCATGGGAAATGTAGTGCCTGTAGTGAATTTGCATGGCATGTCCGGTAGTGCTGCTCAGCAATCCAGGATAAAATTGACGTATTTACCCTCGTAATTTTAGTGGGATACAGCAACATTTTACTAAGGCAAGTGCAACAGTAAAGTGGGTTTGATGACGCCCCTGCAGTGCTCTGTTCGTACTCATTTTTACTTTGTATAAAAAGCCAATATTGTCACAATTGGCCCATTTTTCTCATTAAAAACAGTAAGGTGAAGCTCATCCCATTCCCTGTACTTGTTACATAATTACTTAATATTTTAATGAACTAACAAATATAAAAATATTCTAGGGCCATTAAACTGACATTAATGTAAGGAGGTATAAGGAGAACAGGGACGGCATTTGTCTGGTCAGATTCATTCAGCCAGCCATAATGGTGAAACTGTAATCCATTATGTGAACAAAAAGCAGCATGGGTTTTCTTTCTTCAATTGACTTTTCAGTTACTCTATGATTTTGAATACAGTAATACAGAAATCATCAAGGTCTCACTGTTTGTACTGGAAACTGTAAAGTGCTGCCATGCTACTGAAAGAAGATGTTGTTATGGACGGAGCCATGTTGATCTGGTAGTTTTGTGTGTATCTGATTACTTATGCCCATGTAAACCTGTTAACTGAGTTATTGTTAGTTGTTTTATTTTTGCAGTTTATTACATTATGTCGTATATCATATTATGTGAGGTTATTATGTAACTGAGTTTGCCTCTCTTGTTCCAATCCAGATGGAGATGCGCTCTCAGGACCAGGCTCTTATCCGGCAGCTCATGGACCTCCATGCAGGTATACAGGAGCTGAAGCAGGAATGTGCTTTGGATGAGGAAGAGGAGGAGGACGACGAGGATGAAGACGAGTCCTGGGACTCCAGCAGTGATGCGAGTGGAAGCAGTGTCTCCTCCTATATGTGCTTTTACTCGTCTGTCTACTCCCCTTTCCGCACCAGTCCACTTCATTTGGGCTCTCTTACTAAGAGGGCCTTTGGTCGACGCAGCTCACTGCCTTAACAGACTCACAGTCAGTGAACATACCGCTGCACAGAGGTTTCATTAGCACTGTCCTCACATTGTGTTCTGAAGTAGCACTGCTTGCATTCAACAACAATACCAGAAACAATAGAGCATTACTGTCATTGAGGGTAGCATTCAAGAAAATTGTGATTGAGTGCTTTTCAGTCTGCTGATCATCATCACAGATCTCAGTCTGACAAGGTCTTTTTAGAAAGGCTGCTATTCTCTGCTGTGAGTTTTCGGAATTTATTTCACTGACAAACTTTATTCTGATAAAGTTCTCTAGAATGTGCACGAGTATACATGTGTTTGTTGTGTGTTTGCACAAGAATCTGATTCCTTGACACTTCCTGTTAACGGGGTTGCCTGTTAGACCACTTTTTGTACGTTGTGTGATGAATTAAACATGTAGAGGAATTAAAGCAATAGTCTGGTTAAATAATCACATTTACACAATTCTTTACGTAAAGGCTTACCAGACAGGCAAGACTTTAGCTACTTAGTTTCACACTGGCACCTGTGTTAATTTTGACAGCAAATTCTGATTTAGTTTCAGTCATAGTCTTTTGACTACAATGTAATTTAGTTTTAGTCGACTAACTATAATAACATCACAGTCGACTAAATCTACACTACAGTTGACTACAATATGACATGTAAAGGTTGCAATACGTACATGCTTTTGTTTTACATTTTCCTTTAATTATTTAAATCCTTATATGCACTTAGATGAAATGAAACATCTGCATGCATGCACTGATAACAAAAGTATAGATTAAAGTGGTTATAACTCAATTTCCACCATAGATCTGCTTCACACTCGGTGCGGACATTCAGCAGATATTTCATTTTCATTTCATTTACAGCATTTAGCAGACGCCCTTATCCAGAGCGACTTACAATTGGTACAGTCTTACAATCCAAGCAATTGTGGGTTAAGGGCCTTGCTCAAGGACCCAACAGTGGCAGCTTGGCAGAGGTGGTCCATAGTCCAGTACCTTAACCGCTAGGCTACACAGTCCCTAGAATAGAATCAAGCTGGAATGAATCATGTATAATTAGATCTAATTAAGATAGAAACTCAGGTCTATATGCATGCATTGATAACAAAAGTATACAGTAAAATGGTCACCAAAGCTCCACCAATCTGATATAAACTCGGTGTGGACACTCATGAGATATTGTAGAATAGAATCAATGATATATTATGAGCTTTACTAAACATATAAGAACAGATATATGTGCATGCCCTATATGCATTTATTCATAATTACAGTATAAAACGGAGTTATGTCATCCGAATTCTCATAAAAGATAGTATGAACACATTTTAGGCAAAGTAAAATATATCCACGTCGCGAACTGGAAACATATTTGAATCCATACTTTATTCGCTGAAATATTGGTTTCAACATAATGAACGAGTGCGTTTGCAACGTACTACCGTAATACCGCTAAAATAGGAGTTCGCTTTATTTAGGTGCTGATAGCTCGACCGCAGTTTCAGCATGACATGCCTGCTGATGTCGTTTCGAGTTTGTTGTGTTTTCACCGGCCCAAACGGCTTGTTTCCTTTACATCAAATTAGAAATGTGTCCATACATCGAATCTCCTCTTTCTCAAATGTTTTCACACTGTCCAATTGGTTTCCTGCGAAACAGTATCTTCCCGGGTCCAATCAAATGTGGGCGTCTATTGGATTGAATGTCGCCTCTGCCAAACATTTTCGTCTCGTTTTTATTCGTTGACGAAAGTGTCTATTCATTTCGTCCTAGTTTATCATCGTTTCGTTTTCGTTAGAAAAAAAGGTCGTTGACGAAAACTATGACGAAAATCAGTGGTCAACGAAATTAACACTGACTGGCACTATAAGGCTACCATAGCTAAATGTATCAGAATTAAGAAGTCATTGTTGATAGTAGGCTAATACACTCACCAGCCATTTTATTGGGTACATCTCCTTGTTTCTACACTCATTGTCCATTTTATCAGTTCCACTTACTATATAGAAGCACTTTGTAGTTCTACAGTTACAGACTGTAGTCCATATGTTTCTCTACATACTTTGTTCTTCCCCTTTACTCTGTTCTCTAATGGTCAGGACCCCCACAGATCAGGTACTATTTGGGTGGTGGATCATTCTCAGCACTGCACTGACACTGATGTGCTGGTATGAGTGGATTAGACACAGCAGTGCTGCTGGAGTTTTAAACACCTCAGTGTCACTGCTGGACTGAAAATAGTCCACCAAACAAAAATGATCAGCAACCAGTATCCTGTGAGAGCTGATGAAGGATTAGAGGATGGCTAACACAAACTGTGCAACAACAGTTGTCTCACACTTGTATAGTATCTGATCTATGGTGGTCCTGTGGTGGTCCTGGCCCTTAGAGAACAGACTAAAAAGGACTAACAAAGTATGTAGAGAAACAGATGGACTACAGTCTGTAATTGTAGAACTACAAAGTGATTCTGTATGGTAAGTGGAACTGATATAATGGACAATGAGTGTAGAAACAAGGAGGTGTACCTACTAAAGTGATCGGTGAGTGTATTTCCGTTGTGTACTAAAGTTACAAATTGTTATTACGTACCAGCCATGTAATTTATCATATTGGTTATCTGAGGTTACAGATTATACAGCCAATCTTAACCCAACCCCGGCATCTCCGGTTTCCCGCGACACTGACCAAGGATTAAGCGGATAACAAAATGAATGAATGAGTGAATGAATACTCACTGGATGAAAACTTAGTCGCCTATGACTAAAACGTACCTAATAGCGTGTAAAACCTCAATTAATTCTGATGAGAATTTCCTGTAGACTGAGATTCAAGCTACTGCTGGTAGACCCATATGACCGTACGCTTCGATACACTTTCAAATTCAGCTACTTCCTTCACACTATGGCCTTTGGCACACCCAAAATGCAATCACTCCTTTTTGCCATATCTGCTTTGCGACCAATTTTCAACACATCGAACGAGACATTCAGAACATTAACTTACAGTTGGGCAAAATCATTAACATAAAGATTATTTTATAATAAAGTGCTGAATATGTCATGTAATTTATTGAATAATGTACTGAAAGTGAAAAACGAAATGATTATTGTCGCGACCATGGCTTTTCCTCACTACATTTCCCAGCGCTCTTCACTCCTGCCATGTGACTCCCTACATTAGGCACTGCCGATTTCTTTGTTTTGCAGGGGAGAATGTTGGTGAGTATCATAAAGCTTTCCCGGTTGCCTGGTATTACTTGTACAGTTTCTGTTGAATCTGTATTTATGTGTATTATTGGATTTCCATCGTATACAGTCAAAATATCGTAAGCAATGCGATATAAAGTATACTTTCATTTCTTGCTAGTGCCAACATGTTCCTAGCTGAAGTGAAATACTAAAGATGCTCACATCACATTGCAAAAAATAAAAATAAAAATACAGCAAACACCAGCAGTTTTGGATGCTGATATGTTGGACAACCAGCAACACCATGCTGATGATTGATGATAGTTTACCTGGTGAACTTACATGATGTTGTCAGTGTTCTGTACAAGGCAAGGAGGTCATAAAATTCAGCACATTGACTGCATTTAGTATGTGGAATATTTTGTGTCTCCCAGAAAAAAAAATACTTCATTTCTTTCCTAATACTGTACCTAGCTTTATATCATCCTACAGTGGTGCTTGAAATTTTTTGAACCCTTTAGAATTTTCTATATTTCTGCATAAATATGACCTAAAACATCATCAGATTTTCACACAAGTCCTAAAAGTAGATACAGAGAACCCAGTTAAACAAATGAGACAGAAATATTATACTTGGTCATCTATTTATTGAGGAAACTGAGCCAATATTACATATGTGAGTGGCAAAAGTACATGAACCTTTGCTTTCAATAACTGTAACTAAACATTTCCTGTAACTGTTGATCAGTCCTGCACACCGGCTTGGAGAAATTTTAGCCCATTCCTCCATACAGAACAGCTTCAACTCTGGGAGGTTGGTGGGTTTCCTCACATTAACTGCTTGCTGAAGGTCCTTCCACAACATTTCCATTGGATTAAGGTCAGGACTTTGACTTGGCCATTCAAAACATTAACTTTACTCTTCTTTAACCATTCTTTGGTAGAACGACTTGTATGCTTAGGGTCATTGTCTTGCTGAATGACCCACCTTCTCTTGAGATTCAGTTCATGGACAGATGTCCTGACATTTTCCTTTAAAATTCTCTGACATAATTCAGAATTCATTCTTCCATCAATGATGGCAAGCTGTCCTGGCCCAGATGCAGCAAAACAGGACCAAACCATGATACTACCACCACCATGTTTCACTGATGTGTTAAGGTTCTTATGTTGGAATGCAGTGTTTTCCTTTCTCCAAACATAATGCTTTTCTTTTAAACCAAAAAGTTCTATTTTGGTCTCATCCGTCCACAAAGCATTCTTCCAATAGCCTTCTGGCTTGTCCACATGATCTTTAGCAAACTGCAGACGAGCTGCAATGTTCTTTTTGGAGAGCAGTGGCTTTGTCCTTGCAACCCTGCCATGCACACCATTGTTGTTCAGTGGTGTTCTGATGGTGGATTCATGAACATTAATTGTAGCAAATGTGAGAGACACCTTCAGTTGCTTAGAAGTTACCCTGAGGTCCTTTGTGACCTTGCCAACTATTACACGCCTTGCTCTTGGAGTGATCTTTGTTGGTCAACCACTCCTGGGGAGGGTAACAATGATCCTGAATTTCCTCCATTTGTACACAATCTGTGTGACTGTGGATTGGTGGAGTCCAAACTCTTTAGAGATGGTCTTGTAACCTTTTACAGCCTGATGAGCATCAACAACTCTTTTTTGAGGACTTTTTGGATTCCTTATTTCAGTGTTTGACATGTTACTAGCCCTGACAAAAAATACTGAGTCACCACACTTGGATGATGTACTTTTTGACTTTCACAGATGTCTTGGCATCAAACAATTTTGTTTCATAGCCAAACATTCTGGCTTTGTGAATCATGCCTTAAACAACTTAAATCAAATTAAATTATAAACTGAATTATTTTAATTAATAGCATATTTTTTCCATTTAATTGATATGCCTTTCATGAGGAACAACTGTAGCAAAATTCATTATCATTCTGACAAATGACTTCATCACCAACATACAGTATTTCGTATTGATAGAATAAGAAAGTGTCCAAAATTTCAGTCTACACCAGTGCATTGTCTGTTGAGGTAGTGATTTCCACCCTCTGTTCTAATACCTAACATGTCTTTCTATATATCAATCCCATTTCTTTTAGCCAAGTTCAGTTGTATCACAAACATTGACCTCTCTTTCTGCTCATTTGTTTTTCATCTGTTAAAAACTGGTTTAATATCTGTGATTTATTTATTTGCTATGGAGCTGGGTAAACATCCTCTGAGTGTGGTGATTCTATCATTTTTGCCAGTGGTAGTATTCAAAATAATCAGTCCAAGAGTTTTTGATGGTTTTGAGGCCTAGTAATATTGCTGGTCAGATTGCTGTTTCTGAATTCTGCAACACATTGCTATTGATAAATGCGACTCATTAACACACGGAGCCGATAATGAAGTTCTTTATCATATTTCTGACAGACACTCATTAAGCATGATGTATTGGATCCATAAGGAAAGCTTTTCGTTAGAGAATATGAAGCCCTGCACTTGATAAATAAGACTGCAAATAGGGTGTTTAGTTGGAACAATTTATGATCCATAAAGCTTACATAAAAATGGCATTCCATTATAACACTAATACCAGTTGCTAAAATGTCAATATCATAAATGAAAGGTTATCAGTAGAATGATGCAAAAGGTTGCTATAGTGTATTAATATCCCTCCATCTATACAAGTACCTTTACCCTCAACATGAACACTTAGGAGTTCCATTCTTGTAAACTGTGTTTTGTTGTTGGTACTACCGACTTAGGTACTCTGTGATGGATTCTGGGTTGCACATACAATGGGGCAAAAAAAGTATTAAGTCAGCCACTGATTGTGCAAGTTCTCCGACTTAGAAAAATGAGAGAGGTACACTTTCATCATAGTTACACTTCAACTATGAGAGACAAAATCAGAAAAAAAATCCAGGAAATCACATTGTAGAATGAAAAAGAATTAAGAAAATTAAGAAAATAAGTATTTGGTCACCCACAAACAAGCAAGATTTTTGGCCCTTACAGACGTGTAACTTCTTCTTTAGGAAGCTCTTCTGTCCTCCACTCGTTACCTGTATTAATGGCACCTGTTTGATCTCGTTATCTGTATAAAAGTCACCTGTCCAAAGCCTCTAACAGTCAGACTCCAAACTCAACTATGGCCAAGACCAAAGAGCTGTCGAAGGACACCAGGAAGAAAATTGTAGACCTGCACCAGGCTGGGAAGAGTGAATCTACCATAGGCAAGCAGGTTGGTGTGAATAAATCAACTGTGGGAGCAATTGTAAGACATAAAAGACCATTAAAAATCTCCCTCGATCTGGGGCACCACGCAAGATCTCATCCCGTGGGGTCAAAATGATAATGTGATCGTTGAGCAAAAATCCCAGAATTACACGGAGGGACTTGATGAATGATCTGCAGAGAGCTGGGACCAAAGTAGCAAAGGCTACCATCAGTAACACACTACACAGAGAGGGACTCAGATTCTGCAGTGTCAGGCGTGTCCCCCAGCCAGTACATGTCCAGCTCGTCTGAAGTTTGTCAGAGAGCATATGGATGATCCAGAAGAGGATTGGGAGAATATCATGTGGTCAGATGAAACCAAAATAGAACTTTTTGTTAAAAATTCAACTCGCTGTGTTTGGAAGAAGAAAAATGCTGAGTTGCGCCATACCTACTGGGTAGCATGAGGGTAGAAACATCATGCTTTGGGGCTGTTTTTTTGCAAAGGGGACAGGACGACTGATCCATAGTAAGGGAAGAATGAACGGGGCCATGTATTGTGAGATTTTAAGCCAAAACCTCCTTCCATCAGTGAGTGCATTGAAGATGGAACGTGGCTGGGTCTTCCAGCATGACAATGATCCCAAACACACCGCTCAGGCAACGAAGGAGTGGCTCCGTAAAAGTATTTCAAGGTCCTGGAGGTCCTAGCCAGTCTCCAGACCTCAGCCCCATAGAACATTTGTGGAGGGAGTTGAAAGTCCGTGTTGCCCCAAAACATCACTGCTCTAGAGGAGATCTGCATGGAGGAATGGGCCAAAATACCAGCTACAGTGTGTGCAAACCTGGTGAAGACTTACAGGAAACGTTTGACCTCTGTCATTGCCAACAAAGGTTATGTTACAAAGTATTGAGTTGAACCAAATTTATTGACCAAATACTTATTTTCCACCATAATTTTACAATTAAATTCTTTAAAAATCCAACAATGTGATTTCCTGGATTATTTTTTCTCATTTTGCCTCTCATAGTTTGAAGTGTACCTATGATGAAAGTTACAGGTTTCTTTCATTTTTCTAAGTAAGAGAACTTGCACAATCAGTGGCTGACTAAATACTTTTTTGCCCCACTTCACCACTCACCTCACATCCCTTCCTAAACAAAGTGGATATTATTATTTTTATTATATAATAAAAATATTTTTTTAAAACGTTGGCCTTATTTTATTCCTGGAATGAATGAGACAGATGTACATTTGTTAAGATTAAAAGTAATCATTTGCTGTAGTCTAATATAATATTTTGACACGAATGAGGCTGGAAGATGTAATGTATGGCATGGCATGTTAAAACTCATTTTATTCACTGGTTTCTCATTTTTATTATAATCACGCAATAATGATATACAAACCTAGCATCCTCTGTGAAGTGCCAGCATCTATCTATCTATCTCTCTCTCTCTCTCTCACAAACACACACCACGTACATTATGGTAGGTTTGGCAGTATTTCAAAACAAATATCTAAAAAATTCTGTCTTTGACCTTGGGGATTAAAGTTCCATTTAAACATAAACCAAGCCTTACTATTAATAAAATATTCCATGTCATATTCCTCAGTTTATAAAATAAAGCAAGCTCCATACGTGACAAAACTACAGCACGTAGGTAACCTACATTGAAAAATCTCATTCAGGACATGCAGATTTTTTGGCGTTAATGCATGCAAGCACTCATAAGTCCATTATAAAGTAATCAGAAGAACTTCAGACCAGGAGATTTTTTTGTTTGTCCAGCTAATCATGTCTGACATGTTTGGTTTCTCCTGTGTATGGTCAAGTGCTGGTCGACGTGATTAGGCTCCAATAAAAGAAGATTGCTCTCTCTCCTCAGTCTCTGGATCTCTCTATTGAGGCCCCAACAGGGTCTGGGCCAGCTGCCGATCCTGTGAACGCATCTCCAAACTGCATGGAAAAGACAAAAAAATATTTTTCAGCATTTCAGAAACTCAGTGAACTCTATCAGCTGTAATCAGCCAATGCTAAATACAATCAGTATATAATCTACCACACATATATATATATATAATATATATATATATATATATATATAATATATATATATATATATATATATATATATATATATATATATATATATACACACACACAATATACATTATATACGCATCTCTATATATGTGTGTGTATATAATGTGTATATACACACGCACACACACGCACACACACATACACACACATACACACACACACACACACACACACACACACACACGCATTCACCATGTGACAGGCTGATTTCTGTGTTTGGCAGGTGCCAGGAGAACACAATCTATCCAAAATTGCATACTGTCAGCTGTAAAGTGTGGTAGAGGAGGAATAATGAGCACTTTTTCCATAGCTTGGACTGAGCCCCTGTCATTCAAACCAAACAACAGCAAGACAAAATATAAATAATACAAACTCTATAATGATCTGCTATAATGGTCAGTAAAGTTAGAAAATATTTTTATTTGTGCTACAGCATCAGTGCTGAAAAACACCAGTCCCGTTGTAAGGTTTTAAAAGAAACTGAATAATTATAGTCTGTCTTCACTGTGGATACAGTGGTGCTTGAAAGTTTGTAAACACTTTATTTTCTATATTTCTGCATAAATATGAGCTAAAACATCATCAGATTTTCACACAAGTCCTAGAAGTAGACAAAGAGAACCCAGTTACACAAATGAGACAAAAATATTACACTTTGTCATATATTTATTGAGGGAAATGATCCAATATTCATATTAGTGAGTGGCAAAAGTATGTGAACCTCTAGGAATAGCAGTTAATTTGACGGTGAAATTAGAGTCAGGTGTTTCCAATCAATGGGATGACAATCAGGTGTGAGTGGGCACCTTGTTTTAGTTATAGAAAGTCTGCTTTTCACAACACGTTTGTGGAAGTGTATCATGGCATGAACAAAGGAGATTTCTGAAGACCTCAGAAAAAGAGTTATTGATGCTCATCAGGCTGGAAAAAGTTATAAAACCATCTCTAAAGAGTTTGGACTCCACCAATCCACAGTCAGACATATTGTCTGGAATTCAAGCCCATTGTTACCCTCTCCAGGAGGAGTCGACCAACAAAGATCACTCCAAGAGCAAGACGTGTAATAGTTGGCGAGGTCACAAAAGACCCCAGGGTAACTTCTAAGCAACTGAAGGCCTCTCTCACATTGGTTAATGTTAATGTTCATGAGTCCACCATCAGAAGAACACTGAACAACAATGGTGTGCATGGCAGAAAGGAGAAAGCCACTGCTCTCCAAAAAGAAGATTGCTGCTCATCTGCAGTTTGCTAAAGATCACGTGGACAAGCCAGAAGGTTATTGGAAGAATGTTTCGTGGACGGATGAGACCAAAATAGAACTTTTTGGTTTAAAAGAAAAGCGTTATGTTTGGAGAAAGGAAAAACACTGCATTCCAGCATAAGAACCTTATCCCATCTGTGAAACATGGTGGTGGTAGTATCATGATTTGGGCCTGTTTTGCTGCATCTGGACCAGGACGGCTTGCCATCATTGATGGAACAATGAATTCTGAATTATATCAGAGAATTCTAAAGGAAAATGTCAGGACATCTGTCCATGAACTGAATCTCAAGAGAAGGTGGGTCATGCAGCAAGACAACGACCCTAAGCACACAAGTCGTTGTACCAAGAATGGTTAAAGAAGAATCAAGTCAAAGTCCTGACCTTAATCCAATGGAAATGTTGTGGAAAGACCTGAAGCAAAGGTTCACATACTTTTGCCACTCACTAATATGTAATATTGGATCATTTTCCGCAGTAAATAAATGACCAAGTATAATATTTTTGTCTCATTTGTTTAATTGGATTCTCTTTATCTACTTTTATGACTTGTGTGAAAATCTGATGATGTTTTAGGTCATATCTATGCAGAAATATAGAAAACTCTAAAGAGTTCACAAACTTTCAAGCACCGCTGTAGATATGTAGCACAGGATCAGTTCAGCTGATGCTGTGGAGGGTCCTGTAGACACTTTACTGTGATACTATACGTTTAAAGTTTGCTGTTTCTCACAATTTTTCTCACACATTCGTCAGTTTATATTTATCAAACTACTAATTGAAGTATTGTGAACTAAAAAACCCTGTGCACTGCCAGTGAAGAAAAACACATGATGACGACAAAACACATCCAAATCATGAAAAATGTAAGTTTTTCAGTTAAGGTACATTTCGGAAACAAGAAACCCAATTCACTCACCAGTTCGGATCGTAACCAGGTAATTGCTCCATCTACCTTGGCTCTGCGAAGTTCTTCATTAGCTTGAAAACTTCTGTTAGTAATCGTCGGCTCGTCATCGTTTTCGGAAGACACTCTTGGCTCTGCTGTTGTTCTGAAAGCATGGATAAGCTTGTTCTTGATGTTCTCAAGTACCATGACAGACACCGAGTCTTCATACTGAGTCTCTGCGTTCATTGTGGCATCCAACAGAGTGAATGAGTGTGTGTGAGAAGATGCCCTGGTCCCACTAATAGGCTTTCTCAGGGGATTGACTGCATTCACGCAACTTCCCCACACACACACTCACATATATTTGGTCTGGGGTCGTACATCAGTGACTTGTCCTGTACATTCTTTCTAGTTAACTCTCCAAAACTCTCCCCACACTGTCACTGACGAGCAACAAGTGTGTTAGTCCGTCTCTTGTCTCCTTCCAGACTGGGCCTGGCTTGTTTTTGTCACTGTTACTATGGAGAATTCTCCCTCCACCCATTCCTGCCATTAACAGCGATACGAATGAAGGGACATTGTGGACAAAGACTGTTGTTTCTTCCAAAAGAAGTGAAAAGGTGCAGGGGGGCCTTGCTCACTCTCTCTTTCACTCACCCCCCATCACACACCCATTCAGCCTTTGTGTGAGAAATGGGCTGCGAGAGAGATCTCAGTCTTTGTGATGGAGTACAGTGTCTTGACAGCTAGTTTTCTTCTGGCCTTTAGGCAGGATTTACAGGCCAGAAAGAAAACCATGCTCATCACCACCATACATCAAACCAGACAGCGATTAAGAAGTTGGAGTCTGTGCTTTTCACTTGGGCTACAGAGCTTTGCCATGGTGAAACAGAATTAGCACTTTTCTGTATAAAAGGAGTGTATTCCCCAAGAGGCAATCAATCCTCAGCTCCCTGCCAGGCTTGACACAATCCTTTTGCTTTCGCTGTAGAAACAGAAACAGAAGGCTAGTGTACTCTCTGGCTTCACACAGGACACAGCCGACACTTGCTACAAAGCGGGTGTTAAGCATATGCAAAATGGCCTCTTCATTGACCAAACCTAACTCACAGCGATTTCATATAGAGATTTGTGAGGTATCTGGAGGAAGCAGTGCTTGAGGAGCATAGGTACATTTATTTCAACTCATTACACATTAAGTGCAGATCTATCAAGCTGTTGAAATGTGGAATTTCAGTGGTTACCAAATATCAAGCTCTTTATGCAAGAGAGTGAGACACAGAGTGAAAAAGAGATACAGAGGGAGGCATGTGGCACGGAATACTTTGTGACATCCACATTAAGGTGCTCATTAGAGCATGCGCTAATGTGAGATTAAGCCTTAAGGTCAGTCAGTGAAGCAAAACATGGCAATACAACAGAAGATGAATGAGCAACCATTAAACACACTGTGACACTCGAGAGAAAGACATTTAGCAACTGCAGGGTGTCTCTGTTCTATTAACCCAGAACATTCTATGGGAGGTATATAATATTGCATGCCATGGAAAAGCCATTTTGTGACACAGGACGTTGACTGGACATAACCATACGTCTTGTGCTAAGTCTTGTGCAGAAGTCAAAACTGTGTGCAAATGATAAGAGAAACCTCAGAAAACATGAGTGGAACGCTACCATCTACACAGCATCCCTAATGCCACCATATTTTTCACTTCTGGAAATTCACAACAATTATGGAAAATACTGTAATGTACTGTTAAGGCCCTGTCTAGGGGAAAGCCGTAACACTTAAGAGGATGGAATGATGGACCTGATACTTTTGTACCAGCTGTTTATGGCCACAACGTCTGAAGTTAGACAGATTTTATTTCCTATCGTAATTTATTATCATTTTAAGACCTCAGTTGTTAAAGCAAACAGGCGTTGATCGGAAGGTCATTAAACTCTGCGTACCTATACAGTTTGGGAAGGGTTTCAAACTAACCTTTTCTTTTGAATTTGCCATCTTTATGGATATTTCTGTATACATCCCTGAGCCATCATTTCCCTTTCAGTTGATACTGGTAATTGTTGTGCACTATTCAAGGAAATAGCCAGCTGAAGACCTGTAAGGGATCTGTTTCTCAAACTAGAGTTGGTTTTTTTCTGTCCTGGCTTCTTTTTTCTGTCCTGGTCCAATCCAGTTTGCCCTTTTCTTGCAAGACAGCAGAGAAAACCTGTGTACAGAATTTCTTGGCGAGCTGACAGATGAAAAGGTCTTCATTTTCCGAAACAACAACAGAATGCCATTTTTCTTGAGAAAGCAATAACACATTGCAAAATAGCTACTATGTAATAAACACTCACATCACTTACACATTCTTGTGTCTACACTCCATTTCGTCAGTTCCACTTACCATATACTGTAGAAGCACTTTGTAGTTCTAAAATTACAGATTGTAGTCCGTCTGTTTCTCTACATACTTTGTTAGTGCCCTGTACTCTGTTCTCTAACGATCAGGACCCCCATAGATCAGGTACTGTTTGGATGATGGATTATTCTCAGCACTGCAGTGACACTGATGTGCTGGTATGAGTGGATCAGACACAGCAGTGCTGCTGGAGTTGTAAAACACTGTGCACTCCAATGGACATCCACCATATTGCTCCATGATGTTGCAAAGTTTGTGTTAGTCATCCTCTAATCCTTCATCAGTGCTCACAGGATGCTGGTGGCTGGGTCATGAGGAGCTGGGGCCTAACTGACAGCACAGGGCACAGGACGGGAACCAACACTGGTCAGGGCACCAATTGCAGGGCACACACACAAACTGTGACCAGTTGACCCAATGCATGTCCTTGGCACGTGGGAGGAAACCAAAGTAACTGGGAGAAATTCATGAAGAACACGCAAACTTCACTAAGACAGAGTCTGAGCCAGCAATCACACCAGGGATCTCTGGAGTTGTGAGGCAACAGTGCTAACCACTCCCCCTCCCTAGAAAAATCCTAACTATAATATTGCCTGTATGATGGCTAACCCAGTCAGAAGGCACCGCCCACACTTCAACATGTCACTGCGGATGGTAAGTCGCAACTATCTTGAATGATGGTATATTAGCAAGTTTTCTATTCAACAGAAAATACTGACATTTACTTTGGAACACCTCTAGAGCTACATTCTTAAAAAACAGCATCTAATATGAATGTATATGCAAATTGGAAAGTCCCTTATATCCTCCTGCCAGCCCATAATAGCAAGACAGCTGCCTAACTGCTAATAATCCATCAACCCACATTTGTTACAGATATACAGTATAAAGATGGGATCTGAAGATTTGACTCTTGTTTAACAGTCTGGAGTTGGATGTTCTTCACGTGTCCATATGGGTTTCCTCCCCCCACCCAAAACATGCCAGTAATCAGCAGTCATTACCTCTCTTTTCTAAACAGCCACATTTTTATATCGATTCCAAACCTTGCACACATATTACATGTACCACAGCATGCTTTAGAGCGTTCTGATCTGTAGGGCTCATGATAGTGCTGCCATCTGCTGGCGTTTGGCGTAACTACACTCAGGCTGAGTGGTTGGTCAAATTCCGGATGGGGCTTGTAACGTGACCGCTGCTGGGTGGTGTGATTACCGGTACCCTGCGATGGACTAGCGCCCTCTCCTGAGTGTACTTCTGCCTCTAACTCTCAGTGAATTGCTTTGCTTTCACAAAACGTTTTCTTTTGCCGAATTTCATTCGGACTTACAGGGGAGCGAATGTATTGCAATAAAAGGAACGCCATTTTGCTTACATTCACAGATTCGACCTCACTAGGGCCATTGTTTGATTGTCACGCGCCAATACCAGTTACCAAGAAGCAGCACAGAATTAAACATAATGCATGTAGTACACATCCACGGGAACACATAATATAGTTTTATGAGCCATTTTACCTGTATGTCAAAAAGGACAACAGATAACTTAATAGTAGTAAATAACTCAATAAATGGTATCCCAATGCTGTGAATACAAAATATGATTCATACCTAAATGGATCTTCTCAATGTGATCCTGTTTATAAAAGCAAAGTAAGAGCTCCCTCCGTGATATATTATTTGTTTTTATTAAAACACAACCATTAAATATAATTATTTACAAGCAACAACTTAAAATGCATTGTTACAAAACGGAAATTGTATATATGGTATGAAAAATGTGCTACATAGTCAAAAATAGATTAAACTGCGATGTTCGTGAAAACACTTTTCAGTGAACAAAAGGAGTAAAAACAAATAAAAACTCAAGGCAACCTGAAGCTTGAATCCTGAAATGATGAAGGTTAGCCATAAGCATACTTGTCTGATGCTGCTCTGTCATTTTGAGTGATTTGGCCGCTCAGCTTCATCAGCAGCTTAACGATAAGCCCAGCCTGTGAAGAAAATACAGCAAGTCATTCTAAGAAATCCATTTCACTCTGTCAGACAGACCACTGATGTCAGTTACTTTAAGTTGTCCTACTTAGAAAGATGAGAGAGGTCTGTAATTTTCATCTTAGCTAAACTTCAAATATGAGAGACAGAATGAGGGAAAAAAATCCAGGAAATCAAATTGTAGGATTTTTAAAGAATTTAATTGTGCATTATGGTGGAAAATAAGTATTTGGTTAATAACAATAGTTCAACTCAATACTTTGTAACATAACCTTTGTTGGAAATGACAGAGGTCAAACGTTTCCTGTAAGTCTTCACCAGGTTGGCACACACTGTAGCTGGTATTTTGGCCCATTACTCCATGCAGGTCTCCTCTAGAGCAGTGATGTTTTGGGGCAATATGGACTTTCAACTCCCTCCACAAATCTTCTAAGGGGTTGAGGTCTGGAGACTGGCTAGGTCACTCCAGGACCTTGAAATGCTTTTTATGGAGCTACTCCTTCGTTGCCCGAGCGGTGTGTTTGGGATCATTGTCATGCCCTTTGCAGAAAAACAGCCCCAAAGCATGATGTTTCCACCCCCATGCTTCACAGTAGGTATGGTGTTCTTGGGGTGCAACTCAGCATTCTTCTTCCTCCAAACACGACGAGTTGAGTTTTTACCAAAAGTTTCTATTTTGGTTTCATCTGACCACATGATATTCTTCCCATCCTCTTCTGGATCATCCATATGCTCTCTGGCAAACTTCAGACGGGTCTGGACATGTGCTGGCTTAAGCAGGGGGACACGCCTGGCACTGCAGGATCTGAGTCCCTCTCGGCGTAGTGTGTTACTGATGGTAGCCTTTGTTACTTTGGTCCCAGCTCTCTGCAGGTCATTCATCTGGTCCCTCCGTGTAGTTCTGGGATTTTTGCTCACTGTTCTCATGATCATTTTGACCCCACGGGATGAGATCTTGCGTGATGCCCCAGATCGAGGGAGATCAATGGTCTTGTATGTCTTCCATTTTCTTACAATTGCTCCCACAGTTGATTTATTCACACCAACCTGCTTGCCTATTGTAGATTCACTCTTCCCAGCCTGGTGCAGGTCTACAATTTTCTTCCTGGTGTCCTTTGACAGCTCTTTGGTCTTGGCCATGGTTGAGTTTGGAGTCTGACTGTTTGAGGCTGTGGACAGGTGTCTTTTATACAGATAACCGGGTCAAACAGGTGCCATTAATACAGGTAACAAGTGGAGGACAGAACAGCTTCTTGAAGAAGCTGTTACAGGACTGCGAGGGCCAGAAATCTTGCTTGTTTGTGGTTTGAAAATTACAGACCTCTCTCATCTTTCTAAGTAGGAGAACTTGCACAATCAGTGGCTGACTAAATACTTTTTTGCCCCACTGTATGTACCCTGTATATTCAGGAAAAGCGTAAAGTGTCTAGCGAACCTGTTTAGTATGTACGATGAAGTTCTTCTTATTCTCTAGACTGTGGATCTGGATGTACTGGTCTGCTTGCCCGAGCTGCCACATGAAGGTGCCGTACTCAAGGCTCAGATGAAGCACCTGCAGGACACCCAAAAGTTGCATGCAATACAGATGAGACCAGACTGAGCCTTGCACACCAATGGTCTGCTCAAACAGCCTCTTTTTTAGATTGTTTTTATAAGATATTTTCATATTGGAGAACTGGCACAAATTAAGCGATACAGTGATGCAGTGGTTAGTGCTGTAGCGTCACAGCTCCAGAGTTCCCCGGTTTGTCTCCTGGGCTGGGCTCTGTCTGTGTGTAGTTTGCATGTTCTTCCCTTCTCCTGTGTGGGTTTCCTCCTGGTACACAACGGTTTCCATCCACTGACAGAAGTAGTAGCCAGTTCAGGATTTGAACCCGGGTCTGCTGTGAGGCAACAGCGCTAAACACTGAGCCACCGTGCCATTGTGTTTGTCTGAATATTATGCTTCCCCCTACACTTTAACAAGAATTATTATTCTATGCAACCCCTCATTAAATCCCACACAAAATGTCTTGCGCAAAAGCAAAGACATTTGCATTAGCAACAACAAACTTCAAAACTGCAAACTGAAATGCATACATATTAATGCAGCTACAAATCAGCAAAAGTTGGGAAAGTATGGAAAACGCCAATTAAAAATAATGCAGTGTTTCTTACATTTACATTTACGTTTGTGTCATTGCAGGCAGCATCAACCCAAGCTATGTCACGTTTCTTTGATCAACTTCATTTCATTTGTTAATATAAACCCATTCCTGCATTTCAGGACTGCAACTCTTTCCAAAAAAAGTTGTAATGGAGGGGGCAATTCAGAGCTAGTGATGAGGCAAAAAACAAAATGATGATGTGATTTCAAACAGGTAATTGTAAGCATGATTTGGTACAATAGTCTTTGAGGAGCAAAGTTGGGCAGAGGAGCTCCAGTTTGTCAACAAATGCATGAGAAGAGGGTACAGGTACTGGACTGGCATTCTTACAGAAAATGTGAAAATGTGTTGAGAATTTTGAAACGAAAATGTGACAATGACAACCTCATACTGTTGCACATCTTAAGACGTTTTCAGGTACAGTGGGACAAAATAATGCATGGAACACTAAATCGCTTGGTATCCTCAGTTTTTAAGTGCTGTGAGAAGGAATGGCAACATTACAAAGTGGTACATGCTGTACTGTCCTTTTTTGGAATGTGTTGCAGGCCTGAAATGCAGGAATGGATGTTTATTAACAAATGAAATTAATCTGACCAGATAAAACATGAAAGATCTTAGGTTCATACGGTATCCAATGAAATAAAAGTCAAAGTAAATGTAAGAAACGATGCGTTTAATATTTGCATTTTCCAGTTTGTGCTCCTTTCTTGATTATCCATTAGTGTTTTTATTACCGTATTTCTTGGACCACAAGGCGCACTTAAAATCCTTTAACTTTCTTAAAAATCGACAGTGCGCCTAATGTATGAATTAATTCGGGTTATGCTTTCTGACCTAGAACCGATTGTAGATGGTACACGGCGCTCATAAATCTGTCAAAATGTTTTAGCACGGCCTTGATAAGTTACGAAGCTTATGGCAACCGTAGTGCGCAGCATAGCGGAGTAATACGGTATGTGCTTCAGCATTAGGGTACGTGCATTCATTCATTCTCGAAGCGGATTTCAAACACAACGCTATCAGTCACGCAGTACAACATGGACATAGAGCAGCTGCGAGAGAATTCAACATTAACGAATCAATGGTACGGAAGTGGAGGAAGCAAGAAGACGCCCTGCGCCAGGTAAAGACCAAACTGAGCTTCCGACGGAACTTAAGAGTTTTGTTTCATTTCATGCGTCTTATAATCCGGTGCGCTTTATGGTCCGAAAAATACGGTATATTTTATTTATCAGTTGTATGTAATCAAAATGATATTTCTATTTTTTCTTTTATGAACATACATTCTAGTTTAACAAGTACTCTAACTGTTACACAAACTACTCCACTCTTAACTACTACATGACTTATATTTGTAACCAAGTCTTCTTGAAAATTGTTTCTTACTCTTTTTCTTTTATGATTTCAATAGCTTTCAAACAGTTGACATTATTGGTCCAAAAAAAACAAAAAAACAAAAACATTTGTATCACCCACTAACTATTAGACAGCATATTTAAACTCTAATACTGACAACTTAAATACATATTTTTTAATTTTGGTCGTTTGTATTTCTATTTTTTGTTGTATATGCATAGTATCTTAAAAGGCTGAACATTCTTCTCCAAAATAAGTTGTATTTAATTATGTACCTCCTGCACAACATACCTCAACTTTAATATTGCCAATTTTAACACTTAAAAAAAAACATTTTAATAGTTAGGATATGCTGTAAGGTCCCACACTTGGGGAGCACTATGCAAGCTGGTGACACTATTTTACTTCATATGTAGAAGTTTGATCGTCTTGGAAAAAACATCACACACGGCTTGATCTTTTGTGGCTCCGATTTTTACAACTCAGTCCATGCAACCTTCCTTTCGAATGTTTTTCTCCCATGACATGAAGACACTCTGTTAGTTCATTGCCACATATTTCCTATGGTATTGCAGCTCTTACAGTGGTGCTTGAAAGTTTGTGAACCTTTTAGAATTTTCCATATTTCGGCATAAATATGACCTAAAACATCATCAGATTTTCATACAAGTTCTAAAAGTAGATAAAGAGAACCCAGTTAAACAAATGAGACAAAAATATTATGCTTGGTCATTGTTTATGGAGGAAAATGACCCAATATTACATATTAGTGAGTGGCAAAAGTATGTGAACCTCTAGGATTAGCAGTTAATTTGAAGGTGAAATTAGAGTCAGGTGTTTTCAATCAATGGGGTTTTATTTAAAGAACAGGGATCTATCAAAGTCTGCTCTTCACAACATGTTTGTGGAAGTGTATCATGGCACGAACAAAGAAGATTTCTGAGGACCTCAGAAAAAGAGTTGTTGATGCTCATCAGGCTGGAAAAGGTTACAAAACCATCTCTAAAGCGTTTAGACTCCACCAATCCACAGTCAGACAGATTGTGTACAACTGGAGGGAATTCAGGACCACTGTTACCCTCCCCAGGAGTGGTTGACCAACAAAGATCACTCCAAGAACAAGGCGTGTAATAGTTGGCAAGGTCACAAAGGACCCCAGGGTAACTTCTAAGCAACTGAGGCCTCTCTCCCCTTGGCTAGTGGTTATGTTCATGAGTCCACCACAGAAGAACACTGAACAACAATGATGTCATGGCCGGTTCCAAGGAGAAGGCCACTGCCTTCTACAAAAAGAACATGCTGCTCGTCTGCAGTTTGCTAAAGAATCACACGTGGATCAGCCCAGAAGGCTACTGCAAGATGTTTTTGTGAACGGATAGAACCAACTAGAACTTTTGGTTTAAAATAAAGCGTTTGTTTGGAGAAAAGGAAAACACTGCATTCCAGCATAAGAACCTTATCCCATCTGTGAAACATGGTGTAGTAGTATGGTTTGGCCTTTTTTGGCTGCAATCTGTCTGGGCCAGGACGGCTCGCCATCATTGATGGAACCATGAATTCCTGAATTATATCAGAGAATTCTAAAGGAAAATGTCAGGACTCTGTTCACGCACGACTGAATCTCAAGAGAAGGGGGTCATGCAGCCAGACAAACGACCCTAAGGGCCACAACAAGTCGTTCTACCAAAGAATGGTTAAAGAACAATAAAGTTAATGTTTTGGAACCTTTTCCAGCCTGACGAGCATCAACAGCTCTTTTTCTGAAGTCCTCAGAAATCTCCTCTGTTCGTGCCATGATACACTTCCACAAACATGTGTTGTGAAGAGCAGACTTTGATAGATCCCTGTTCTTTAAATAAAACAGGGTGCCCCCTCACACCTGATTGTCATCCCATTGATTGAAAACACCTGACTAATTTCACCTTCAAATTAACTGCTAATCCCAGAGGTTCACATACTTTTGCCACTCACTAATATGTAATATTGAATCATTTTCCTCAATAAATAAATTAGACCAAGTACAATATTTCTGTCTCATTTGTTTAACTGGGTTCTCTTTATCTAATTTTAGGACTTGTGTGAAAATCTGATGATGTTTTAGGTCATATTTATGCAGAAATATAGAAACTTCACGAACTTTCAAGCACCACTGTAGATGCTCACACCTTCCACAACTATTTAACTATTTGTCCCTTCTGACAGAAGGTTTTGCAGTATTAATTCAAAGTCCAGCAGACTCTGTAACAGTTTTTTCCCTCAGGCTGTCAGACTTCTGACTTCAGTGGTGACCTGTCCACACGGATTACCCTGGACACTACTCGTAATGAACACTAATCTCTGATCTGACCTTTGGCCACTGCACTGTCACTGTAATTGCATGTTATTGCAGTAACTGCATTGTCACTTCAGTTGCAATGCATCACGTCTTGTTTACACTGCCATCAAGACTTGTACTGCTACTTCGACACTCACACAACCAGGTCTACTGTTTTGTGTGGCTGAACATCCTTTCCCTGTCTATCGCAGAACATAACTGACTTCTTAATTGTTCAATAAAAAAATTGCAGAAGTATGTATGCATATTTAAATTATTTCGCTGCAGAGGTTAACGTATTTAACCTCACAAGTAGCGACAGTAACTAGTAGGTCTAATCCTTACATCTTATATGCAATCAACCACTGATCCCATAATGTATGTAACTAACCAACAAGACAGCCTTGAACAAGTGAACACTGACCAACAACTACTATCAAAGTTCCTGAAAATTAGGACCAGATCACCTATTGATTTCATTTCTTTCACTTGTGTTACGAACATTAATAAAAAATATTACATTTTGCTAAATATTTCCCATATCACTGTTTCTGCTGTTATCCCACCTTGGTTTCCATGTTCATTAGGTGCAAGCCTTTGGCATTAACTCCTACATAGACCCGGATGACCTTGTGGGTGCTGGAGCTGGCCTTGGTGAAGACCTGGCCAGTGAAAAATGCAGCTCCATAAGTGGGAATTTCCCAGCAGTTCTGCAGGAAGAGGCGCTGCAGGTGGTGCATCTCCTTACTCACTCCCTCACTGGTGCTCAGACTCTATGGGCCATGCATTGAGATATCAGATTAAAGTAGAACTCGACATGACATCTCTAATGGATTACCTCGTATGATGATATTTCTTATTAAAGCTTGTACAATGCAGAAAGTTCACTGGTTAGCCTTACTGACTAACACAAACACAATCTACTGAATAAATGAGAAATCTCATCTTAATGGAATATGGTGTGAATAGTTAACAAAAGATGTACAATTTAGACGTGCCTTATACTCATGAAGTATCCTGTTGGTCCAGTGATGTGCTTTACTTTTCACTTTGGATATGGGAACGATGGATTTCAGGTTCTCCTCACTGTTGGAATCAGAAAGAGTGAGAGCAATACTACCATTAGTGGAGTATCAAATCAGGAGAAATGACGAGAGAAACACTGAAACTGATGCTCACTTCAGAAAGCCTTGCTTGTGTTTCTTGCTGTCATAACTGCCATAGATGATCTGCAAAAGGAGGCTGGCTAAAGTAATGAGCTTGCTGTCTGGTGATGAAAAGAAGCCTTTGAGAAGGAAGTAACGTGCTTCATCAAACAGGATGAGGATGGAGAGTGGGTCTTCCACCTGGAGGAAGCATGCATGAAAAATCAGTTCTGATAAAAAACAAACAGTTCAGATCTCCTTTGTTAAGATTAACACAAAGAGAAATGGAAAATGCTCTGGCATTGTACGCAGGTTTCCATAAATCACAGCTCCAGTACAATTTGGGTGGTGCAGTGACACTGACGTGGTGGTGGTGTGTTAGTGTGTGTTGCAGTGGTACGAGTGGATCAGAAGCCACTGCGGCCATTTACTGTCCACTCTGTCAGACAGACCAATCTTGTGTCCACCTTGTAAAAGTCAGAAACAGTAGTTCATCTGTTGCTCTGCAGTTTGTGTTAGTCATCCTCTAACACATTGGTTCTCAAACGTTTTCTTTTGTAGATGTTAGAGTCCCCCACCTCCAACACGCATGTACACATCTTTTGCTTCCAAACTCCACTTGAATTTACTTCAAACATTGTAATTCATACAAAACTGCAACTTATCATTGAACAAAACAAAATAAAAGTGATAAATCACATTTGCAGTGGAATTATTACGAGTGACATGCATTATAGATCTTAAATTTTTGTGTCCGAGACTTTTCTGGCTTAAAAATGCCTCACTCATTGTCCTTGCTGCAGAAACTGATGGCTGGAAATTTTTGAATGGTGGACTATTCTCGGTCCAGCAGTGACATGGAGGTGCCTAAACACCAGCAACACTGCTGTGTCTAATTCACTAACACACGGGAGCCGGAGTCTGGAGTCATGTCTGGCCTGCCTGCCTCCATTAGCCGGGAGTGTCGAGTGGGCGGTCTGGCTGAACTGGGCTTTGGTCCTCGTGATCTTGACTCGTGCATCCTTGCCTTAGAATAAGGGCAGAGCTGGGGGTTCATAGTCAAAGAGTCTTATGGTGATCAGAGCGTTGGGTTGCTGTCTTCTGCCTCCCGTGGGGTTGCCAATGTCTCATGTGATCCCTCTTGGCTGTGTTTCCTACCAGTTCTCCTCTTTCTAGCTATGCTGCTATAGCTAATGCTGCCGGGGTCTCATGCTACACATGGCATCAGTGATTGACATGGCATCAGTGGTTGTTAATAGACACTGTGCTCTTAATCAATAACTAATTACTTTTTCTGTTTTCTCTCCAACCTGTGTTCCGGCAGCTCCAGCCCCACCATACCCGGGTCACTTGATGCCGATGTGCATACTTCACATTTTGTTCAAACTTTGACTCCATGACTTTAGTTTCGCTCTTAGATTTATCATCTACGCCGCCCAAGGAGGTTGGGTCCCTTTTTGAGTCTTGGTGCTCCCAAGGATTCTTCCTATAACACTCAGGGAGTTTTTCCTTGCCACTGTCGCCATAGGTTTGCTCAACTTGGGAATGGACGTAGTTATTAGAAGATAATCTAAACTGGTAAAAGTTGCTTTGAGACAATGCTCCATTGTAAAAAGCGCTATATAAATAGATCTGACTTGACTTGACACCACCACTTCTGTGAGATACTGTATTACTGGGAATGTTAAATTCCCAAATTGTTTGTTTATTTAACGTCGCTCTCGGCATCAATGGCTATGTAATGACAGACGCAAGATTACATCGACACTAGCCAAATCAAGCCAATTTAGTGCAACTAACCTAGCTTAATTAACCTAATGAATGTCTTTAGACTGTATGAGGAAACCAGAGCACTGAGAGTAAACCCCACATGAATACAGACTCCAAACACTTAGAGTCTAAGGTCGGGATCGAACCAGGGACGCTGGAGCTCTGAGGCTAACTGGTCCATAGTCCAGTACCTTAATCACTAATCTACCACAGTGCCCACACTGTGTACAAACTGTTAATACACTGTCCGCACATTGTGCCATGTACCTCACAGTCTTAATGGAAATGTGTAAGAAAATGTAAATGGTTTAAAATTATAAATAAAAATCAATTTGATTCACAAACTTTTGAACCATAATTTATAGCTTGCATTATTATTATCAAACACCTGTTTTATATATAATTAATTAAATCTATACAATACCTTCTTCTCAACGTCGAGTGGCAGGCGGACATCTCTGCGCAGGAAAAGCTGAGGGCTTTCTCTCTGCGGGTCCAGTGCAGTCAAGTCTGTGACAATCTCAGGCCAGATACGGAGATGCTGTAAGGGCTTGTGATATGGCTTCAGCTGAAGGCCTTGAAAATAATTATTACAAATGAGTTAGATATCTTAGTTGCATACTGTTGATTACTTTAACCTGTTGTGTTTGATCCAGCTGTTGAACGTAACTTACTTCAACTTCTACAGATGTTGTAAATTTACAATTTACATTGGCAGCATTTAGCAGACGATCACTTTGCACATCATGCATTTACATTTACAGCATTTAGCAGACGCCCTTATCCAGAGCGACTTGATACAATCTTACAATCCAAGCAATTGTGGGTTAAGGGCCTTGCTCAAGGACCTAACAGTGGCAGCTTGACAGAGGTGGGATTTAAACCCTGGACCTTTTGGTCCATAGTCCAGTACCTTAACCGCTAGGCTACCCTACACACATGCTACACAGGTATGCGCCATTTAATGTCTGCAATATGTTCTGTGAAACAAAACGCTTCTGTCAATAGTTGTCGCACGGGTTCGCTCATACTAGTTTTCTGTCATTCGGATGTACCAGTTATACCACTGTTTTGGTAATGTTATACTTACCATAGATAATTATTTCTCAGTCTCTTTATGAAAATACAACCAGAAAATATGGGAAATGTGCATGCAGTATTAAAAAATTGGAGAAAAAAATAGCTTTTATAGGTTACAGTGGCAAGTATTTAGTGTGATCTCCCCTTACACTTGAGCAATAGAGGCATCTGGCTGAATGTCAAGTTGTCCCTTGTACAGTCTGAAGAAGCTTGATCTATAATGGCCTTTTTGAAAGGGGAACAGTGTGAAAAGACTAAGATGTGCTAAAGCTCACAAAGATCAGAATGAGGGTGGAGTGGAAAAAGATTATGGAGTAACAAATCCAAGTTTGTCGACAATATGTTACATTATACCATTGCTAAAACAACAAATCTAATGGGGACCCAAGACTTTTGCACAGTACTGTATACAAGTCAGATTTGTATATTTTCTTTTTATAATTCTGACAAATGGCGCATACCTGCATAATTCAATATCATTCATGGAGAGTGAAATATGGCAAAAAACTCCAATGTGAATGTTTCTTGTGCTTCCAATGGCTATGCAGAGCTGATTTGCACAGTCCTGCTACAAGACTCACTAAGGTTCTCAGAGCAGATCCAGATGGTGAAGTACTGCTGTGTTTCCTGAGTGAGCCGCATGCCCTCCATGATCTGCTGCACCGTAGTGTTGTTGCCATGCTTCAGCTCTACTGAGCGGTACGAACCATCCATGCGATATATCCGCACCTTCTCATACTGGCACACAAGTAACATAATCTAGAGGTTAGATACGAGTGACAAACGTTCTTTTGCAATTTTCTTAACCCTTTCAGTTCTGCTGATGTCAAACGGAGTCAGGCTATACAATCTGTTGTCATAAACCTGTCATAAATTTGGATTTATATTTAAAATTGCACTGGAAAATGTTTTTGACTGCTATAAATAGAAGTATTTAAATCTTTTGATCCTCTATACAAGCATATTGCATGAAAATAATTTTTGATTCATTAAAATAAACTCAGGGATGAAAGGGTTAATAAACCGAAACGTATAGACCAATAATTCGTTAACATTAATTTCCCGCACAAAACAAGCAAAGGAAGCAAATGGAGTACTGCTTTTATTGTATTATCATCACTTACTGGCTGGTTATTGGCTTGTTTGAGAAGTTTCACAGTCTCTTCCCAGTTGTTCTGTTTGTTCTCCTCACAGACTTGAAGAGGTGACCGTTTTTGTTGATCCTCAATGTGCTTTAGATCAAAAGAAAAGCAGAAAATAAACATGAAAAAGGGATGCAAGCATGTAGGGCTTCCATATATACAATGGGGCAAAAAAGTATTTAGTCAGCCACTGATTGTGCAAGTTCTCCTACTTAGAAAGATGAGAGAAGTCTGTAATTTCCATCATAGGTACACTTCAACTATGAGAGACAAAATGAGAAAAACAATCCAGGAAATCAC
>JAJAGP010000522.1:228558-311058 GCA_025084515.1 Ancistrus triradiatus
TGATCCGTGTTACGGGAAGAATGACCAGGGCCATGTATCGTGAGATTTTAAGCCAAAACCTCCTTCCATCAGTGAGAGCATTGAAGATGGAAAGTGGCTGGGTCTTCCAGCATGACAATGATCCCAAATACACTGCTTGGGCAACAAAGGAGTGGCTCCGTAAAAAGCATTTCAAGGTCCTGGAGTGGCCTAGCCAGTCTCCAGACCTCAACCCCATAGAAAATTTGTGGAGGGAGTTGAAAGTCCGTGTTGCCCAGCGACAGCACCAAAACATCACTGCTCTAGAGGAGATCTGCATGGAGGAATGGGCCAAAATACCAGCTACAGTGTGTGCAAACCTGGTGAAGACTTAGAGGAAACGTTTGACCTCTGTCTTTGCCAACAAAGCTTATGTTACAAAGTATTGAGTTGAGTTTTTGTTATTGACCAAATACTTATTTTCCACCATAATTTACAATTAAATTCTTTAAAAATCCTATAATGTGATTTCCTGGATTTTTTCTCATTTTGTCTCTCGTAGTTGAAGTGTACGTATAATGAAAATTACCGACCTCTCTCATCTTTCTAAGTAGGAGAACTTGCATAATCAGTGGCTGACTAAATACTTTTTTGCCCCACTGTAAAGAGCTGCTTTCACACCTGGTATTAGCATCAGCCTTGAAGCATCCAGTTACAAGTGGACTAATTACAGCTTATTACACCTTTCATGACCATGTGTCACAAATGCATCTCCAGTAATTACGAGTAGTTGGATTTAAAGACTAGGCCTACTATATCATTTCTGGTCAAAGGTCAATTGGAAATCATGTACACTAACCAGGTCATTGACAACAAAATGGCACATGCCTACATGAACAATTTATAGATTGCGTTTGCATGCACTTAAAATTCCGTTCATAACTGGATTTCTGCAGTTAGATGACTATAAGTGCTCATGAAAACAGCTTGCTCTGCTTTCTTAGATTGGTATAAGGTCTAGAAATCAAATTAGGAAATCCGATAAAGAACGCTGGATTTTATCTCTGTAGTTGGATTTCTCAGTGTATGTATACTCGTACACTTGATTTCAATTGGTTTTATCAGTCGGCGCATGCACACAAACATAACCCAAGTGTAGATTTGTGGAAGCAGCTAGCAGCTAGAATCAAACACAGGTGCGAGGTCAGCTTATTCTATGAGGCTTTGCTTCTGTTGGACTTGTTTCTATTGATTTGTTTCTCTCGTGGAATCTGGCAACCCTGGAAATAAACACAGCACCTGTGAAATGGCTACCAAACACATTTAGAGAGATTCTGAAACTAATTATTAAAGTGCTACCTGTAATTACGTGAATGAGACAGCTGTGCATCTCTAAGAAGCATTAAACCTATTCACGCCTGAGCTTAATGCTGCCAAATTGAGACCAATGATGAGTGTTAGTAGCAAGGTGTGAAGTGAGTTAGATTAGTAATTGCTGGTCAGTGACATAGCACCAGCACTCTGTCTGAATGTTGTCCTCACTCTGTCTATCTCAGGATGCTGCAGCAGGAGCTTCACGATCTCTGAGTGGCCTCTTCCAGCTGCAAAATGCAGGGGTGAGCTCAGTTGTCCATTCAGCAAGTTGGGGTTGCAGTTCCCTTTCTCCAACAAAAGCTTAGTCGCCTCCACTTTCCCATGCCTGCAAGATTATAACAGCCAAATTTTCTAGAGCAGCAACTATGGAAATAATAACAACTCAAAGCATAATGCACATTTTTGAGCTAACTACTTATTTTCTACTATAACACTTGCCTGAAAGACACGACAGAGAGAAATGGGTCACATAGCACATACCAGCATGCATAATGGATGGGGGCCCAGTGGTCACTGTCCAGCTGTTTGACAGAAAAGCCACTATCCAGCAGTTTGGACAGAAGCTCAGTATCTCCCTCACACGCACTGCGGTGTAAGGGGAAGTCGTCCACCCACTGGCGTTCTCTTTAGGGAAGAGTAAATAACATATGAGCAACACTGTCTGATAATAAAGTAACTGAAAGCTTCATAAATATATATTGGAATACAATTATGCTCCATTTAACATCCCCATAATGTTCTGTGAAACCTAACGTTGACCGAAATGGACTTGACTGGACATTAACATAGTCACATAGTAGTGTAGATACTGTGCAATTAGTGTTTAATTTTAAACAGAATTTGATTACAACACAATATGAAAACATTTAGTACTGTACTGTAATGTACTACACAGTAATTCTTACATTGTGAAAATGAAAGGAATCTTACATGTTACATGTAGTTTTCTGTCATTTAGACGTGAATAAGATGTACAACCTCAAATCAGAAAAGGTTTTGGACGGTATGGAAAATACACAGTTTAAAAAACCCAGTGTTTCTTACATTTACTTTGACACTGAATTAATTGCAGACAGTTTTAACTAGGGCTGCAACTAACGATTATTTTAATAATCGATTAATCGGTCGATTATTTTTTTCGATTAATCGATTAATCGGATTTTTTTTTTTAAATTTCCATGTCTTTATTCAGAAATATAACATTGAATAACAGAGCAAATATGTGATAATTGAATAATAATAAATTAAATTTATTAATAAATTAAAATAAATTAAATAATAGCGTGTTTACTTGTATTTTTTCTGTTTCTTCCTTCTTGGTGCCGTAACAAGATAATTTCCCCCTGTGGGATAATAAAAGGCTATCTTATCTTATCTTATCTTATCTTAATGAAGAAGAATAAATGCATCTCTGATGCAAACACTACATACAAACTCATTCACGCTCTTTCTTTAGGAACTTTGCATTGCAATGCAAAAATGTTAGCATGTCAACATGCTCCTGGCTAAAGCTGGCTCTTTTTTTTAGAGACTATATTTCCTGCCGCAGAGAACAGACGCTCAGACAGTGTTGCATGTTACACATTGTTTAGTTGTGTGAAGGACTTAAGCCGAACCTTCTTCTCTGCGTCGGTCATGTTTCATTTGTAGAATTTATTTCATTCTTAATTAGGGTTGTCACCTTCTTCAACCCCCAATCAGGGACACTTTCCCTCCATGGTTTGTTCGCATGTGCGTGCTTTACCCCCATCACTGATATATATAATATATATATATATATATATATATATATATATATATATATATATATATATAAGCTGCTTTTTTTTTTTTTTTTTTTTTAATAAATAATATTTATTAATTTTACGCATTTTCAGAAAATGAATTGTGAAAATCTGAAAATGCCTAAAAGTCATAAATATTATATAAATAAATGCTTTTTATACTAAATTTTATCTGTGAACGCTTTCATAAATCAGATTATGCCTAAAAATAATAAATAACACCATAATACATATTAATTAGACAAATTTATATATGTGAAAGTTTTAACAAATCAGATTATGCCTAAAAGTAATAAATAATATTATTTCAACAATTTATAAGACAAAGTTATATCTGTGAAAGCTTTCATAAATCAGAAAATGGCTACACATAATACACAGTATGTAAATAACTGCCTATTAGACAAACTTATATCTGTGATACTTTTCAGAACTGACGGAGGGTAACTTTAACCTGTGCTGATTCTCTATATGATCAGTTTTTGAAGTTCTATGGCCTGTTTGGACGGTTTTATGGCGAGTTAAATTAAAGGCTTAATTATTCCGCGTGTTATCATTTTCCATCCTCACGGTTTATACGAGCCACGTACAGACAAAAGACAGACTGAAAAGTTTCACAAATCAGCCTGGTCACTTTACTGCAGGAGTCAGTAATCTAAGTGCCCATTAATCGTGATGTCCTGGACAATACGGGACGGTTGGCAACCCTATTCTTAACGCTAACTTAAACTTAAACTTTGAATGCTCCGCCTCGCTCCGTTCACTCGCTCGTATTTTTTTCCCGCGTTGACGAAGTGCCGCAGGTAACGTAAGCGGATATGACAAGGGAAGGGAAACATAAATCATGCGACACAACGAATCGATAATGAAATTCGTTGTCGACACTTTTAGTAATCGATTATTATCGATTCGTTGTTGCAGCCCTAGTTTGAACCCAAGATATTTCATGTTTTGTCTGGACCACCTCATTTCATTTGTTAATAAACATTCATTGTTGCATTTCAGGCCTGTAACAAATACAACACATTCCAAAGAAAGCTCAGAGAAGTCTATGTCACCTCTGGACAGTGCTAACATAAGGCTTATTTTTTGCACAATAACGTTTTAAGTGGTATTTGTGACTGTAACTCAGTATTGTCGTGCTTGACAAAGGTTTGCCAAAGTAATCCCTTGCCCATGAGGTTATATCAGCTATTGATGAATGACGGTTATTGATGCAGTGCCATCTGAGGGATTGAGGATGAAGGATGTTCAGTTTAGGCTTGCACCCTTGCCCTTTACAAACTGAAATTCTTCCCATTTCCATGAATTGTTTAATGATATTACGCACTACAGAGAAAGAAATATTCAATTCACTACCAATCTTTCTTTGACGCTGGTTTTAATCATTTCAAGAATTTTCTCATGTATTTGTTGACAAACTGGAGATCCTCTGGCCATCTTTGCTCTTGAAAGATGTGGACCCTGCTTTTGTACCAAATCATGATTACAATCACCTGTTGACATCACCTGTTTGAAATCACAACATTTTTCACTCCTAGGCCTAAACCGCCCTCGTCCCAACCTTTTTTGGACTGTGTTGCAGGCATGAAATGCAGGAATGGACGTTTATTAAGGTGAGAAGAAAAAACGTCCTTTAAGCATGGCACTACGCGAAACTATTAACGCACTCACTTGTCTTCTGAAACACTGGTCATACTGTGCTGCCATTTCTCCCTCTTTGGAATCTGGATTTTGGAATAGTCTGGAGCTCCCAAGCCAAAGTATGGATTAATGATGACCTTATCCACCTACACACAGAATCAGAAAGATCAATGCAATACAAGACTAAAGAAATCTCACTAATCCGGGTTGTGGACTCTACAGCATGTCTAACTAAATGCAGCCTGCTCGTTATACACATCTCTAGTCATTGGCTCTCATTTCCAGTTTCTCTAGAGACTACATAATGAATGAAACTGTTGGTGTAATGATCTTAAACGATGTTTAAGTGCTATCTTACTCGGTTGGTGTACTGCAGGTCTGATCCATACAGCGGGTTCTGTATGCAAATGTCAGCCTTCTCCAGTGACATCATCTTGCTCTTGATCTCCAGTGCGGTGTAGCCCATGTGAAGCGGCGTGTCGTTCCGCTTGCTCTCTGGGCCATAGGCTGGGTTACTAACACTGGTCTTGACCCTCTCTATAGGAGCAGGTCTGAAGAGTGCAGGGATGGCATGCGGCACACTATGCTGCTCTGCTAACCACCTGAAGGAACGTGTATTTGTCAGTAATCCAGACTATGACCACTAATTTTGGTTTATACAGTAACCGTTGTGTAATAGCAATGGTTTCAAAATTTCACAATATACTGAAAGCAGGTAATTCTGGAGTTTGACAACATACTTATCTAGGCTAAGCAGCATCTTTGAGGTGACTGAGGAGAAATGGGCGCTGGTTTCACTGCACACACGCATTATGTCTTGAAGGCAGTAAAAGCTGGGACTCCCAGGGTGATATACAGTCTTGCTGTTGTCTGAAGTAAAGGAGAAAGAACACTTCAATACTGGCTCAAGTAGATCCAGGGTTCAAATCCAACCTCTGCCAAACTTCCACTGCTGAGTCCTTGAGCAAGGCCCTTAAACCACAATTGCTTGGGCTGTAAGACATGTATCAATTCTAAATCCATCTGGAAACAGGCATCTGCTAAATAATGTAAATGTAATGTAAATGTAATTCTTTTTCATTATTTTTCATTTTCAAGACTAATTTGCTGCTGAATCTGGAGCACACAGAGTAAACCCACACGCTAGTTAGTATCCGTTAGAATCGCGTTAGTTAGTATCCCGTTTGTGATTGATACTCTGGTTCCTTCTCCCACTTCGGTCTGTCTGCTTGGTTTCCTATCTGCCCATGTACCAAAATCTGCCTTGAAGTCATTTAGCCCAGTTGACAAAATGGGAGCACATTGTGGGACTGAGAGAAGCAAGGTGGTCGTTTCGACGAACTGTCCACTATCTAGGCCGTTCTGACCTACCTGTTAGGAAGTGTTCTGAGCAGTGGTTTTGTGAGGGTACACAGCACGGCTCCAGATGGCTCAGACACACCACTAGTAGAAAGAATCATCTGGTCCACCAACAAGCGAAAGCAGCTCCCACAGTTTCATAATACACCATCCAGACCCAGGTGACACAGTCACTACACACCCCTATCTCTGCCCGGACCATTTCTAGGTGCTTAGCTGAAGGAAATTTGTTGTCCCAGCACCCATTACGTGCCTTGCCATTGAGCAGCCAGCCATCACTGCCTTTATTTGCAGTGGTGTTGTGATATGTGCAGGACATCGTGCGGCCGCAAGTGTTGCATCTCATGGCAGGGCTTCCAACTGGCATTTTTCAGCAGGATAATGCTCACCCACACACAGCAAGGGTTTCCCGGGAATGTCTCCGCCAGATTGCAACACTTCCTTGGCCTGCCCAGTCACAATATTTATTGCCAATCAAGCATTTATGGGACCAGCTGGGACACCAAATGTGCCACAGGATACCATACAGAACCTGTATGCCTCCATGCCCGACCGTATATCTTGTATCCAGGCTAGAGGTGGCCCAACATGGTACTAGAGCCTCCTTCAATTGTTCAGTATTCCCCAATAAACTTCTCCTTTCACTCTAATATTGTGATCAGTTACATACATCATCATTACATTCACACATGTAAAGTTGCATTTGATTCCATCAATGCCTTCTTGGCGACTTATTTATTTTGTCAATGAGTGTAGTCCCGATGATCAGCTGTTTGCTGTTCACTTAAACCTATTGTTTTCTTTCATTTTCAGCTGTTGCTTGCTTTTTTGGTGTAACGTCTGGTTGTACACCTTGGGATGCCATGTCACAGTTTTCAGTAGAAGTAATAGAGTTTGTCTAGTATGACAGTTCTTGTGATCTCTCTGTTAATTCAGATCATGGACACGACATCAGCACAATCTAAAATATTCATAATGCTCACACCTATTTAATAATAACTTTTTCAATAACCCAGTTACACTTTGTCCCATATTGTATTATATTACAAACTGCCATTCATGACCATTGCAATCAATTAAATGTTAAAATACTCCTCTATCTCCAGTGAAGTAGAACCTACATTACTACAATTACTGTCAACACCACAAAAGCATCATCTTACCTTTGACATTAATTGGCACAATAAATAGAGATGCCTCTTTTCCTTCATTCTCCCCATCCAGAGGAAACTTCTTCATGTGCACTACACGCTTTCCTGTGCCAAAAACCAAAGTCTAATCACTCATTGAACAAAATTATATGCTTTGAGTTAGAACGTGCTGTATTTTATTGTCAAAGTCTGCTAGTGTCATGACAGTCCACATGTAGCAACTCAAACCCTGTCCAGTTCAGTACCAATAGGAAACCCTGTATTTTGATCAAAACTTTAAACATACAGTACTGTGCAAACGTCTTCGGCATTCTATATTTTTCTGTTTATATTCTATTTATTCTTAATATAAGCTTTAGTGGTCACTGAAGTTTGTAGTTCTACAATTACAGACTGTAGTCCAACTGTTTCTCTACATACTTTGTTTGTCCTCTTTACTCTGTTCTTTAATGGTCAGGACCTCCACAGGACCAGCACCGATCAGATACTATTTGGGTGGTGGATCATGCTCAGCACTGTAGAGACACTGATGTGGTGGTGGTGTGTCAGTGTATATCACACTGATACGAGTGGATTAGACACAGCAGTGCTGCTTGAGTATTAAAACACCTCAGTGTCACTGTTGGACTGAAAACAGTCCACCAGCCAAAAATGTTCAGCCATCAGCATCCTGTAGGCAGAATCCTGTCAGCACTGATGAAGGATCAAAGGATGACTAACAAACTGTGCAGCAACAGATGAGCTACTGGCTCTGACTTTACATCTACAAGGTGGAACAATAAGGTGAAGGTCTCTAATAGTGTACATTGAGTGAACAGTGGTTTAAAATTCCAGCAGCACTGCTGTGTCTGATCCACTCACATCAGCAGATCACACAGTAACACACCCCCACCACATCAGTGTCACTGCAGTGCTGACACAGTTGTAGTAGCTTGGTATTGTAAACTGGCAATTGCGCTACTGCAGGTCCAAATTTTTTCCACCATCACCTTTAAAACAGGGCGAGTGAGTGGCATGAAGGAATGAACAAAAGAAATGCAAAAATGACATGATCAAACCAAAAGGTTTCTTTCTTTTTTGAAACCGGAACTTTAACACAAATCACTCAGAACTTAGGATCTGTTTTCAGCTAAAGGCTAAAAATGTGGACTCATGCACATGATCAATCTAAAAACATCTCACATGGTTCTAGCCTGTTTAAACTGTGCTGGGTCAAGCATTTCATTAAAGCTTCACTTTTCTTGCTTGTTCTATTATCTTTTAACTTTTTCCCTTTTCTTTTTGGCTTGCCACCTGAGCACGAACACACAAAGGGACAAACAATGCCTGACGGCATTACTGAATTACTGCATGACTTTTTGCTGTTCTGTCTCAGATATTACATATGTATGTAAATATTTAAATACATTTTATTATTTATAAAACGTTAATTATTAACAGTAAATCATAACATTAGCGTTTACTTACTGTAGTTCTGTATTTGACAACCATTTATGATCTTATGTTGGTGTATCTGATATATTTAAATATTGATAAAACAGACTCTTGCCTTTCTTTTTTTTTTTTTTTGATGATGATGATGATGAATAGCTGAAGTAAACATGGCCACATGTTGATGTTTTCCATGTCAGTAAGAAATCTCTTTATGTAGGGAACTCCCTACAAAGCAAGTATGCGGTAAGGATGCTCCCTAGGTATTTATGCAGATCTGAAGAATACATGGTAAATGTGGTGGTCTACTCAGATCAAAATCTGTTTTTGCAAGAGAGCTCCTAAATCAAAATCCAATTGCATTTTTTTTTAAATGTGGAGCAGCTGTGAGAAAGCTGCAAGCACTGTAGAGCCCTGTTGTAACAGCTATATTGTTCAATTAGCTTATAGTTAATTTGTTAAAAGCGACAATGAGGGTCCATCTACATGAATTATCCCCAAATGCTGAGATGATACTAACCTATTATGCCTTGATTATTTGATATGGGCTTAGTTGTTTCATCGACATATTCTAGAATTGACTTTGTCTTGTCGGCATCTGCACGTATTTTGGTCCTCAGGAGAACCTTCTTCCTTTTCTTCTCTTTCCCCTCAAGAGGAACTTCAATCAACAGAATCTAAAAGCAAACAGAAATATTAGTATAATATATAGTATTATAATGAACTGCTATGTAAAAGAGTTGGTGAATAGGGGGCAAATAATACATAACACAATGGAGAGAAATGTGTTTATTAGACTAGCATTTATTTGCTTGTCCAATGTCTGTATTGAAATAAACTTACAAGCAGTAAAACACAACCCCAGCATATCTTGCTCAAGATACTTTTGAAAGAAATGAACTTCCAAAATCAATACTGCATTACACTCCTGATCAAGAACTCTCACGTGCTTGTGCTCACCTCATATGCTTTGGCACGGTATTCCTTGGAGCTGAGGCTCACTGCATTCTTTGGTCGTATAACAGCTACGAAAACATCTTCCAACTCCTGATTCCCCATCTTTTACACATTTCCTACTCAGATGCTTATCTTTGGATAGACTCCACAGTCATAACACCATGCCTGTAAGGGATAGGATAATAGTAGAGATCATTAAGTCAATAAACTCTCACTAAAAGTAACATAGTAGAGAGGTCTTGGGTCCATTTTAAAAGCTAGACTGAATCAGTCAAAAATGGCTCCGTCTTTTAAAAATGACCAAGCAACTTTCTAAAAATTGTCTTGAATATTTACCAAAACAACAATAAACGTTTGTTTATTTATTAGTTTTATTTAACAATGAATCAGCAATAGCTATATTCACGACAGACATAAGGTTATATCAAGTCATGGGCCACTTTAGAGTAACCAATCAACCAAACGCATGTCTTTGGAATTAATGTGGGAGAGACACAGGGAGAACATACCAACTCCACACAGGCAGATTCCAAGGTCGAGATCGAACCGGATAGCTATGAGGCGACAGCGCTAACCACTGTGCCACCCGACAATAAATAATTCCACAGTAATTTCAAATGGAGAGCTGCACCAGTTATTTTGACACATGATCGACTAATCTCCATCTTCAATACTGTCACTGATGGAAGGAGGTTTTGGCTTAAAATCTCACGATACATGGCCCCGCTCATTCTTCCCTTAACACGGATCAGTCGTCCTGTCCCCTTTGCAGAAAAACAGCCCCAAAGCATGATGTTTCCACCCCCATGCTTCACAGTAGGAATATAAATTCAGTAAAAGCACTGTGCTGTGTGGCTGGGTTTGTGCCGCTGTCACTGTGCTGCGCTGCACAAATGCAAATGTGGCCAGTACAGAATCAATTATATGAGACTGATCGGCCGATCACGCTAAAAACCAGCCGATTTCAGTCACTATCCCATCGCATCTATATTCGAATGTTGAGCACTTTTCCACAATAGAACCCAAATACAACACAACATCTTGGTGTGCAAAGTGTTTGAGCTTAACAACATTATCACGGCTTCATACACTCAATTTATTAGGCACACCCTCTATGTTCCTCGTTGGTCAATTTACAATCAGGTCCACAAGTTACGCAATTTTTTATAACAAAGACAATGTGTTCAGTGTTCTTAGTGGCCTTCCCCGCCACTGGGTGTGAATCCAACAGAACAATTTTGGGATGTTGTAGAACGGTAGCTTGACAGCATGAAGGTGCACCTGTAAAATTTGCAGGAACTGTCTAAAGTAATCTTGTCAACATGAAGCAGAATCTAAAAGTAATGTATCCCATAGTTTTTTAATTCCATCTATCTGCATAGCGGTTTATACAACAGAGACTGTCTCAAAACAGCTTTACAAAAGCCCAGTCTAGACTCCAAATGAGCAGGCTAGAGGCAGTGGAAAGGAAAAGTTCCCGGAAACCAATTGGGATAAAAACCATGTGAGGAACCTAGCTGAAATGGGGAACCATTCCTCCTCTGGGCAAGACCAGACAACAATTGTAACTTAAAAAATAGCAGCAAGTATAAACAAAGTCCCCATCATAGGGACTGAAATACAATTCTAGTATCTGTCCATTTCAATGGGATTCAACATGTAGTGGTTATCAAATTCAGAGACTTTCTCTGACAAGTGTCCTTTTCCCAGTCTAAATGAGATAACACCATTTCCCTTATAATAGTGTTGTTATTGTAATGTTGTAATGTAATGTTGTTCTCTTTTAATGTACTTGTAAACCTACAAAGTGCACATACAGGGTCGGTGTACATGACAATATACAGTGGGGCAAAAAAGTATTTAGTCAGTCACTGATTGTGCAAGTTCTCCTACTTAGAAAGATGAGAGAGATCTGTAATTTTCATCATAGGTACACTTCAACTATGAGAGACAAAATGAGAAAAAAAATCCAGGAAAGCACATTGTAGGATTTTTAAAGAATTTAATTGTAAATTATGGTGGAAAATAAGTATTTGGTCAATAAATTTGGTTCAACTCAATACTTTGTAACATAAACTTTGTTGGCCATGACAGAGGTCAAACGTTTCCTGTAAGTCTTCACCAGGTTTGCACACACTGTAGCTGGTATTTTGGCCCATTCCTCCATGCAGATCTCCTCTAGAGCAGTGATGTTTTGGGGCAGCATGGATTTTCAACTCCCTCCACAATTTTCTATGGGGTTGAGATCTGGAGACTGGCTAGGCCACTCCAGGACCTTGTAATGCTTTTTACGGAGCCACTCCTTTGTTGCCCGAGCGGTGTGTTTGGGATCATTGTCATGCTGGAAGACCCAGCCATGTTCCATCTTCAATGCACTCACTGATGGAAGGAGGTTTTGGCTTAAAATCTCACGATACATGGCCCCCGTTCATTCTTCCCTTAACACGGATCAGTCGTCTGTCCCCTCTGCAGAAAAACATCCCCAAAGCATGATGTTTCCACTCCCATGCTTCACAGTAGGTATGGTGCTCTTGGGATGCGACTTAGCATCCTTTTTCCTCCAGTTGAGTTTTTAAAACCAAAAAATTCTATTTTGATTTCATCTGACCACATGATATTCTCCCAATCCTCTTCTGGATCATCCTTATGTTCTCTGGCCAAACTTCAGACAGGCCTGGACATGTACTGGCTTAAGCAGGGGGACACGCCTGGCACTGCAGGATCTGAGTCCGAGTTCTCAGCGTAGTGTGTTACTGATGGTAGCTTTGTTACTTTGGTCCCAGCTCTCTGCAGATCATCATCAGGTCCCTCTGTGTAGTTCTGGGATTTTTGCTCACCGTTCTCATGATCACTTTGACCCCACGAGATGAGATCTTGCGTGGAGCCCCAGATTGAGGGAGATTATCAATGGTCTTGTATGTCTTACATTGCCTGCTCCCACAGTTGATTTATTCACACCAACCTACTTGCCTATTGTAGATTCACTCTTCCCAGCCTGCTGCAGGTCTACAATTTTCTTCCTGGTGTTCTTCGACAGCTCTTTGGTCTTGGCCATGGATGAGTTTGGAGTCTGACTGTTTGAGGCTGTGGACAGGTGTCTTTTATACAGATAACGAGGTCAAACAGGTGCCATTAATACAGGTAATGAGTGGAGGACAGAAGAGCTTCTTAAAGAAGAAGTTACAGGTCTGTGAGAGCCAGAAATCTTGCTTGTTTGTGGGTCACCAAATACTTATTTACCACCATGATTTACAGTTAAATTCTTTAAAAATCCTACAATGTGATTTCCTGGATTTCTTTTCTCATTTTGTCTCTCATAGTTGAAGTGTACCTATGATGAAAATTACAGACCTCTCTCATCTTTCTAAGTGGCTGACCTTTTTGCCCCACTCTACAGTGCACATACAAAGTTATTAGCAGGCAGTTATGATCACCAAAGTTTGAGACAGAACTGAAATACTTAGTTTGCTTATGGGTTAAGCTGTCCTGGAAATGAAAAGCTTAACCTTAAAAGTATTAGCGTTTACCATCTAATTATGTTCTGTTTCATATTTATCCTAAAGGTGGATGTTATGGGAAGTTACTTATAAGAGATGTAGTGTTGCTTCGTCATTGATTTTCTTTATTGCCTTTACTAAGACAAGTAAAGTTTTATCTCACTGTAAAGCTGGGTGTAGTGTAGTGAAGCTCCAGGGTAAAACTGCATATAAAAATCATCTCGGTGCTTATAAGGAGGGCAGCTCCGTCCATTCTTTGCTTAGCATTCATTCTGCTGAATTACATATCTGACAAGAGATCATATTTAGGTTAAGTAGGTTAATAACCTACCTATTTAACCAATTATTAGGGATAAGAACTTTATCGGACCACGGGCGCTTATGAGAACGGATGTTATGCGGCGCATATTGTAAGCAAGCGTTCATAGAATCCGTACAACTTCTTTAGCAGTAAAACACCTTTAAACAACCGTCTCGGCTGTAAAGACGGACCTTTTGTACTTACTCAAATTACAACCAGACCCGGACTGGTCGGAGACAAAGATAATTTACAGCATGGTGAACAGTTTAACAGATTAAGCTGGACATAATCATTTAAAATTTTTACAAAAAAAAATCCATAGTCCGTAACGCTGTACAAGGCTCTACTCAGTCATCCACACCAGCCCCGGATACAGACTATAGCGAGCTTCCTATGTTTATTAACAAAAAATTGTCAATGTTAAAACTTCCTTTCAATATTAAAAAAGTACTTAATATCTGCTGGAAAACAGCGTAGCGTTAACTGTGACCGACCGCAAAAATAAGACATGCAGTGTCGGCCACCACCTCGCTAGCTGTGCATGCTATTTGTCTACAGCTAACATACTTACTGAACTAACGGTAGCTAAGAGCATTGTTTTAAGAATTAGCAGCGTGTTGATAAGCCCTTATTATGCCCGAAACTTACCTGGGAATTCCCTCTTTCATACTCTTGTATTTCCGAGTTAGAAACTGAGCAAACAAGTTCAGAAAAACTTCTGTTTGTTTGAACTTCCGCTGCCGTAACAGGGTGAGGATGGCCTTAGAAGAGCACAGGAACCTCTCAGCACCTCATCGATGGAGGCAGTAAATCGTCTGAGCTAGAGATGCCTAACAAATAGGGGAAATTTATTAGACAAGCGGTGAAAATGGAGCTGCTATCGTTCCACGTTCTAAGAAACATGCCTTTTTGCAGATATGCTGTATAGCCGAAAGTATGTCGACGCCTCTTTACTGTTTTGCAGCCACCAGGTGGATATTGGGTATACATCTATTCAGTCTGCATATTCAAACAATAGCAGTATAACAAGCCCTACTGAAGTGATTAATGGCTCAACATTGTATTAAACCCAAATGAACAGCTAACGGTGAGACTGGCAAGAAAAACTATCAGATTACACACGAGGATGAAAGCTAGGGAGGAACCAGGCTCAAATAGGAACCCAATTCTACTCCAAAGATGCCTCTTTCCAACAGTTATTCCTTGCCTTGACAGAACCACCTTAGTCAAGTGTCACTGAAAAAAAATACCCTAGAAGATTCACCATAGCTAACAGAACAACATACTGGTGAACCAATACGGTTCAGGTGAACTATGCAACAACATTCTGGAGAACTGTGCTTTCAACTATATGGAACAGTATGGTGAGAAAGTTTGGCGTTGATGAACTGGACACATCCCCCTCCACACTTTTGGGGTAAAATACGAACATGCATTTTGGTTTTGCTCTTGAACAGCATGGGATACAACCAGCTCAATTACAATGCTTATTTTGGTCAGTCAGTCAGACCTTCCCAGCCTACCAGGTTGGAATAAGACTTGATTCCCAATTGGGCAATTGTTTTTGCCTACCCAGGGGAGTAGAGAATTTTGAAGCTGCATTAGGACCAACTTCATACTAACGTCCATCGTTTTGGCATGATGTAACAACAATACAGTAGAGCTCAGTTAGCAATATAGCCTCTAAAGAACTAGCAGGGACCTGTTAACTCTTGAAGTGATTATAATTACAAAGTACAAATAACAGCAGCACAATTACTTCAGCATATCCAAAGGTAAAGTGATGACCTAAGAGAGTAGTGCTTTTATTAGTGACCTTCCACTGAAATGTTGTGAACATCACCATATGCTGTACTTTACAATGTAGCAGTTGGATTTTAAAATAAAAATGACAAGATCTGTTAACATGAGCCATGGGCGTCTGAAAAATCTGGGCAGCCCTGGTGTTTTGTTTATACCTTGTAATTGAACACAGGGAAACTTCTATAATAATGCAGATATGTAACAAATATGTTGCATAGGTATTACCCATGCGTCTATACAAAGTCCTCTGGGTGTCTCTCAGGCAGTTGTGTCCATGTTCTCCAGGTAAACTTACCATTTTGTTTTATAAACATCTTTACCCACACACACACACACACAAAATAATAATGTTTATCCCTAGGAATGAAACACTCATTTAGTGTTACAAAAGACAACACTGAATATTAATTTTTAAAAAAAGCCTCATTTATATATCACAATTCAAAAAGACACCAGTCTTTTATTTTTATTATTTTATTGATGGCAATTACCATGGTTTTATTTATCACTCATTCAATAATAATTATCATGGCTTTAAAATTAAGTAGATGTCCTTACTATCCAAAGTCACCCTAGTCCATTTAAACAAGCAATAGAAAAATATATACTCAACACTTTTTACAATACTGGTTTTGGTCCAAACAAAAGTGGATCAGAAATGCCAATATACCTTTAGTCTTCAAAAGGATCCCCAATTTGCATTTAAGGTCATTTTAAATGGATTTGGGCAACTTTGAATTAAGGGATTTACATAAATTCTAAAAGACAAATACTGAATGAAAAATAATGTGGCTTAACTCACAAACTTCACAGATTTAAAAAAAAGTTACTATTTACAATTTTTAATATTCAAAGGCCAATTGAGAGAGAGAAAAAAAAGATGACAGATTAAGAGTTGACAGGGCAAGAGTAAAGGAGTGGGAATAATAGAAGCAAGGAGATGGAAAACTAAAAAGGGTATACAAGAGTCATGAATCTGAACAGATTTCAATCTACAGATTTACAGAGGAAAGCAGCGGGCCTTCTTTTTAACTGACCAACCGGCCCATGGTTCCGAACCACGTCCACCCCGCCCCTTCCTAAAACACATTCATTTGCCTCTCACGTCAGACACCAACCAACACTATTCAGCATGTACAAAGAAACCACACATACACCAATCTGAGCGCAAAAGGGGAAAAATACGCTTCATTCATTATATAGAAACACTTGCCCCTGTACATACAGCAACTAGTCCGCGTTACTGCCACCTGCGGACAAACCTGCACCTCACACAAGCAAAACCTAGTTGTAACGTCCCTAAACTCGTTTTTGCATGTTTTATCTCTTACAAAAAAAACAAAACAAAAAAAAAATCATGCGCAATTCCTGCCAACATTGCAGACGCTGAAAATATATATACCTTTCTGGCTCAAGGTAAGGTTTTTGCTTGATTGTATCGAATTATTTTGCATTTTTGTGTCTCTGAGATTCGTGAGGCCAGGACTTCACAGTCCACCCTTGACCCTCGACTGCAAAACTAAGCTCCGGGCACAAGGAGCCATGAAGAGCGCCATGCTCAAAATACTAAGTACTTCAGTGTTGGTTCACAGATGAGGCAGCCCACGTCCTTATCCAGCTTTACTTCCTACGTCGGACAGCAGTTTTGATTTTGCGGCCAGAAATGGCATGCTGTCCAGTGGGCGCAGCGTTGAACGCATTCTTTGCTGATCTGGAGAAAAGAATGCAGATTTGAAAGCATTTGTAAATTAAGTTCTGCTATGAGTATTTTACTAAATAAATAGAGGACTGCTACTACAAACAGTCTAACTGGTTCTCTTTCTTACCCGATATTAAAGTTTGGTGTGAAGTTAAAGCTTCCTCCAGGCGCTGCAGGCTGAGTCGACATGGCTGGTGAGGCTGTAGGACCAGGGGTTGTTCCTGATCCTCCACCGAAGGTAAACACACCACTGCCGCTGCTGCTGCTGCTGCTGTTGTTGTTGGATGCCCCAAAACCGCTGGATGCTCCAAACTGGAAACCTAATGTCAACAAAACCAGGGTGTAGAAGTTATTTATTTACACTACCTAGCCCATAGGCTCCTTTTGAGCACGCACTTCATTTCAGTCATTGCCTTTTGTCCTATATAATTAAGCTTCATAGAGTACTGTGCAAAAGTCTTAGGCCACCATTAGATTGTTGTTGTAGCAAATTGTAATGATGACAAGATGAGGACACCTCTCAGAACAAAAGTGGCTTCTACAGGCCAAAGTCAGTATAGTGTGACCTCCCTTGGCACTAAGCACATCTTGAACCCTTTTGGACTGTATGAAGCTTTCTGAAGTAATCTTCAGGTACATTATAGGAGGCTTCTTTCAGCACTTCCTAGAGCTCATCTTTAGATTTAGGCTTCGTTTGTTTATTTTTCTGTCCAGGTGATCCCATACTGTCTTTAATATTCATGCCTGGATTCAGAAGTGTTGTTTTTTTTAATACCGCGGACAACTTTACTATATTTCCTGTCTGTATCCTATTAAAGACTGATAACTGGTACCTAGGTGACTCGTTCCAGCTGAAATTCGATTCACAATTCAGTACACAGTGATTCAGTCTCAATAGCTCTTTCCCAGTGAAGATCTGTACTGTGTTTATCATTTTTATACATCTTAGTGCAAATAAGTCTCCATGGGTCCTAAAATGGTTTACATAGATTACATGCTTAAAATGGATTACAGCCAAACGAAAGGAACCGAGTCCTCCGGATCACACTGAAGCTGAGCAGTTAACATTAGTATCAGAGTTCAAAAAGAGAGTAAGTGTTTTGCTTTTACTTTTCACTTTCAATCCATTACTCACTAAATTACATGAGGATTTTCAACACTTCACTATAAAATGAGCTTTGTATTAATGATTTTGGTCAACTGTAGGTGTTTTAAACAGTAAGGTAGGCTCTGCTATTATACAGTATAGACTATATTAAACTCATCAGTTCATGATACGTTTAACTTATGATGGATTTGTAGGAACATTTCCCCTTCGTTTATACACGTCTTATACAGCATGGATTTTCTTGGGGTCTGGAACGTATTAATTCAATTCGCATTATTCCTTATGGGAAAAAATTGCCCGGTACTCCTTGTTTTCGGTTCTCGACAAGTCTGGAACTTGTTATTGATGAGAACTGAGGTACCACTGTAATTCTATAAGGTCACTATACTATTGCAGAAACAGCAAGTCTAATGGTGGCCTAAGAGTTTTGGACATCACTGTATATTTTCGCCGTTGGCTGCAGTTGTTTGTTGGTATTTTTCTTATTTAAAAGAGAATGGTTGAGTAATAAAGCAGTTCTTCACCTTGGCCAGCAGAGGCAGTGGCAGATCCAAAAGCAGGCGTCGTGTTGGGCTGCTGACCAAACACAGGCGCAGCACTAGGCTTCGTTCCAAAGGAAGGAGCCGCAGGCGTTGAGGCTGTGAACGACGGTGCTGCTGCTCCAAATGTTGGGACACTGGGCTGTGATGAACCAAAAGCTGGCGTCTGTCCAGAGCCAAAGCCAGTGGTGGATGTGTTGGAGGTAAATCCGAATGAATAGGGAGTGGCAGAAGGTGCAGGAGCTAAGAAGAAAGGGAACAATATGATGAGATCCTCACAGACTGTCTAGTTTTCATAACTTGAAAGACTAGGCTGTAGGAAGACTGCCCAAACGAAAATGTGAGATGTTTTTTGTGAACACAAAACCAACCTGCAGATGCTGGCGTAGGGGCTGCATTTCCGAAAGAAAAGCTTGACGATGAAGAGTTGCTTCCTGAACCGAAGACAAATGGTGCTTGTGGAGCAGGGGCAGCAGGGGGTTCACCTGGGGCTGCCTGGCTGTCCTGCTGCTGCCCAAACATGAACGTTTTGGAGGGAGGTGCATCAGAGGCGGCATTCTGACCAAAGACAAAGGCTTTGGTTGGAGCTGGAGTGGGGTTCAAACTTGTACTGCCGGGAGTCCCAAAGAGGCTGGGTGCAGGACTTGAAGAGGCAGGGGCACTGGATGAACTTCCGATGAAGCCAAATGTAGGCTTTGGTGCAGCAGCATCTGAGAAACGCAGTAAAAAAATAAATACAAATGCACTATTTTTTTTCCTCCATACAGGTTCATATTCATGACAAATAATCCACTCAAAATAGAGTCCATGAAAACATTAGATTGAGGCCATGTAGGTTTGGATTTTTTTCTCCATTAATAATAAACACCTCCATTTAAAACTGCATTGTTTACTTGTGTTGTCTTTGACTAATGTTTAAATTGGATTGATGTTCCAAAACACAAGTGTGACAAACGTGCAAAAAAAAATAGAAAAATCAGGAAGGGGCACACTTTTTCAACTGTAATTATACAAACATGTCTATACTGAGTGGTGCAGGACTGCAATCACAAAATACTTTCTAATTATTACCATTAAAAGACCTGATTTTGACCCTCTCTGTCAGGGGAGTCCAAAGTCCAGCCCTAGGACCAAATGCAGCCCACGGGCAGTGTTTAATTGTCCCTGGCAACACTTGAGAATATATTACTAGTTTCATGCCGGTACGTTGCAATTTTGCCTTTCACCTGATGGTGGCAGCAGTACATCAATGACTTCACAACCGCTTGAAATCCAGACTGACTGATCACCACTTGCGTGACATCTTGCACGTCTCAACTACAGCTGTTAAACCAGACCTACCACATATAATGCAGTCAAGGGCCCATGACCACCCCTCAGTTTCTAGTGGGCTGTCTTCTGCCAAGTTGTAGCATCTGGTTTAAACTTTAATACCAGGGGTGGGTGATATGGTAAAATATATCATAATATTTAGACAGGATATTGATCACAACATGCGTGATGAAACAAAAATGAACTATTATAAACTACTATTATCCCATTTTGCCCACACCTATAAGATGTGCTGTGTTAGAGTTCCATAGGTCTGGTAATGTAGCAACTGAGTAATAAACCACAGTCTACACAGAAACTGACCAAAGATTTTTGACATGTTTGAGAGCTGCAATATTATGCATAAATATTCACCCTAAATCACCTGCAGTAAGCTGGACATCCCTGAGCTATGTTCTCTGGCCCAAGTTAACAGTATTCTCTGTGTCAAAACAGTTCTTTTTCTTTTATTTTGTCACTATTTTATGACAGTGAAGTCAGCTGTTTCAAGGGACTGTGATGGCCTAGCAGTTAAGTTACTGGACTCAGAGGTGGGTTCAAATCCCACCTCTGCCAAGCTGCCACTTTTGGGTCCTTGAGCAAGACCCTTAACCCACAATTGCTTGGATTGTATCAAGACTGTACCAATTCTAAGTCGGTCTGGATAAGGGCGTCTGCTAAATGCTGTAAATGTAAGATGCCTCCTCAACCCAGCTTGATAATAGAACGTGCCAAGAGCAATACGAAAAACACAATGACCAGCCCGTGGTCTAAAATCATTTCCTAAAACATGTATAGTAAAAGTCATGCTAACTTGAGCGTTTTATACTAAGCATGTTAAATCAGCAAACTTACTAACCTGATGCATTTTGGCCAAAACTAAATACTGGCTTTGCCGTTTCTGTGGGCTCAGCAGGCTTTCCAAAAGAAAACGTAGGCTTGGGGGGTTCTTTTGGAGGATCTGGCTGGGTGAAAGAGAAGCCCAGTGATGGTGCAGGTTTGTCAGCATCCGTAGCTGCACTGAACAGAAATCCAGTCGAGGGCACAGAGTTATCCTTCTTCTCCTCGATTTTGCCAAACATGAAAGTGGTGGCTGGTGCCGCCGTCGCCTCCTTCGCGGCTGGCTCTCCAAATGATGGGGCAGCTGTGGGAGGCTCAGCTGATGGTGGCTTGCCAAAAACAGGAATAGAATTGGTAACAGGTGTGGGAGCTGCTGAAACAGTTTCTGTGGAAGGAGTGGAGTCTTGCTTGTCAGCTTTAGCTTTCGGTGCTGAAAAACTGAACGCTAAACTGGAGTCTGCCGCCTTCTCTGGTTTTGAGAGTCCAAAAGAAAAGCCACCTGATGCTGTTGTAGGGACATTGCTTGTGGCACCTGAGCCAAGTGTGATTCCGCTTCCTTCACTGAATTTAAATCCTGTGCCAGAGTTCTGAGATTCGCTCTTTTTCTCCTCGCTTGTTGCTACAGGCAGACTGGGAGCTCCGAATTTGAAACTACCTGAAGGTCCACCAAATTTGAAAGTCTCCGAATCCTCATCTATGGAATTTAAGTCTACTGTGTCTCCTCCAAACGTGAATCCACTTGAAGTCTCCGAATTTGAACCTCCAAATTTGATGCTTGCAGAACTTGTGGTATCAGAGGAAGCATTACCGAATTTAATGAATCCTGTGGAGGAGGAGTCTGCAAAAGTGCCACCAAATTTCAGTCCACCAGAGGCTGAACTCAAAGGACCTGTTCCAAATTTAAAAGCAGATGAGCACAACTCCGTGCTAGGTGGCTGAGTACCAAAACCTAAAAGGGAAAAATAATAGTGAGATGGGGAAATTGCGCAAACAGTTAAAAAGTACCCATGACCACACGAACAGTGTGACCTTTAATAGCAGCATTAACATGTATAAGAATTAAATCTTGAAATGTTTACACCTAGTATAAACGTGATTTACTATAGAGGCATCACCTTTAGATTCTGCTTTAGCTCCTGGTTTAGCCGATTGGCAGGCCACACACTGCTGGTCTTCGGCCTTATTCTGAACACAGCAAACGTCACAGTCCCAGCTACCCTCGGGTTTCTTAAACTTGTCTCCAAATCCTAATAAAGGTGCAGAATTTACTGGTGTGGAAGCAGGAGCCTGGGATGAAGGTGCTGGAGCTGCTGCTCCTGTTGATTTCAACATTGAACAGTTACATGAAGCATCTAACCAAGAGCATGCAATACTACGGAATTTCATATTAGCCCAATTAAGCATTAAGATATGAAACTCTACATGGTACATTTGTGTGAAGTAAAACAGGTTAGGCTTTGTGTTTATAAAATGAATCAAAAGGGGGACAGGCACAAGTGTGAGAAAGCAAAATGCAATGGTTTTAAAAAGTGGATATCAGGAGACTGTGTTTACAAGCACTTAATATTCCAATAGCTGCAGAAAATCAGATTTTGTCTGTAATCCAATCAACGACGTTACATGCACTTGAGTAATCAGATAAATGGCAAAACCCTGCATTTACATGACTTGGGAAATGGTCACATTTCTACTTTGCAATCAGCCTTTTCTGTTTTCTTGGCCAATTTGCTTCTTTCTTTTTTCCATAAACCTAGTGGTTTCTCTCACAGGATCTGGCAACCCTGGTGTGTTTACCGGTGATGTCCAAGCTTGCTCGTTACCTCACATTTGGATAGGTACTGTTATAATTCAGTGATTTAATTACTTTTTTGTGCGAGTTACTCGTATGTGTGTATGACTTTCCGCTTCACATTTCTAACGAGGTGTTTGTGCATGTGCCTGTCATATCTCAAGTAGTGCTGCTGTTTGTTCCTCCTGCTACCTGTATATTCTTCGTAACCTATAAACTGGTTCACATTCACTCGTTGAGTCCGTTTCATCTTCCGTGTTGTTCGCAATACAGTCAGTGCATTTTTTTTTTTTTTTTACTTCTGTCAAACCAAAGTATCAGGTCCATCATACCTTCCTCAGTGTTACAGCTTTCCCCTAGACAGGGTCAAATCTGTACAGTACTCTCATTTTTATAATTACTGTGACTTTCCATTAATTAACAAAAGTTTAGCATTTGACTAACAGTTTATTCTTTGACTTGTGTACCCAAATTCAGCAGTATAAAAAGACTGACCATGTTAATGTCTAGTCATCAACCTGTTCACAGAAAGTAATGCAGTCGTTAATCGGCGCTTACCTGTGTGTGTACACACACACGGGCAAAAAAGTATTTAGTCAGCCACTGATTGTGCAAGTTCTCCTACTTAGAAAGATGAGAGAGGTCTGTAATTTTCATCATAGGTACACTTCAAAGACAAAATGAGAAAAAAATCCAGGAAATCACATTGTAGGATTTCTAAAAAATTTAATTGTAAATTATGGTGGAAAATAAGTATTTGGTCAATAACAAAAAGTTCGACTCAATACTTTGTAACATAACCTTTGTTGGCCATGACAGAGGTCAAACGTTTCCTGTAAGTCTTCACCAGGTTGGCACACACTGTAGCTGGTATTTTGGCCCATTCCTCCATGCAGATCTCCTCTAGAGCAGTGATGTTTTAGGGGAACACGGACTTTCAACTCCCTCCACACATTTTCTATGGGGATGAGGTCTGGAGACTGGCTAGGCCACTCCAGGACCTTGAAATGTTTTTTCGGAGCCACTCCTTCGGTACCTGAGCGGTGTGTTTGGGATCATTGTCATGCTGGAAGACCCAGCCACGTTCCATGTTCAATGCTCTCACTGACGAAAGGAGGTTTTGGCTTAAAATCTCACAATACATGGCCCTGTTCATTCTTCCCTTAACACGGATCAGTCGTCCTGTCCCCTCTGCAGAAAAACAGCCCCAAAGCATGATGTTTCCACTCCCATGCTTCACAGTAGGTATGGTGTTGTTGGGATGCAACTCAGCATTCTTCTTCCTCCAAACACGGCGAATTGAGTTTTTACCAAAAAGTTCTGTTTTGGTTTCATCTGATCTGACCACATGATATTCTCCCAATCCTCTTCTGGATCATCCATATGCTCTCTGGCAAACTTCAGACGGGCCAGGACATGTACTGGCTTAAGCAGGGGGACACTCCTGGCACTGCAGGATCCGAGTCCCTCTCAGCGTAGTGTGTTACTGATGGTAACCTTTGTTACTTTGGTCCCAGCTCTCTGCGGGTCATTCATCAGGTCCCTCTGTTTAGTTCTGGGATTTTTGCTCACCGTTCTCATGATCATTTTGACCCCATGGGATGAGATCTTGCGTGGGGCCTCAGATCGAGGGAGATTATCAATGGTCTTGTATGTCTTCCATTTTCTTACAATTGCTCCCACAGTTGATTTATTCACACCAACCTGCTTGCCTATTGTAGATTCACTCTTCCCAGCCTGCTGCAGGTCTACAATTTTCTTCCTGGTGTCCTTCGACAACTCTTTGGTCTTGGCCATGGTTGAGTTTGGAGTCTGACTGTTTGAGGCTGTGGATAGGTGACTTTTATACAGATAACGAGGTCAAACAGGTGCCATTAATACAGGTAACGAGTGGAGGACAGAAGAGCTTCTTAAAGAAGAAGTTACAGGTCTGCGAGAGCCAGAAATCTTGCTTGTTTGTGGGTGACGAAATCTTTAATTCTTTAAAAATCCTACAATGTGATTTCCTGGATTTTTGCCTCATTTTGTCTCTCATAATTGAAGTGTACCTATGATGAAAATTACAGACCTCTCTCATCTAAGTAGGAGAACTTGCACAATCAGTGGCTGATTAAATACTTTTGTCCCATTGTGTGTGTACACACACACACACACACACCCCTCTCAAACTGGTTTCTTGAACATTACAGTGAGTTCACTCTTCTCAAATGGTCTCCACAGTCACCTGATCTCAATCCAATAGAGCACATTTGGGATGCGCTGGAGTTTCGCATCATGGATGAGCAGCTGACAAATCCGTAGCAACTGCGTGATGCCATCTTATTGAATCTATGCCAGACAAAACTAAAGCAGTTCTGAAGGAAACAGGGGGTCCAACCTGGTCCTAGCAGGTGTACCTAATAAAGTGGCCAGGACTTGTGAATTACTTTCAAATGTAGGACACGTGATCTGCAGTGTTACCATAACGAGATACCATACAACTTTCAGGCATTTCTTCCTGCTTTTGATTTTCTAATCAAAACTTAACTCCAGTTTTGTTCTTTACACATACACTACATATACCTTACAAGCTTACCTGGTTTGGCGCTCTGGCAGGATACACAGTTCTTGTCCTGTTGCTTGTTCTGAACCATGCAAACTTCACAATCCCATGCTCCCTCTGGCTTCTTAAACTTGTCACCAAAGCCAAGCAGTCCAGAAGTTGTAACAGTGGTGGCTGGAGCAGAAGAAGCAGGAGGGGCACCAAGGGTGGAGGACGCTTTAGATATAGGAGTCAGAGTCAGGGCAGGTTTTACTCCAGTCCCTGGTTTTGCTGTATCACATGCTACACACTTAACCACCTCAGGCTTGTTCCGCACCAGACAAGTGTCACAGTCCCAGCTTCCAGCTGGAGGGGCAAACAAGGTAGCAAGACTAGCAGCAGTGGCTTTCGCGGGTTTACTGTCCACTTTGGAGGAAGTGTCTGTGTTGGGCTGCGGAGCATGGCAGGCCACACACGTTTTGTCTGAGGGCTTGTTTCTCACCAAACAGCTGTCACAGTCCCATGATCCAGCTGCAGGTTTAAACTTGTCCCCAAACCCAGAGACAGGAAGCAATGATGCAGGGGTCAGGCTGGTGGTTGTCTTGGTGGTGTTCGAGGATGAGGAGTTCTGAGATGAAGCAGCAAACCCTGGGGAAAAGAAACAGAAGTTAGCACACGAAGAGAGACATGCAGTGTAAAGAGCATTACGGATTGGTCATTCAAACTCGAACAATTTCTCATTAACAGCATATGGATCAGCGAAACACAGATCTACTGCATGCTTTTCACCAAGAAGCACTGGCGCACAAACACAGAAAATTGATTTCTCTCCATCTTTACCCCTACGAATTACTGGTGGCCAGAATACCAGTTCATCTGGTAGCCCGGTGTTCATTTCCCGTACGCTATGCATATTTTCATACACCAGCTCTAACAAATACGTAGCAAATTAGAGATTTTTTTTTCACCGCTCGAAGTGTTGCTGAGCTAAACCTAGACCAAAGCCTAGAAATATTCTTAACAGCTTGGAAATGCTCCTACAGATTCTAGAACAAAAAAGTGGATTATAAAGCAAGTAAGATCGGAGATAACATTACAAATGCAGTAACCCTCAAGACTGGTTCAGAACAATGATTAACTGTATTCAGGGTGTCTTACCGGAGCAAAAAGAGGGGCACTTTTTTTTTTTTTAAGCCGTTTTCAATTCGTTGCAGATTGCACAATAAAAACTGTTTACGTTCGGCAGCCATTTCATCCATTCTGGTTTGTGTAATTTTGTGGGGCTAAGTTAAACGCGTGCAAGGGGGGGAAACCCTCATACACTGCTATTCTGACAGAGCATGGACAAGTTAGTTACTTTACAAGTGTCTTCAATGGTTAACAAAGGTATTGGTCACTGTTTGGACAATACTGTTTCACAATACACATGCAAAGTCCTACCTGCAATAACATTCAAAATCCTTGAACATACTAGGCATCAAAAACATGTTGGAAATGAGTTATCCTTTACTTGTACCAATGAACTTGTACCAATTAGACCAATGAGTCTAATTTAGTGGCAAATTCCAACATGATAAAAAGGGACATTATTAAAAGCAGTGCTTTTCAGTAAAGGATAAAGCAGCACTGATGATGCACTAATTTTACAGTCTGATGAGGATAATGGCAACAGCTCATTGTACAGTACTACGTTTTCATTTGAGCTTTAATTATTGTTTAAAATAAAACACTTTAGCTACTGTGAGACCATGGTAATGTCTGGTCAAAGCCCATTTCGTTCAACACCCTGTTTCACAGAACGTAAAGTGGACATTAATTGGTGCAGAACTGTACATGACACATTGGTCAGTGAGGAGCATTTAAAACTTCTGCTTTACAAGATCAGACAGCAACAACAATGGACCTCCCTTCAAAAGTGTGATATCTTCGAAGTAGCTTTCATAAAAACATTCATAAACAAATCTGGTCCCAACCATAGGGTACAGCTTATAAAAGCAACAAAAGCTGACGAGCTCAATGGCAACCATTTTCTCAAGTCTGCTAGAACACTTTGAAGCATCTCCGTGCATTATCCCTAAAAATCTGGTGAATTCTATCAGATGGCTCACTAGAAAGACAGCTAATAGAAGGAAATAATTTGAAAACTACATTTAAAAAAAAAAACAACAACATGGCTTTTATTTTATTTTTTTTTAAGTAAACCTGGCTTACCTGGTCCTCTGAGGATATCCAGAACGCTGCCCTGTTTTAATACCTTGGCGGGTTTAAAGGGCCCCTCAAACTCCTCCTCCTTTTCACTGACAGCAGCTTTTTAATATAGAACACGAGGAGGCTTAGTTTCTCTCACTGTGCTTTTAAACCAATTCATTTTTATGTCAACAAAATCACTTACCTTCACACAGTTCGGGGGTAAGTTTCCCATTTGTGACTGAAGATGTGGTTTTTACTGTTGGTTCACTGAAGGTGAATTCCGACTGCAGACTTGTGGATGGAGAGAAAGAAGGACCGGCAGATGTTGCCTTGAATATGGGCGAGGCAAAAGTATATGGCGTGGACACGACAGGTGTTTCCTATATCAAAATAAAAGTTGTATTTAGAACACAGACAAGTTGCATGTTTTCTAGAGCCAATAAAATTCAACTGCCATAACAACTTTTCTTATATTACATTAATTTTTTCATGAATACATGAAGCCCCCTAGACAGGAACCAGTTCCAAGAGCGGGTTCATGTGCCCAAAAGTTCACAAGTCCAACATAGCCTAAGCATCCAGCTTTTGAACCTCCAACACCTGATCTCGCTCATTTCCATTTTAGTGTCCATGCCACTTCTCATTACTAACAAGCTCGTCCCTGCTCTTACGCTTAACACCAGACAGGCTGGGTTCAAGATAGTGCAGTATTTCCACAAAAAGGAAGTATGTACACAGTGTGTAACAACCACTTCTTGATACAGCCCACGTGTGACAGAGTAAACAACAGCATTCTGCTCTCAGCCGCCAAGCACCAAAGATGCGAACCGACCCACAGGGCTGCTACGCAGCTTAATTCCGCCAGTTTGTAAATTTACACTTATTTTAATAGCTTACATTATTATATACAATTATAATAACAATTGTACATGTACGTTCACATCTTTGAAAGTTTACTAGCTGAAGGTTGGCACAGTTTGAAGAACAGAGAAAAGAAAAAGCTTTCTCTGCTTAAAGGTTTAGTGTTTAAAAGGTGATGCTGCTTGGCCTGTTCTGGAAATTGGTGTTTCTTCAAGTGGACTCATTCCCTCTTGGTTGTGTGCAGTCAGTCAACGATACTGTTAAACTCGAAATAAAAAGTCCTTTTTTCGCTCGCTCACGTCGTCCCATTCATCTCCAATGCAACTGCAGGACCGCTTTGTTTACCACTGTACACAGTGCAAGATTTGGTGTCCAGTCCACGTGAGACTTCACTTTCGGTAACCATCCGACCACTTTGACTGGTTCGCGATTTAGGAATATTCATAGCTTAGCGGTTTTATTCAGCCTATCCCCAATCCTCCAGCTCTCCGGACAAACCAGGCTGAGGGGGGCTCTGTGAGCACTCCGAGTGACTTACAGCTCTTCCAATAACTAGCAAACAAACCGACATTTCGAATCACGTGACCCTTGGCCAGCTGCGCCTGCGAGAAAGGAGGGGGGAGGGGTTTAAAGGGCCATAAATCACTAGCTGATAAAGAGGGCTGAGGGGAAGGCTGTTTAATCAGACATATAGCAGAATAACTCTAAAATTAGACTTATTTGTTTGTCCTATTACAGAACACATCAAAAACATTGTAACCTCTTGATTTATAGTGACAAGCTTCTTTTTATTTGTATTTTTAGAGGTTATGGCCTATGAGACGAATGGTGATCAATACAAAAAAAGCTGTGTAACTCAAATACTTTGTTGTATCTTTTCCAAATTTTGGATTTAGCTTAAGTCCATGGTGAAACTTAAAATGTACAGCATGGATCATTTTCAATCACCGGCATCCACATATACATTATAAACCCAAAAAATAAAATGCCTTTTTGTTGTTTTTTTGGACATTTTTTCTATATTTGATGTTCTCAAATGGAAGCTAAAATGATGATAAATTAAGCCTGGGGGTGAATAAATATTTTGGCCCAAATGTTTACTTCAATTTAAGCTCTGAATGCCCATGAGCTATATGTAAAACCTAAAATAACCAGTGTTTTAATGTAATAGTGAAAATTGCTTGAAAATGACGAATTCGGATCTACAGCATGGGGTTCATTGGTGCATACCTGTACACGCCCTAAAATGGGTCTCTAGTGAGCTTTTAATTTGTTACACATACTGGAATAATGTCTTCACTGTCCATACAGCTTTGTGCTTGTGATACATTTCTTAATTCCTTCTGCTGCCTCGAGGCAGTTGGGCAAAATGCATAAAGAAATGAATCAGCAGCAATTGGTTAGTCATACCTTCCTAATATCAGGCTTTACAGAGACACAAGTCTTTGGACTGGTACTTGGGGTTAGAGCAGAAGTGGGAGGTGTGGAGAAGCTGAAAGTAGGCAGACTGGTTTTACTTATGGGTAGAGAAACAGCAGGCAGATCAGGTACTTCAGAAACCTGGCCACACACACACAAAAACATGTTTAACCATCTTATAGATTTTTTTCCATTATAATTAAGTACAAAAGTTACAGCTTGATTATAAATGTTAGAGAGGCCCTAACCTCCTGATCAGGTCTTTTGGAGGAAGGTCGGAGATTCCTCTCTCTCTTCATTTTGCCTCCTCCGGCAGCAGAGAGGCTGGAAGCAGGTGTGCTGGACATGGGGTACGACAGATTGTTTGTGCTACGGATAAAAACCATGACATGTCACGTCACTGATTTCCATACCATAAAAATCTGAACCCTGTACAAAAGTACTGCTGCTATATTAGTGGGAGGAACCCGAATTATTTAATAGCTTCCATTTTGTATTGGCATGCTTAATTATATAAAACAAATCACAACACGCTGATGAGACAAAATAAGTAATGCCTAACAAGTGGTTGGTTATCCAGGTGATTCCCTCGAGGAATTGACTCTACAAGTCCTCTATATGTACCCTGTAGTATCTAGCAACAAGAGGTAAGCAGCAAATGATTAAATCTGCAAGTAGCTAGGTGGAGCCAATGCAGATCAGACTGTCTTGGCACATCCTACAGATGTCTGACTGGATTAAGATTTGAGAAACTGAGGAAAAGCAAAGACTCAAACCATTCCTAAATATGCAGTGTCTCATGCTGAAAGACAATACTACCATGAAGGCTACCTAAGCCACTGATTAGGAAGATGGCACATCTCAAACTGATGTCCACATGAATTCCAGAATCCAGTTTCCCAGCAAAACACTGACCAGAGCCCCACAATTCCTTCTGGTGCCATCACTTCCACAGGTAAACCATCTGTGTGATGGGGCATTCCTCCCACAACCAGCACTAAATATGTAAAAGCAGTAATCCTTCTGTTGGGTTGGACCTGATGGGACAGTCTTCACTGCCCTTGCACAATGAGTCATGGGCATCAAGCATCCTGTCGAGGGTTAGTGGTTTGCCCCTCCTCACTCACCACTGCTAGACAGGAGAACCTCGTGAGCCTTGGCTGAACTTTGTGGAAACTCAAACGCTCATTATTTCAACTCCCACCTCCTGTTAGATCACTGGCTGGTTACAGTAGAAATCCGATTATTGCCCGAGTCATATAAACCTGGAGGATTACTACTCAATTACTCTCATTACTGTCACTCTTCAGCTGCGAGTGGTCATAGTGCATGTAAAACTGGTCTCACCTTGCTGGAGCAGAAGGTACAGCAACAGGGATCTGAGGGGGCCTCCTAGCAGGCTGGAAAAAACAGAACAGAATGGGTTTAAACAAGGTTTATAATGCTTTATATTCCAATTTGTTCATTTTTATTTCTATTCGTCATTACCTGTTATTTATTAGCATTAAACACTGAGTGACATATCGTACACCAGCACAACTATTCTATTCATCGCTGCAGGGCTCATGTGAGGCCTAAGCGGGAATTGCTAAAAAGGTGCGTGTCATTAATTTGTAATTGTTTTTTTGAACAACCCCTTATCAAAAAAAAAAGTAGTAAACCATTACTTCCAGTTTCACTGAGGTATACATTAGGTGACAGAGGTCATTCCTCACCATGGAAAATACAACACAATTCAAATGAGAGAAAAGCGTGTAACCCTCCATACGTCAGGGAATGATTATAAAAATAGCTAAGCACTTTAAAACGCCCATATCTAGAACTCGGGCAATAATTAAGAAGCAACTGGAACTGTGACAAACTTGCCTGGGTAAATATATTTTGGTAAGAAGCAGATAAAAATCCCTGTTGGAGATTTACATAAAGCAGCATCTTGGGATCACCAAGTCTCCAAAACTAACAATTGCCAACTCCATGCCAACAGGCTTTGCAAGGCTTTGCAAGTTTGTCACCTAACTACAAACTTGAGTCCCTGGACGTGACTGGAATGAAGAAAATGAAACTAGAGCTTTTTGGCAACACACGAGTTGGGTTTGACATGAAAAGAATGACTACACTGAAAAGAACCCGATTCCCAGTGTTACGTAGGGTGGAGGACCTGCAACATTGTGTATAAATCACTCACCATTTCATTGGTGCCTCTTTCCACTGCTTTGCTCACAAATCCAGGCGTGAGAGATGGTCGGAAAGACATGGAGCGGTTACCAGACACAGCTGCAGCAGCTGGAATCACCAATTTCTGCACAGGCGGAAGGGCAGGCTCCACCTGTCGAACAATACAGTGAGTCTCAAAACCCACCAATACCATCTATGTTAAATACTCCAGCTCTGAGAACGTTAATAGCAAAATAATTTGATGACCGGATTAATCTGTTTCAACACCACCATTTAGGCCTACAATATTTTTGACCTGAAGTTTCATACCTCACTAAAGCAGTACAAGAACAGGACAAGACAAACCATTAACTACAAACACCTGCCCCAAATGACGAGACTGGCTATGAGCTGAATAAATAAACCTCTGTTGGGGATCAACATGCAGCTGCTACAGCTGTCAGTAACTTTCTCAAGGCATTTCTCATGCCGCCCTAAAAAGTCTGAACTGACTGCAAATAAAGTGCCACAAAAATGAGAGGCAGTTGGCCATTTTATCAACACGACCAAGTTCACTTCACAATATGGCTGTCAAAAATTTCGGAAAAAACCCTTCAAAGGTGCAGCGTTACTATCACAATTATCAGCATCTTCATCAGGTGAATTAGTTTAGGGAAATTAGATTTAACTGCCAGCCATATCCCAAGTAAACAGTGTGAATTAAGTGCTTTCAATGTTTTGAAAGTTCTCTTCAACCTACACACACACATATATATACATACACACACACACTAATATCTATCTATCTATCCACACCTGTAATCATACATATATAGGTGTGTGTGTGTGTGTGTATATATATATATATATATATATAGTATATATATTATATATTATATTATATATATATATATATATACACACACACATACATACATATACACACCACACCACACACACATTATATATAATGTGTGTGTATGTATATGTATGTATATATGTGTGTGTGTGTGTGGTACTATATATATATATATATTATATATATAATATATATATATATATATATACACACACACACACAACACACATATATATATTATATATATAATATATATATATATATAATATATATATCTAATATGTCATGTATGTATGTATGTATGTTCTGTATGTATGTATGTATGTCTGTCATGTATGTCATGTGTCTGTGTGTCTCTCTCTATCTATCTATACTCTATATCTATATCTATATATCTAATCTCTCTATCTCTACTATATATATATATATATATATATATACACACACACACACACACACACACACACATATATACACATACATACATACATACACACCCCTATATATGTATGATTACAGGTGTGGTTTGATTAGACACTGGTCTTGCCACAAGAGGGTGTAAAAGTGCTTCCCCCACTATATAAAGGTGCTCAGAAACTGCTTTTGGGTAGTGTACCTCTTGGTGAGAGAGACTGCTGACTGCTACACATGCCATAATAACACACTTGCCTAAAGCTGGGGCTGTAGATCCTCCACACACAGTTTCCTGAAGCTGGTGTCCCAGCGGGTCCCAAAAATGGCGATCTGGCGACTGGGCAGGCCAAGGAATTGTCGCAACCTTGGCCATTTTAGTGTTAAACTGGACATCTTTCAACAATGTGTTCTCTCACACACAACATTTTCAAAACCAGTGCCAGTGGGACAGGTCCCATACTGCTCTACTCTCTTCCCACCATCTTTCTTACAAACTAACTTATCCAGTATTCCTGACAGAAATCGCATCTGATTAGAAATGAAATTAGAGAATTAAATTACAATTCTCATTTAATTCGAGAATCATTCCAATTATGATTTTGACAGCCCTACCTCACAGCGGGAAATGGCTCCAGTGTGAGCAATCTGAAGGTTTACTTTGCGTTTCGATTTTAATTTGACAATTTACTAAAATTCACAAATGACAAACTGGCATGGTGAAAACAAGGTTTAACAAACTGGCAGTCACAACTCTCAGATATGTACTTACCCTTTTCCTCTTAGCCTGAATAGTGGAACCATCTGGGTCTGAATGATTCAATGACTGCAGACAGAAAAAATAAATAAATAAAATAAATAAAATAAATTTTTCAAGTGTCCACTTAGACTTAACTTGTATATTAGATTTGTCAAAGATTCAGCATCACACTTACTGTGGACAAAGGAGAAGAAACAGCAGAGGGAATTCTTTTCGCATCCTGTAATAACAAAGTTGTATCTTGGTCCAATAGACACATATTTTGCAAAGTCTGACTAGTTTCTTTATCCCAACAGCTAACAAGTTACAAGCTACTAACCGCTGCTAGTACATGTAGGTTAAGCACCTAAAATGCTTTGAAAAGCTGATGCACTTACAGCAAGAGGGCTGGACATGCGCTCTAGCGACTGCAGGATGCGTCTGGCTGTGGCACTGGTCACTCCATATGTCTGAGCTCCTGTTGGCTTGGGCTTGATCTGTCTCCTCACTGGAGCCTGAAGAGCAAACAGGAATCCACACAAGCTCGATTAATCGGCCAAGTATGAGCATTCTTTAAGGGACAAAGGTGCTAGCATTATAACAGAGGTTACTAAAAAGGGAGCACAAACAACTTTCACATTTAGCATACTTGAGTTGACTCATCAGCTAATTGGTATGAGTTTAGTGTTACATGGGCTCTAATGCCACTTTCGCATGATCACCAAATGGTTTACTAAAGGCCTCATTAAAGGTCTACTAAAGGTCAAATTGCCTAATGGTAATGTCCATGAGCCCACCATCAAGAGAAGAGTGAACGACAAAGATGTGCATGGCAAGGTTGCAAGGAAAAAACAACTGCTCTCCAAACAAAAAAATAAATAAAACTCACTCTCTCACACTCTCTCACTGCACTGCACTGCACTGCCATTCACCAAGGATCATATGGACAGCAGTCTTCTAGGTAGAGCACGGCCAAACTAGGAACGAGCAGCTCTGCTGTATCCACCCAACATCTTTGCCAGCACCATGATCGGCCGATGGTGGCACTGTTGCAGGGACAGGGCAAAGATCCCCACCTGACCTACCCTTCCTCAGACGTGTCAATTGTGTCTGTCCCCTACATAGTTGATCAGCCTACTTTAAAACTAAGATGAATACACTGGCGTCTGTACTGACCAGATAAGGGGTGCCTGGCCGTGCACGGGCCGTCTTGACAGCTGCAGCGCCCCCATATGTAGTCTTCCCTGGATAGAAAGGAGAATCCCCCAGCTGACTGGAATTCAGCACCGAGTTATTCACCGACGACTGCAAAAGAAAAGAATGAAATATGAACACAACACAGTAATGTCGTTTGTCCTTAAAGATTCCTGAACTCCAAGACGATCAACCAGTCAAGTTAATAACTGAGTATCTAAAGCAAATGCTGCAAAAACTATGACTACAGCCTGGGCTAATCAAGACTCCAGTTATGAAAAGGAACATAAGTAAGACAAGTAATAATTATTTGGCAGAGGCAGACATGAGAATATACAGTGGGGCGAAAAAGTATTTAGTCGGCCACTGATTGCGCAAGTTCTCCTACTTAGAAAGATGAGAGAGGTCTGTAATTTTCATCATAGGTACACTTCAACTATGAGAGATAAAATGAGAAAAATCCAGAAAAATCAACATTGTAAGATTTTTAAAGAATTTAATTGTAAATCATGGTGGAAAGTAAGTATTTAGTCACCCACAAACAAGCAAGATTTCTGGCTCTCACAGACCTGTAACAACTTCTTTAATAAGGTCGTCTGTCCTCCACTCGTTATCTGTATTAATGGCAACTGTTTGACCTCGTTATCTGTATAAAATACCTGTCCACAGCCTCAAACAGTCAGACTCCAAACTCAACCATGGCCAAGACCAAAGAGCTGTCTAAAGACGCCAGGAAGAAAATTGTAGACGTGCACCAGGCTGAGAAAAGTGAATCTACAATAGGCAAGCAGGTTGGTGTGAATAAATCAACTGTGGGAGCAATTGTAAGAAAATGGAAGACCACTGATTATCTCCCTCGATCTGGGGCCCCACACAAGATCTCATCCCGTGGGCTCAAAATGATCATGAGAATGGTGAGCAAAAATCCTAGAACTACACAAAGGAGAGACCTGATGAATGACCTGCAGAGAGCTGGGACCAAAGTATCAAGGCTACCATCAGTAACACTACACCGAGGGGGACTCAGATCCTGCAGTGCCAGGCGTGTTCCCCTGCTTAAGCCAGTACATGTCCAGGTCTGTCTGAAGTTTGACAGAGAGCATATGGATGGAAAATATCATGTGGTCAGATGAAACCAAAATAGAACTTCTTGGTAAGAACTCAACTCCTGTTGGGGGAAAAAGAATGCCGAGTTGCACCATACCTACTGTGAGGTATGGGGGTGGAAACATCATGCTTTGGGGCTGTTTTTCTGCAAAGGGGACAGGACGACTGATCCGTGTTAAGGGAAGAATGAACGGGGCCATGTATAATAACATTTAAAGTCAAAATCTTCTTCCATCACTGAGAGCATTGAAGATGGAACGTGGCTGGGTCTTCCCGCATGACAGCGATCCCAAACACACCGCTTGGGAAACGGTCTCCAGACCTCAACCCCATAGAAAATTTGTGGAGGGACTTGAAAGTCCGTGTTGCCCCAAAACATCACTTCTCTAGAGGAGATCTGCATGGAGGAATGGGACAAAATACCAGCTACAGTGTGTGCCAACCTGGTGAAGACTTATTGGAAACGTTTGACCTCTGTCATTGCCAACAAAGGTTATGTTACAAAGTATTGAGTTGAACCAAATTTATTGACCAAATACTTATTTTCCACCATAATTTACACTTAAATTCTTTATAAATCCTCCATTGTGAGTTCCTGTATTTTTTCTTCTCATTTTCTCTCATAGTTGAAGTGTACCTATGATGAAAATTACCGACCTCTCATCTTTCTAAGTAGGAGAACTTGCACAATCAATGGCTGACTTTTGTAGCAGTTACATGACATAATTTCACAATGTGTCTCTTAAATGAAATTGCTTCGCTAGTGCATGTTAGCAGGTATCTTGGAAAGTGTTCAAAAAATGAAAGCACTGAGAAATCAGACACCTGAGAAAGCAACCAAAAAGGACAAAGCAAGGTAATTGATGTGGCAATAAGCATGTACAAAAGGCATTTTCGCACCAGAGGAACATTTTCATGGTTCTCGCAACTTTTGGAGAAAGTACATATCCCGTGTGTTTACACCACACTCTTCTTCTTCTTTCGGCTTCTCCCTTTATCAGGGGTCGCCACAGCGAGTTAAACGTTTCCACCTCACCCTGTCCTCCACTGTCACCCCAACTCCCTGCATATCTTCATTCACCACTACCAAATAACTCCTCTTTGGTCTTCCTCTCCGTCTCTTGCCTGGCAGCTCCATCTCCAACATCCTCCTACCAATATATCCACTATCCCTCCTCTGCACATGTCCAAACCATCTCAGTCTCCCAATTTTCCAACCTGTGCCGTCCCTCTGATGATCTCATTCCTAATCCTGTCCACCCTAGACACTCCTAAAGAGAACCTCAACATCTTAAGTTCTGCCACCTCCAGCTCTGCTTCCTCTCTCTTTGTCAGTGCCACTGTCTCGAAGCCATACAACAAGGCTGGTCTCACTACTCTCTTATACTAACTGGGAATTACTGTAGTTCTTAGAATGCACTGTATAGGGACTTGCGTGACATAAAGCAGGGTAAATTCTCAGCGCATATGAACCCCGAGTGATCGAAGTATGCAGTGACTGGTATATTCTGGAATATTCCTCCAGATAAATGCACATGGAGTTGTGATAGGCACACAGACAGACTACACGTAGATAAGAACGTGTGCCAAAACCATTGACATTTGGAAGGATTCGTTCCATCAGCCACCAAGCTCATTATGAAAAACAATACCATACTACAGGTATGAGCCATTTAATGCCCATCCGAGCAACGGCCGTTCGCCTTAACGTCAGATGTTTTCATTTTAACCAGAAATTTAAATCTCTTATATACATAATTCTCATCCCAATGACAAAGCTAGTACAAGCGAACCCTTGCAACACCTGCTGACACCTCGTAGTCTTCAAGGTAGAAAACACATGGTAACGTTCCCTTTTTGTTTTCAGTTTGTTTGAAATGTTGTGAAGATTCATTCCTGTACAGTAATCTAATTATTATTGTTACTGTTTAAAATAAAACACTGTGCAAAGTATCTAAGCTACTATGTAACAATGGTAATGTCCATATACCTGTACTGTCAGGTCAGAAAAAATTTAATTAACAGGTGATTTTCTACAAGAAGCACAAAAGGTACATTTAAATAAAAAAAATAATAAATAAAAAAAAAAGCACAGCAAACTTACCGACGAGGATGTGCCAAAAACTGACAGGTTAAAGGCTGGCTTCTTAAGACTAGTATGGGCTAGCTGCGATCCAGAGTGTGTGCGTTCTGTCTCGGGGGACCAGAGGAGTGGTGCAGATTTTGAGGTGGGTACATCTGAAAGAAGATCAGGATCTACCCTTAGTCTAGAACTCAATTTCACTCCAAAACTCCAAGGAGGTTATACATGTATAAAAACAACTATAAACATGTTCACCTTTATTCTGGAATTGTGCCTTACCTTTATCAGACGCCCTAGATGAAAAGCCGCTGGTGGTGGAGATATTGTCGTCTTCATGCTGTGAGCTGGAGTCCTTAATCTCCTTCACCAGGGAGAAGCTGGACGATACAGCAAAAGGGGTGCCTGGGAATTGCGCTGTGGATGTCGAGGGTGGCGAGAAGAGGGAGCTGGAGCACCCTAGGTGACCCCCAGGGGAGCCATCCTGGGAGGGAAAGTGCAGGTGGGAGCGGTTCAGTGGGGGCCGTGACAAAGCGTCCTGGAAGTTTAGTGATGCTTTGCTTGTAGAAGGTTCTGAAGGGGGAGAGAAGATTAAATAATAAAATAATATAACATATACGCATATGTTTACGGCATTTAAGACGCCCTTAGCTAGAGCGTCTTACAGAAGTGCTTTGCTTTACTTCACTCGAGTACACAGTCTACAGTCAAAGAACACCAAATTACAAGTCTGCTCAAATTTTATGTAGGTAAAAAGCACAAATGGTTTTAGAGTTGTTGTTTTTTTAATAGTAACAAATGTGTAAGTGCAGTTTCAATCTTCACTCAAGTGCTGCAAGTCTTTTATGGCTGTCTGAAGACAGCATGTGACTCAGACAGCTAGTCGAAAATCATTCCACCATCTGGGTGCCAGTACTTCCTTTAATCTTGAGTGGAGGGTCCAGTAAAGCAAAGCCCGAGTCTCAAAGGGTACGAGGTTCAAAGCAGGTTTGATTAGAGCCTTTGGGTTGGAAAGGGCTGGTCCATTTTTAGCTTCGCAACTGAGCATCAGTGTTTTAAATCCGTTGCTTGTAGCTACAGGGAGCCAATGCAGATGCAAAAATCAGTGGGGTGACAGACTTTGGTCAATCGAAAACCAGATGTGCTGCTGCATTCTGAATTAGTCGCAGAGCTCTGATTGTACAAATGGGAAGACCTGCCAAAAGAGCAATGCAGTAAACCTAGTTCTGATATGACAAGAGACTGGACAAGCAGCTGCATGGCTTCCCTGGAAAGGAAGAGCCAAATTCTCCTGAAAGAGCTTACACCCATGTGTCAATAGAACATGAGAACCTTTTAAAACTCATACCTGCATTACTGGTGCTGGGGAGTCCTGGGGAGTTGCGTCCACCTGGCAGGTGAACAGCTTCCTGATTGCCGTTGGGAGGAGCAGCCACGTTGTTCTGTTCCACCTCAACTTGAGACTCTGTCCCTTCAGCTACCTCTCCGTTTTTGAAATACCTCTGTAGCCAGGACGGGACTATGCTCTTCACTGTGTCTGTCACTCGAGTAATTAGCCCTGGCTGCTGCTGAAAACAATACATATTGTGATTAGTTACTCTAGAACTACATTTTAATTGTAATAAAAACATAGAATTACACGTACAGCTAAGCTATGCTATACAGATAACAGTCACAACTTGGAATTAAGAATAAAACTTCCAAAACATAAAAAATGCTTTCTAACACAGACAACGCCATCTGCACGTGGATCACAGATTTGAAAGTTCATCGTGATTCTAAAGGTGTGAGATATTCACAAAATCCTCTCTTTTACCTGGGATTTGGTCGATAACAATAATTAGACAATACTTTGGCAGTGTACATCTTGGGTCTAAAGTATTCCATAGTTGTTCCCATCTCTCTCAACCATCTGAAGAGATGTAATTGGTGACAACGTTACAGCAAGACAAGTCTGTGTACACACACAGTTCAGGGCAATGCAGCATAACCAATTAACCTAATGAATGTCTTAGGACTGTGGGAGGAAACCAGTGTACCCAGAGTAAACCCACACAGACACAGGGAGGACATGCAAACAACACAAACACCCCAAGCCGCTCCACCCTGGGATCAAACCCAGGAACTTCTTGCTGCGAGGTGATGGCACTACCCACCAAGCCACCCCAACATAAATGACACTGGCAAAACCTTCCATGGCAAAACCTTTGTAAAAGCACTAAGTCACATCTGAACCTCTGCTTGACTTATCCAAAGAGTATCATTCTCATCAAACCATTGACCTAAGAAAAATCAGAGCTCTTGAATTAGTATGATAAAACCTAACAGTGAATTAACACACTAACAGTCTACTCAAGTATGGAGAAACAATTTTAAGAATAAAGCAGAGACTAAGAGCAAAATGCACAAACACTGAGAACCAAGAAAGACGTATAATTATCTGGAAAGATTAAAAAAAAAAAACACTGCTGAACTGAACTAGAAAACAATACAACAATTTGACCATTTGAAGCATATTGTTAAGTTTTCCAAAATCAAGAGATACTGCTCAGTTGGTAACAGAAAGCTGAAAAAAAAAATCATCTGGCCCCAAAAGCAACACACCAGACAGATCTACATCCTTTAGAACATCGAACGAAAAGGGTTTTCCTGATAAACACATGCTTGATGTGGCTTCTGCTTATCTATTAAACGTCAACATGCGCTCAAAAAGTGAGCACATAACCCAAAATGACACATGCACCAGAGATGTTCTGCTAGAAGGATAACTCAAACTTAAACTTAACTGCCAAACAACCCTGAATGCAGCTGCTAAGCCTTTGATACAACCCTAAAAATGGAGTTTTTTCAATGGGCAGCATGTTTTACAGAAAAAACTGTGCCACTGAAAAGAAGCACCATGTCTTTTGCTCGGTCTCTTCCATGAAACACTAGGTCCACTTCAGGCTGCCTGGCAGGTAAAAGAACCTGTTGATGAATGCAGAACATAAGAGCAAATCTGAGGTTTATCATCAGGAAGTTCATCTGTATAACCAAAACAACTCTGTGAAACGAAGAACTAGCTGCAAACTGTTTTTCAGGTTAACAGTAATGTGTTAGTCACTAAAACTACAAGCACTAATTTTAATTCAACTGGAATAACCAGACTCAATGACATCAATTTAAATGCTGTTTTTCATCCTCTGTATGTTTGGAAAAAGTGATACTGTAACAGACCATTGTTGGGCCTGATTCAGTTTATGTCCCCAGTTCTCACCTATACTCTGCCTTGTGCCACAGGACAGTGATCTCACATTAAAATTTATCCAAGCCCTTATCCAGAGCGACTTGGAGCAGGTAAAATCTTTTGTGGGTTCAATTGTGGGTTCAGGACCTTAAAGACCCAACAGTTGCAGCTGGCAGAGGTGAGATTTGAACACTGGACGTTCCACTCCACAGTCCAGCACCATAATCACGGTCCACATCTCCACGTTAATAAATTGTAAGTTAGTCCTAATACTGGCTTCTGTGTACTTTATCTGTTCAAGGTGTACAGTCAGTAACACAGAAGACTGTTTCATTAACCAGTCTTAAAGTTCCACTGTCAGGAAGCTTTACACAGAGAACACCCCACATACAAAGTAAGCAGCAAGGGCACTCCCTAGGTAATGAGACAGACTCTGAACACTTGATAAAGCTAAATCGCATGCAGGTCAAGGTAACTTCATTGAAGTGCTTCTAAAAAAATTCCATTCACATTTCTTTAAAAAAGAAGGTGCAAATTCGAACAAAATGCTCACACTGTAGAGCCCTGCTTCCACACAGCCGACATGTTTGCTGCATTTACAAAAAGCGCCTCACTCTATGCTGGTTGCAGTTTGATCGTGTCAGCAAAAATGTCACTGTTCAGTATAAATTCGTTTCACTTACACACCCGAACAGAGAAAGTACTTTATTGCTACTGTCAGCTAAATACTTTCGGTTGCTGAATATTCGGTGCATCCTTAGTGACTACATCAAAATACACATTACAGGACATGCACGGACTTGCATGTGCCAATGTGCGAGAGAGAGCCGGGTTAAATAATTGAGATTCTTGTGTGCACGTGTTTCACTTGAACATCAATGGACAGAAGCGCAAGCAAAATTTTGTTGGTCTCAAATTGTGACTGAGCTAACCTCTGCCCCGTTACGAGTTTCTTCATAAGGCCTGTCAGTGTTGGTTTCTGATTAAAGACTTGGACACACTTAAGATAGAGGTTTATTTCTAATTAACCTGACAATCTGCAGATCAATAGACTGGTTGTCCAGAGTCCAGTATTTGAGACTCCTACCTACCCCAAAGACCATGGCTGAAGTGTTGTTTATCCACTTATTGCATTTTGCAATGTAATACATTTTTTTGAAAACTAGTCAAAAACCATTCGTTTGGTTTCCAGCAAAAAGTCGAGGAACCACAGTAACTCAGCCTTAAAGTGGCAGACCATGCAAAGTGCCAGGAGAAAGTTACCTGCCTGACTGCACTCTACCAACGGTAAGGTATGGTGGAGGAGGGATAATGCTATGGGGATGTTTTTCAGGCATAGGCCCCTTATTTCCAGTAAAAGAAATTATTTTAAAAGAAATTTCTTCAGCACACCAAGGCATTTCAGACAATAGTATCCTTCCAGCTTTGTGAGGACAGTTTGAGGACGACCCTTTTCTGTTCCAGCATGACTGTACCCCAGTGCACAAAGCAAGGTCCATAAAGGCATGGTTGGGTGAGCTGTTTGTAAGAACCTGACTGACCTACACAGAGCCCTGACATCAACCGCAAATACCTTTGGGATGAACTAGAATGGTGATTGTGAGCCAGGCCCTCTTGTTCAACCTCACAAAAGCTCTTTTAGACGAATGGGCAAAAAATTTAAACAGACAGTCCAAAATCTTGTCGAAAGCCTTCCCAGAAAAGTGGAAGCTACTATAGCTACAAAGAGAGAGACCAACACCATATCAGTACCTATGGATTTAGAATGGGATGTCATAAAAGCTCATGCACATGTAATAATAATAATAAAAAACATTGTTGGAGATACACAGCTACAGGTGTCAGGTCACACTGTCCATGTGCTTAGAAATAACATTCCACAAATTTAACTCAAACACTTTTTCCAGCACCATGTCTTGAACATTTACAGCATTTTGAAGACGCTCTGATCCAGAGTGACTTACAACTTATACAGTCTTACAATGTAAGCAATTGTGGGTTAAGGGCCTTGCTCAAGGACCCAACAGTGGTAGCTTGGCAGAGGCAGGATTTGAACCCTGGACCTTCTGGTCCATAGTCTAGTACCTTAACCGCTAGGCCACCACAGTCCTGAGATATAACTGGCTTGTTGTTTCTGGCTATCTGTTTCTTCGTTTGTCATAAGGCACTGCATTTTTTTGCTGCTACCTTGGCTGATTTAGGTCGGTCATTGGACAGCTGACTCTTGGCTTTCCATATTCTTCATGGTGGTTTGTTCACAGATGGTGAAACGTCAACAGGACGCCTATAGCAACAACCGATTACCATCACACTATACAACCTGCAATCTTTTGATAACATCCATCTTTTCAAAGCCAAACCACCTCCATGTGAATTAAGACGATCCACATATGGCAAATAAATCTAATGATGCAGATTACAAGGCTGGTGCTCTCTCTATTTTGTCTCTTGGTGGTGTTAGTCTCTTCAGTCATACATTTTAAGTAGCTATTCTAGCTTAACTTGTGGTGCAGTGGCCACGCACAGCTATATAGCACAGTGCATTCACTCTCAACGAGCACAACGGCAGTGTATCCTGCTAGGCTCCAGGGAACAGTGAATGCATGGACTCTTACTCACTTTGCTAAAAACCATCAATTAAGATAGGTGACGCACACCCCACACTGCTAACTGTTATAAATTCAGTTCCTGAATGTGTCACAATCAGGTTATTAGGGTACCATACACACATCAAGAAATGTCACAACCTCTCTCCAAGACGCATCCGACTCAAACTCATGGCTAGCTAAACAATTATGGAGGACACACATAACTGGTGAAAGCAAGAAATCACTTGACCAGCAATTTAGAGAGATCTTTCTCCAAAATAACCTCCAACACAGTTCCAAACTGATCAGTGCAGCAGAGTGCTGCTTGCTATAACCACAATCAATGTCATCAATTTATTATTTTCACCTTCTAAACATTAACTCAAGTTAGCACTACCAAATTCGTTTAAGGAAATGTAAAATCATGGCATTTTCTGAAGAAATCTCTTGCAAACACAACCTCTAAACAACACACAAAGCAGGAGACACCGTGGTACAAGAGGAGATGCATTTGACCATTAAGTGCAAATACACGATAAAGTCTTAGTTACAATACGCATGAAAATACATAGTATAAAGAGCGGCTGTTTCTGCAACAGGCACTTTCCCACCAACAGTTCCCCCGAGAACTTTATTCATTCCATGGCTTTTGTTGGTTTACGTTCACACCAGCAAAATGAACGGTGTATGACGCTGAAGTGATGCAAATTTTTCTTAAACGACTCAATTGTGTTGTACCTCCTCCTTTGCGTACGGGCTCAGTAAAGACTGAACATCACTGACGGTCAGTGTTGTGCGTGAACGAGTTCAAAAGAACGCGTTCATTGAACACGCTCGTTTTTTCGTGAACGTTGAACTGAACGCAACACATTTTTTAATAAAGAACTTGAACGTGAATTAGTTCACATTATGTGTCATGAACGGCAGACATCACTGTAAATGACGTTGGAATTTGTTTTCCATTGAAAACTGAGTGACATCTGTTTTCTCTTTTGAAACGCAACGAGAGAAAGTTCCTACCTCCTGTATTCTCGCTGGTGCCGCTTAAATCATGTATCATCAGACAGAAATGGTTTTGACATTGTGTGCGCAATGCATTGCGGGCAACATAGTGTCCGGCTGAGAATAGTTAACATACTGGCTAGTTAATAACATACTGGCTTCCGCACGACGTTACCCGTGATGAATTGCAGCAGAGCGGGGTAGGCATAGCAATGCCGCGTACACAATTGCAGTGTCATGAGCAAATGTCTACAATGAGCAGTTTCAAAGAACGTATAGTGATTTCTAGCTTGTAGTGTGAAAAAAGTATTTATTTGAATATCTCACGAAAAAAGTCAAATGAACTGAACTTTGAACTAGTTCAGAATTAAAATTGTGAACTTTGAACGTGAACTGTTCACTTTGAGCATGTATGAACTGAACTTGAACTAGTTCAGAAAAGCTGTGAACTGGCACAACACTGCTGACGGTCCATTTTAAGCTCGAAAATCTGTTTATATGACTATCGGTGTACAAGTAGATTTAACCATGAAGGTTGAGCTCAGCACACGTTACACAGGGTTCCTATACACTGAGAAAAGACACTGCCCTCAAGTAGGAGCTAGAGAAGTCCCTATACACTGCATTCTAAGAACTACAATGGTTCTCATGATGAAAAGTTCCTCCGGTGCAAAAGTTTCTAATGTAACCTCAATCCCAAACTGTGCATAACATTTCTGCACAGTATTTGAATGATTAGACTGGTATGCAAAGGAGCCCTCTAACCAGTCAGCTCTCTCTATCAGTCCCACGTACCAGAGTGAAGACCTTTGTAGTTCTACAATTACAGTTATCTACATACTTTTAGTTCCCTTTACTCTATTCTCTATTGGTCAGGACCCCCACAGATCAGGTACTATTTGGGTGGTGGATCATTCTCAGCACTGCAATGACACTGATGTGGTTGGTGGGGTATTAGTGTGTTTTGCTGGTATGGGCAGATCAGACATAGCAGTGGTGCTTGTTTATTTGGTTTATTTAATGTCGCTATCAGCATCAATGGCTATTTAGGTGACAGGCACAAGCTTACTTCAAAGCTAGCCATGTATATACTCAGATTAGTGCCAATTTAGTGCAAACTATTAACCTATTGCATGTCTTTACACTGTGAGGAAACCAGAGTACACAGAGTAAACCCACACCGCTCCACCCTGGGGGTATCGAATCCAGGACCTTCTTGCTGTGGGCAATGGTGCTACCCTGGGGTGTGTTTAAACACTACTGTTTACATTCAGACAGCAGGTAAAAGTGGCCCAAACCCAATCATTCACACCATGTGACATAGTTATAAGATCTTCGGGGCAGTGTGAACAGAAAAAACACTCTGCATGACACCGACTGACACTACTGTGTCTGATCCACTCATACCAGCACAACAGTGTCACTGGAGTGCTGAAAATGATTTAAATCAAATAGTACCTGATCTGTGGGGGTTCTGACCATTAGAGAACAGAGTAACAGGACTAACATAGTATGTACAGAAGCAGATGGACTACAGTTCGTAACTGCAGAACTACACAATGCTTCTTTATGGTACGTGGAACTGATCAAATGGACAAAGTGTAGAAACAAGGTGGTGTAAAGTGGCCAGTGTGTATATATACACAAACGTGTGTGTAGATGATCCTCACAATGTTTACTCTTGATTACATTTAGAGTTCTGGCACTGTTGCTCTAAGCTTGCATATCAGACTCGTTAGCATAGATGTTCGTACAGCTGGTCTGAGAAAGTTCTACAACTCATTTTGACTTGAGTTACGAATGACAATCCAAAATGTCAAGCTTCTGAATAAAAACGAAGCAGATCGAAAGTCGGTGTACCCTTTAAATGAAATACAGTAAATCTAGTTCAGAACTTCATAAAGGGGAAGCTGAACTACGAGATGAACGTCTCATTTCTCCATTATTCTTCGAGGAAACAAAAACGTGCATCAGTGTGCAGCTCTTCAAACGCCAGTATTCAGTTGTGAGACCATTATGTTAAACACAAGTTAAATTTTTCCATCATATCCTTCAGCTCGAGCTACGCATGCTAGTAGGCAGCACATGTGAGCTTTAGGCTGGGGGTTTTAAACACAATTCTACCTTGCTTTCGACACGTCCTACAACACACAGCTATGGCACAACCAGTCGTTCTTTTCAAAAGCTGTCCAGAGATGCCTTATTCTCGACCGCTAACATTTCACTCTGCGATTAGGTTCTAAGTGAAGACGCGGGAAGAGTGCAAACAACCAACATGGTGCCTGCACAAAGTGCTAACTAACGGGCTAATGCTAAGCGCCGCTGAGCAGCTTCGGGCTGCCCGTGTGTGTGGCGCCTGAACGGCGACAGTATCGGGTTAGCGCAAGCCAGCGGCACGGTAGCTAGCTAGTTCACAAACTTTCGCCAAGTTACTCGCGGCAGAAATTACGACATGAATTTGCCGATCAAACTACAGCAGACACGCTAGCCCTCGAAGTCCACGTTTGTTAACCTATTAGCGAAATCGCTACGGCTGCGTTCCAAACCGTATATTACGTGCTACATAAGAAGTCGAAATAGCGGTACTGGAGTAGTCATTAGGCTTCCTAAACAGTGAGGCACTGTGCGGTTTGGGACGCGGCCAGGTGTTTGTTAACGGTAAAGCGGTTAGCACGGCGTAGTTAGTGAACTTGTACCGAATAGTCTGCTATCGAACGAGCGACACATTTGGCACTAACAATAATAAGCAATAGTCGAAAGTTTCTGTATTTCTTCTAATGATGCCATATTTATAATCACAAGTACCGCTAAAGAAAAAGGAAGCTCGTTTTTGTATGACAATCACATGTACAACTCCAGGCCTCGACGTGCAGCTACATTAACACAGGCCGCAAAATGTCTCCGACATGCAAACAAAAACAGCTTCTACACGACACGTCCGAAATTCCAACAGATCCCAAAGAGCTCAACCGAGACAAGACAGTGTGTTTAAATTACCTGCTTGGCTTTGGCATAGGGTTTAGAAACGATATGATATCTTCTTGTTCTAATTTTCCCTCCTCCTGTGGCCGCCATGGCTAACTGCACTGAATCTAGCGTTCCTCACTACAGCGCTCTCCTGTCAACTCAAACCCAGAGCACCGATATACCGTCAGCCACTGCGCCACCAGCCGGCTTGGACTCATGGGAAATTGAGTTCAAGAGGCAATATTTTCAAACACATTCAGACCGAAGTCCGTGTACAGGCTGTCCCTTATGCAAACGGCAGTACAAAAGCTTTATTTGCGGAACATGCTCAATATGTCCACCACTGTTCTCAGTACATACATTTACACAGTCAAACACATTGTTACTGCTACCAACATTAATGGCATTATACACTCACTGGCCACTTTACATGTATTAGGTACACTAGTCCATTTTATCAGTTCCACTTACATTTACAGCATTTAGCAGACACACTTACCCAGAGCGACGTACAATTGATACAGTCCAAGCAATTGTGGGTTAAGGCCCTTGCTCAAGGACCCAAATTCAGTGGAAGATTAGCAGAGTCGAGAATTGAACCTTCTGGTTGGTAGACTATTTTCAGTCCTGAGATGTCTGATCCGCTCGCACCACCACATCAGTGTCACTGTAGTGCTGAGCATGATCCACCACCCAATCATTACCTGTTCTGTGGCGGTCCTGTGGGGGTTCTGACCATTAGAGAACAGAATAAAGGGGACTAACAAAGTATGTAGAGAACCAGGTGGACTACAGTCTGTAATTGTAGATCTGCAAAATCCTTCTATATGGTTAGTAGAACTGATGAAATGGACACTGAGTGCAGCTACAGGTGATCGGTGTGTGTATGCCTCAATAACTGTATATGTTTCATGATTTATTCTAATGATGAGCAAGTGCTGTCACCAATCATCACCAGTTGATCTCCTCTATTTTTAATGCTTAATTTATCATGTGTGGTTCCTGCTTCACTAAGCATGTTCAGATGTTCAGATACATCAAGAACTTTATAATCACAAAATATATTAGTAGTAGTAGTAGTAGTGGTAGAAGTAGTATTAAGTGCGATCAAGTCGATTGTGATTCCTGGTGAGCATAACATTTAAATTGAATTACATTTAGTCAAACAGCAGACACTCTTACCCAGAGTGACTTATAACTGATAGTCTTACAATGTACAATCCAAGCAGTCGTGAGTTAAGGGCTGAGTCTTGCTCAAGAGCCAAAGTGGCAGGTTGGCAGATATGCAACTTAAACCCTGGACTTGCTGGTCCATGCTCCAGTACATGTACATGTACAGTGACTGCTGAGCCACCACAGTCCCATCTGGTACGACCCACTTGTTCAGCAATAACTGCAACACGAATGTCTTCTATTCTACTTGCACTTGATTGTCATCACACTGACTGAAAATGCCTGACTAATTTCACCTTCAAATTAACTGCTAAAGGTTCACATACTTTTGCAACTAACAGATATGTAATTTGGTATAATATTCCTCAATAAAAGCATGATCAAATATAATATGCTTTGTCTCATTTGTTCACGCTGGGTTTCTACTTTTAGGACTTCTAACGTTTTAGGTCATGTTGATTCAGAAATATAGGCAATTCTAAAGGGTTGACAAACTTTTAGGTACCACTGTTTAACACGCACATGGCGCTAGCTAACTTTGGGATTCTTAGCACTTTTTATTATCTAGACTGCAATTGTGGCCAAAATCTGGTCTTGCAATAACGCATGTTTATAAGAGATCTAACGTACTGAAGTGCAAGTCGCATGCTATTTCCATGTTTTCAGGATTAAACTATTCCAGAAATGCTTGGTGCCAGGCTGGCAGACACGCTGGAGAGGGTGCTAGCCCGTCACAGTTATTTAGTATGTAACCTGTAGACAGGCGCGGTGGTGCAGTGGTTAGCACTCATGGCTCCACGATCCCCGGTTCCAATTGTGTGGAGTTTGCATGTTCTCCCTATGTGGGTTTTCTCTAGGTACTCCAGTTTCCTCCCACATTCCAAAGACACGTGTTAGGTTAACTGGTGTTTCCAAAGTGCCCCTTAGTGTGTGACTGCCTTGCACCCTGTGTTGCCGGCTAGGCACCAGCTCTCCTGTGACCCTGACTAGGATAAGCATATAAGAAAATAAATTTTTTTGGGAACTACAGCTCATACAGCATTGGCAGATCAAAATGATCAACTAGAGCCTTTTATGCTCTCTTGGACTCCCAGCCACGCATGGATACATCTTGTGGGCTTGAACCAATGACAGGATGATTGCCGTTGTTTCAATTCGGAGTTCCAAATTGAACTATTTCATTATTTAACCAGATAAGTTAGTAAAGTATTTAGCTATATATGCATACGATAATCTGCAACCGTTTTACATCCTTTAGGTTTTTATGACTTGATAATTCCCAATATATTACTCATCCATCTGACAGCATTCATTCAAATAACATCCAAAATAATAGTTTCAATTACCAATAGTCCTGATGGCACTGCTGCAGCTACAGTCATTGACCCCCAAAAAAAAAAACAGACAGAAATGTTGCAAAACTTGACATGCAGTTATGGCTCAGGCAGATATGTAAATGATTACAGATGTGGTCTGATTAAACACTGGGTCTTGCCACAAGAGGGTGTAAATGTGCTTCTGCTGCTGCCCTATAAAAAGGCTCCCAGTGTCTACTTTTGGGTAATGTACCTCTTTGTGAGAGATCACTGACTGCTAGACAAGCCTCTACGACACACTTGCCCACAGATGTTGCAGCTGGGCCTGTAGATCCTGCAGACTCGTAGGTCGCCAAAGCTGGTGTCCCAGCTGGCCCCATAAATGCTCAATTGGTGATAACTCTGGCAACTGGGTAGGCCAAGGAATACTTCCAATCTGGTGGAAACATTCCTGGGAAACCCTTGCTATGTGTGGGCAAGCCTAATCCGACTCTCCACAAGATGTTCTGCAAATATTGATGAGCTATTAGTGTCTCCCCGATTGTCATATGCGATGGCTCACCAGATCATCACACCAGCAGTTGGGGCAGTGTGTCGCTGCATAGCCAAGGCAGGATTGAAGCGCTCGCCACGTGGCCTCCATACTCAAACCCGACCGCCATCGAATCTCAAATAGAACGTAGCGCTAAAGACGATACGGTTCCAGTCCATAGCAGTCCAGGTTTCTTTTTCATGACACCACTACAAACGAAGATGAAGGTGGCTGGCTGTCAATGGCAGGACATGTAATGGGCACCGTAACAACCAATTTCCTTCTTCTATGCACCTGGAAATGGTCCAGGAAGAGACAGGTGTGTAATGAAGGTGCCACCTGTGTCTGGATAGTGGATAACAAAACTCTGGGAGTTGCTTGTGCTTGTTTGTGGATCAAACAATCCTCTCTACTGGTGGTCTGTCTATAAACCTGAGGTTTATAGTCAAGAGGTTCAGAAATTTGTGTTAGATGACAGAAAATCATAAGTTCCGAATTTTCAGAATTCTGCTTCAAAGCTTCATGCATTCAATAATAGTGTTTACCTTCTACTGAGACAATCTCAAATCTTGATAGGGTTATAGTACTGGACAGATCCACAAATCATCCACAATAATGCCTCTGTACTTTGTTTGTAGGAAAATGCTATTAAGGAAGTGATGCGATTTTGAATAACAAACATGATAAACAGGATATTAATGCCGATGAGAGCATTAATCCCTTGGAGTTGAGACGCATCTACAAAGGGCTGGTGTAGCTAGACAGGAGCTACACGTGACACCACTTATTTACTGGGACTATAGTCCCATTAATGGTGGTCACCATTTAACCTCCTGAGACCTCATGTCCCCACATGAGGACATGACATTTTAGGTTTGCTACACCTCATACTTCATTCTGCTTAACTCAGTCCTCATTTGTAGACACTCTTGAGCATTTTACAAAAACAAAAATACCTTCTGTTCAAAGACAGTGCTCAGCTTTTATACATAAAAAAAATTTGAGCTCCGAGGAGGGTAAGGAGTTGGTGGTCTAGCAGTTAAGGTAATGGACTAAGAACCAGAAGGTTCAGTTTTCAAATCCCACCTCTGCCAGGCTGTCACTATTGGGTCCTTAAATCAATCTCTCACACAGAAACTGAATTGTCTCACATTTGTATAATGAAGTTAGCAGCGTTAGCTATTAGTCGTTGTTTAAATGACCTTAATGCAAGAAATTAATTTAGGTTTTGAGATCATTTAAAGATTAAGGGAACAATTTCATGATGCCATGAATCACTGAGGTGTTGTGAGCAGTGGCTAAGTGTGATTTACAGTAATAAGCACTCAAGTCAGTCATTCCAGACAAGTGCTTTTTAGACAAGGAGAGAAGGGTGCTCAGGTGCTTGATCCTTATGGAATTTTGCCCAAAGCATGTCACAGACATTTGGGTAAGATTCCAGGGAACTGTGTTAACTCATGGAAAATGAGTACAATACATCACCTTCAAGAACACATCATAAGAAAATTCAAGATCATTTAATGTGGAAAAAAAAGAAATCACATTGTTTAGAGAGTATTTTCAACACAACAAAGGCATAGGCACATGGGCAATGAGAAAAACGTTGTTCACAGCATGTTCTTTAATGGAAGTGCTACAGAAAGACTAAGCTGTTGCAGCTAAATAGCAGGCATCTCAAGGTAATTCAAGTAAAATTATTTTATACTTGCATAAATGTCAATTATATACAGCAAATAATTTGAACTGACAAAAATGCGTAGCAAATAATTAAATAGGACACAATTGCAGAAGATAGCCAGTGACTATAAGAAAAGGAATGAAAAGCAGTGGTTGCAAAAGAAATGATACATTATACTAAATTACATCTCTGTGAACAAGACTGAACAGAATCTCCTGTGCAATGATGAAGCCTCTAGTTCAATGTTTACTCAAAATGTGACACTAGATGAGGAAGCTCGAGTTTGTTTATTCATCTTATTTGAAATCCAGTTATATCATTCACACAGGGATATAATCAAGTGAAATTAAGGTGTACACAACTGTGGAAAAAGTGAGAGGTCTGTAATAATGCCCAAATATACTCATCAGGATATACAAAAGATTTATGCCCACATTATTCTCAATTGTAGCTCCTTTGGTGTTGTCAGTGATGTCTCTAGTTCTACATTCTAGAGATGATTTGGCAAAAATCTTGCAATTACTGAGAATCTGATTACCATGCACTAGAGTCGCTCTGGATAAGGGGGTCTGCTAAATGCTGTAAATGTAAATGAAATGTACCTTTGTGCCTGGATAAATAAATTTAATTTGTTTTACTGTGGTAGCTTAGCGGGTAAGGTCCTGGACTATGGACCAGAAGGTCCAGGGTTCAAATCCCTCCTCCGCCAAGCTGCCACTATTGGGTCCTTGAGCAAGACCCTTAACCCACAATTGCTTGGATTGTAAGACTGTATCAATTGTAAGTCGCTCTGGAGAAGGGCATCTGCTAAATTCTGTAAACGTAGAGGACTAATGGCACATAGACTATGGCACAAAAATGAATGCCTTGTGCAAACGTGGGCATCTTTCCAGGTGACCCACTAGATACTCAGAATGTATTCATTTAAATAGCCGTTTCATTCAATTCAGGGTGGCAGGAAGCCAAGGCATGAACCAGCTCTAGACAGGTTGCCAGTGCATCACAGAGCACATGTACACACACTCACAATACGGTACACTTCAGAGACATGATAAGGCTTCAGAATGCGGGAGGAAACTGGAGTAGCCGAAGAAATCCACACAAGAAAAGGGGACTCCACGCAGGAGTCGTCGAGCCCAGGAATAGCACTGGGGATCTGAGAGGTGACAGCACCACCATTAAGTCCTACCAATCTATCAATTATGCATTCAAATAAGCAGAAATGTGTCAGATTTTAATTTACTCCCCACAGAGGTTGTGTTGACTTCTTTTTTTAATCACAAAATCAACATTTAATGTTGACCAGAGTGCCAAAACATTGGCAAGAGGCTAGATTTCCATTCTGCAGTTACAGTTTAAATTTGAACTATTCCCGCCATTTTGCTCTTCTTTTTTAGTTCAAGGAAGCAAGTTTTGAGAATGGATTACGGAAAAGATTTTGGGGAAGGTTGAACGGTTGAATAATTTGCCTCCCAGTTGCTTTCGACTACAAAATCGTATAACTGTTACAGACACAGATACTTGTTTCTTGATAAGAAACCAAAAAAAAGGTGCATTATCAGCTTAGATGAAGCAAAACATTACCCAACAATCATACCATTGCCACATTGCATAATATTATTCAGGTACAAAACTCTTCTTTAAAGTAATGTATAATGCCCAGAAACGCTGTACCATTAAAGGGTGGTGCCATTTCAAATACATTTTAGGGATCCACAGGGAGTTGCTTCATAAGTGCCATGATGACAAAGACTTAAGTCGAGCAGTACATTGTACAGAAGTCTTTAAATAACTGCTCTTACTCCATACCGATTTCTTAATGTCCTTGTGAACCATTAAAAGATCCACACATGCTGACCAGACACTGCCTCAAACACAGCTATTTTTCAGGGCTTGTTCCATTAGCTTTGCTCTTCCCCAAGCCTTTTCTTCTTCTCCGGGTTGACTGGGAGTTATTGCTGAAATTTCTTTCAGCTTTGGAAGACAGAACACCATAAAGCATTATGTATTACTTATATGCATTTGAAAAAGATCTCTACAGCAGGCACCTTTTGCAACAATAAAACAAGCAGTAAATCTGGAAAAGTCACCTTTAGGGCTTTCAGGTATGTAGCCACAGGAGTCTATGAAACTGCTGTCGTCACAGTCAGAGGTACTCTGGAATAGGGATGAATAAACCAACAACAAAAATACATAAAAATAGGTTAATACCACTACTCAGATGATTCATAGTTATGCTGAACTTGAAGCTGCAGTTCACAAAAATCCCAAGAAAGATTTCTTACCCCACTGCCAGGAAATAATCCTGCTATCAGCCTTCCCTCCCTCAGCCAATTATGTCTGCAAGTGATATTCGACCCGACCAGAAAATACCACCAAGATTTGAACACGGGTCCCTGTGATGAGGGCTAGTATATGAGATCATTCCACCACCTGAGCACCGCCATGGTAGGAATTTTTTGTATTATTTTCAATTTCCATTTAAAATCCAAGTTAGATTTAGTTAGTATTTAGCGGGCATTGTTTCCATCCATTTAGTTTTTATTTGCTACTGATATTTATTTTGGTTTATATATTGTAATTTCAGTTTCAAACTAAAACATTTTGTTTCAAGGTTACCTTTATTGGACCTTTCCAACACATTTTTTGTATAAAGCAACTGTTGAGCATTTCATCACTAAAATCTAAGCCGCAAGCAGATTACACAAATCCAGTGTCAGTGTACATAGCTATCATGTTCTATTTAATGCTTATGTAAACAGTGGTGCTTGAAAGTTTGTGAACCCTTTAGAATTTTCTATATTTCTGCATAAATATGACCTAAAACATCATCAGATTTTCACACAAGTCCTATAAGTAGATAAAGAGAACCCAGTTAAACAAATGAGACAAAAATATTATACTTGGTCATTTATTTATTGAGGAGAATGATCCAATAAGACATATTAGTGAGTGGTAAAAGTATGTGACCCTTTGCTTTCAGTATCTGGTGTGACCCCCCTGTGCAGCAATAACTGCAACTAAACGTTTCTGCAACTGTTGAATCGTCCTGCACACCGGCTTGGAGGAATTTTTTTGCCCATTCCTCCGTACAGAACAGCTTCAGCGCTGGATGTTGGTGGGTTGGTGGGTTTTCCTCACATTAACTGCTCGCTTCAGGTCCTTCCACGACATTTCCATTGGATTAAGGTCAGGACTTTGACTTGGCCATTCCAAAACATTAACTTTATTCTTCTTTGGTAGAACGACTTGTGTGCTTAGGGTCGTTGTCTTGCTGCATGACCCACCTTCTCTTGAGATTCAGTTCATGGTCAGATGTCCTGACATTTTCCTTTAGAATTATCTGATACAATTCAGAATTCATTGTTCCATCAATGATGGCAAGCCGTCCTGGCCCAGATGCAGAAAAACAGGCCCAAACCATGATACTACCACCACCATGTTTCACAGATGGGATAAGGTTCTTATGCTGGAATGCAGTGTTTTCCTTTCTCCAAACATAACGCTTTTCTTTGAAACCAAAAAGTTGTAACTTGGTCTCATCTGTCCACAAAACATTCTTCCAACAAGCTTCTGGCTTGTCCATGTGATCTTTACCAAACTGCAGACGAGCAGCAACCCTGCCATGCACACCATTGTTGTTCAGTGTTCTTCTGATGGTGGACTCATGAACATTAACATTATCCAATGTGAGAGAGGCCTTCAGTTGCTCAGAAGTTACCCTGGGGTCCTTTGTGACCTCGCCAACTATTACACGCCTTGCTCTTGGAGTGATCTTTGTTGGTCAACCACTCCTGGGGAGGGTAACAATGGTCTTGAATTTCCTCCATTTGTACACAATCGGTCTCACTAAGGATTGGTGGAGTCCAAACTCTTTAGAGATGGTTTTGTAACCTTTTCCAGCCTGATGAGCATCAACAACTCTTTATCCGAGGTCCTCAGAAATCTCCTTTGCTCGTGCCATGATACACTTCCACAAACGTGTTATGAAGAGCAGATTTTGATAGATCCCTGTTCTTTAAATAAAACGGTACCCACTCACAACTGATTGTCATCCCATTGATTGAAAACACCTGACTAATTTCACCTTCAAATTAACTGATAATTCTAGAGGTTCATATACTTTTGCCAGCAATGTTTTATAGATCTGGATTCTAGTATTTGCCATTTAACACAATTTTAATCTTTCCTTCAGGGTTTTTGTTGGAAAAATATCGTAACCTGCAAATTTTTGACGAGATGTAATCAGAGGAACAGATAAATTGTAAACAGAAGCTAATATGAGGAGAAAATGTAAGCCCTTCTGTATGAGATCTGTGGTTTAGCACATTTAGCTGGTAAATGGACATAAATTAATTGATTAAAACTAGCAAGGGTCAAAGTATTAATATGTGAAATTTATGAAAAGTACATTTACATAATTACATACATATTTAACACCCGATTCAATCATTATGTTTTATTTTTAGGTCTTCAACATATTCCTGCAATATATATTTTTTTTCTCAGTAAGAATGGCTCAGAAACTGTTCCCTCAATCTACCTTCGTAATACATTAAAGCTGCCTGTGACGTCAAATGAGCAAAGCTGGATCATTTCCTCAGCCTGGAACATTCATGCTTAATAATCCCACACTTTGTTGAACAAAATTTTTATTCATGCCTAATCTGAAGAAATAGTGTCAAAAGAGAAATTGGTAAAAAGCTTAACATAGAACCCTTAGAGTGTAATTATTTTACTAATTTTATTCAAAGTAAGTTATTTTACATCACACAGCTTTTATTTTTCAGTAAAAATTCATAGGCATCCTATGCATATTTAACAATGTCACAAATGCAGTCACTCTGAGCCAAAATGTGAAGGTAGTGAAAAGACAACTTGAACTGGTTTGAGTTCCAGAGAATTAAACGTGTCATTAAAAACCACTACAAATATTTAAGAGTTTACCAAACTGTATTTTGTAGTTTGTTTATACAACAATGGTACTAAAAACCTGAATATAAGACAAGCTGAAAAAGCCTTAACTAAAGAAGTGGGGCCACAAGCTCACCTTCAGCCTCACACTATGGTTCTGCTCATACCACACCATTCCACATAGGCAGAGAGAGGTAATGAGTGCCTGAGAAAACAAAAAGTGCATTTTGACCACTACATGACAAAGGGAATGCAGTTTACTGCCACCAAGCTGAGCACACCAGACATCCCAAGAGTGAAGTATTATGTAAATATTTCCTAATTTTTAAGAAATTCAGCATGGATGAGTTGAAAGTTGGACTTGAGACTTAAACATGAGACTTCTATCACAGTTTTTACATAAACATACAAGAGCAAAACTTCGTTTGTAACAACTTACCACACAAAGAAACCACAAGACAACATACATGACCTGTGTTTTAGAGAACAGATCCTGTCCAAACTTAATGCATGCCAGGGCTTCCAAGAAGGCAATGGCTCTGATAGGAAAAGAACAGATTTTCATTTACATTAGCCTTTCAAATACTACACAAAAGCCATAGAATTAATGAACTGAATAACCATATATTACACATGCAAAGCACCCTCCACAAGTATTGGCACCCCCAGTACAGATGAGTAAAAAGAACTGGCTTAATATCACACTAAGAAAAAAAAATTTAATTGAAGTAAATTTAGCTTTAGAAAGAAAAATTGCCATCTTGGGGTCTTCATAACTACCAACAGACACTATCCCCACGCCCAACAGACCAATAGCATCAAAAAGTACATGTTCATATAGTTTGTGGACTCTGGGCGCTCCGGTTTCCTCCCACATTCCAAAGACATGCATTAGATAGGTGGTTGCTCCAAACTGCTCCAGCGTCAATATGTCTGACTGGTATGGACATAACCTTGTTCCTGTCATGAACAGTGATTGACGCTGAAGGAATGTTACAAAAGAGACAAACATTTAAGTTCCAGAAGGGTTTGAGTAGGGCTGCATTGAGATCAATGGCAGTAAATTATCCTGTTGAGTTTGTGACATATCTAGACACAGACAACTACGCTATATTGCCAAAAGTATTCGCTCGTTTGCCTTCACACGCATATGAACGAGTGACATCCCATTCTTAAACCATAGGGTTTAATATGATGCCGGCCCATCCTTTGCAGCTACACCAGCTTTAGCTATTCTGGGAGCGTGTTTATTTGATTTTTTGACCATTCTTCCAGAAGTGCATCTGTGAGGTCAGACATCGGTGTTGGAGGCCTGGCTTGCAGTCTCCGCTCTAATACATCCCAAAGGTGTCCTATCAGGTGGAGGTCAGGAAGTTCTTTTACACCAAACTCGCTCATCCATATCTTTATGGACTTTGCTTTATGCACTGGTGTGCAGTCATGTTGGAACAGGAAGGGGTCGGCCCCAAGGTATTCCCACAAAGTTGGGAGCATGAAATTGTCCAAAATCTCTTGGTATGCTGAAGCATTAACAGTTCCTTTCACTTGATCTAATCGAGCAGAGCCCAACTCCTGAAAAACAATCCCACACCATAATTCCCCTCCACCAAACTTTACACTTGGCACGATGCAGTCAGACAAGTACCGTTCTCCTGGCAATCACCAAACACAGACTCGTCCATCAGACAGAGAAGTGTGATTCATCACTCCAGAGAACATGTCTCCACCACTCTAGAGTCCAGTGGTGGTGTGCTGTTCACCACTGCATACGACGCTTTTCATTGTGCTTGATGATGTAAGGCTTGGATGCAGATGCTCGGCCATGGAAATCCATTCCATGAAGCTCTCTACGTACTGTTCTTGAGCTAAGCTGAAGGCCACATGAAGTTTGGAGGTCTGTAGCGTTTGACTCTGCAGAAAGTTGGTGATCTCTGCACACTATGTGCCTCAGCATCCGCTGACCCCGCACTGTCATTTTACATGGCCTACCACTTTGTGACTGAGTTTCTGTAGTTCCCAATCGCTTCCACTTTGTTAGAATACCACTGACAGGTGACTGTGGGATATTTAGTAAGGAGGAAATTTCACGACTGGACTTGTTGCACAGGTGGCATCCTATCACAGAACCATGCTGGAATTCACTGAGCTCCTGAGGGCGACCCATTCTTTCACATATGTTTGCAGAAGCAGTCTACATGCCTATGTGCTTGATTTTACAAACCTGTGGTCATGGACATGATTGGAACCTGAATTTTATTATTTGGATGGGTGACTGAATACTTTTGGCAGTATAGTGTACGTAAACAATCTTGCTGTATATATTCATGTATGCTTAAAGACCCCAACATTCTCTTTCTGTTCAGAGATTTGATATTACATTATTATGGTCACTGAATTACCACAGATATCCATCATCACCTTTTGAACTACCACCATGAACCAAACTAGACAGAAGTAGTACCTAGACAGTACCACACAGTAACAAAACCTTTACAAAATGATCCAAAATACAAAAATTGTGAGAAATACCCACCCAAACACCCAACACTGAGTTCCAACTCTTTTGCACTGAGTGTCTGTGAGGTATGCATAGTACTGCCTACAACAAAACAGAAATGTATGCACTGGATTAGATTTGGAACAACATAGCAAATCACAATTAACAATTATATTAAAAAGGGGATGTCAAAACAAGGACATCAGCAATTTGTATTTAGCAAATATGCATCCTATTCAACAATAAATCAAACATGTGTTGATGGGTCACTATTTTTTTCCTGTGCCTGCCAAGAGTAAGCATCAAGTCAGTTAAAAACTAACCCCCCAAAAAGCCAAATGTCTGCTTCATAAGTTCTTACTGATTTAAAAGCTGAAATAAAATGAGCAAGAAAGTTGTATGAGAATGCAGCCATCGTTTTCAGTGGTAAGAAAAAACAACAAGCAAGTACCGCACAGTGGGAGCAGTGATGATCCCGATGAAGAGGATTCGGCACCAGCTGAGAGGATGAGAGGCCTGGAATACGAAGATGTGCTTCAGGAAGAACGTGTTGAGTTCAGTGAGCTGAGAAGAGGATCAAGGAGAGATGAGTAACTGAAAATGGTCTAGGGTGTCATGTACAGTCTAAAGAAGCCATTCACACACAACCCAGGTTAGTTATTTGATAGGTTGGGCTTATAATGCCATGTTTGTCACTGGGCCATATTATGGCAGGAAAGGTCAGGGGATAGGATTAGTTTGTAGGAGGGGTTTAGGGTGAATATGTGGCCATGGGTGGTGTTAATAGACTTTGGTTCAGGTGAAAAATGCTACTTTACACTGATAAAACCTAAATAAATTAGTTACACTGAATAGAAATGCTCAGGTTTTGCGTCACTCGCACATGCCTTAGCAATGCAAATTATCAGGTTGTACCAGGTTCACACTGTAGCAGGATAATGACCCAAAACATAGCTCAAACATCTAAGAACTACTTACAGAGGCACAAACAACACTGACTGACATTGACTTTTCGGCAGAGTCACCTGACCTAAACCCTATCGGGAATGAATTCATAATATTTCATGAATAAACTTGTATGTCAAGAATAAAAGAGATTTAATTAGTTTATTAATAAATAAGTTTATTAAACTTTTTAATACTTGCACATGTTTTACAAACAACGAAATACTAAATGTCCTCGGCACATCAGAATCAGATTGTTATGAGTATAAAAAGCACAGAAACAGTTGTGTAAGAAACAAGAAATAGAAAAAGGGGTGGCAAATGAGTAATAGGACTACTTGCAATAGGACAGGCACATATACTTACGAATGGCACTGCAAACGTGAGGTAAAGAGCAAGCAAGCACACAACCAGTAAGGTAGTAACACACACCCCACACCGCCAAAAATCACGTACCTGCCAAATAACCATGAAGAGATAAATGCCTGCCACCCTCTGGAAGGAGGATTTGGGGTCAAACCAGCGCACGTAGGTCCAGCTGGCTGGAGTAAACTGCAGCACGGCACGCTTAAGCTTCCCTGTGGTGCTGTGGATGTCCCTAAACACACATTTACATTTAGTCATTTAGCAGACACCCTTATCCAGAGCAACTTACAACTGATCTGGCATTACAATCCAAGCAATTGTGAGTTAAGGTCGTTGCCCAACGATGGCAACTTGGCAGGGGTGGGGTATGAACCCTAGACCTCCTGGTCCACAGTCCAGTACCTTAACCACTGTGCCACCACAGTCCCCTCGATTGGCAATGGAACTAAGCAAATCCCCATACAACAAACAAGCAATTTTTTTTTTTACATTCAGCATCACAGGACTGCTTTAGTAACATCCTACATAATTTCTAATCATAATTAACCCTACAATTAAGATGTCAAAACAGGATATAGAGCTCCGCAATAATCAGGCACTCCTTCAGAGGCTCCACAAGAAAATCTGTTATGTCATTTACAGTGGGGCAAAAAACTATTTAGTCAGCCACTGATTGTGCAAGTTCTCCTACTTAGGAAGATGGAGAGAGGTCTGTAATTTTATAGGTATACTTCAACTATGAGAGACAAAATGAGAAAATCCAGAAAATCACATTGTAGGATTTTAAAAGAATTTAATTGTAAATCAAGGTGTAAAATAAGTATTTGGTCAATAACAAAAGTTCAACTCAATACTTTGTAACATAACTGTTGATGGCAATAACAGAGGTCAAACGTTTCCTGTAAGTCTTCACCAGGTTGGCACACACTGTAGCTGGTATTTTGGCCCATTCTTCCATGCAGATCTCCCCTAGAGCAGTGATGTTTTGGGGCAACACAGACTTTTAACTCCCTCCACAAATTTTCTATGGGGTTGAGGTCTGGAGACTGGCTAGGCCACTCCAGGACCTTGAAATGCTTTTTACGGAGCCACTCCTTTGTTGCCCGAGCGGTGTGTTTGGGATCATTGTCATGCTGGAAGACCCAGCCACGTTCCATCTTCAATGCTCTCACTGATGGAAGAAGGTTTTGGCTTAAAATCCCACAATACATGGCCCCATTCATTCTTCCCTTAACACGGATCAGTCGTTCCTGTCTGCCTATTGTAGATTCACTCTTCCCAGCCTGGTGCAGAGTCTACAATTTTTCTTCCTTCTTCCTGGTGTCCTTCAACAGCTCTTTGGTCTTGGCCATGGTTGAGTTTGGAGTCTGACTGTTTGAGGCTGTGGACAGGTGTCTTTTTTATACAGATAACGAGGTCAAACAGGTGCCATTAATACAGGTAACGAGTGGAGGACAGAAGAGCTTCTTAAAGAAGAAGTTACAGGTCTGTGAGAGCCAGAAATCTTGCTTGCTTGTGGGTGACCAAATACTTATTTTCCACCATGATTTACAATTAAATTCTTTAAAAATCCTACAGTGTGATTTTTCTCATTTTGTCTCTCATAGTTGAAGTGTACCTCTGATGAAAATTACAGACCTCTCTCATCTTTCTAAGTAGGAGAACTTGCACAATCAGTGGCTGACTAAATACTTCTTTGCCCCACTGTATTTCCTCTTGTCCTTATATTGTTGACTGAATAGTTTAAATCAGGGGGGCAAACTCATTTCTCCTGAGGAGCTACATTACTAAATTTACAGATTGCTCGGGGTGATGGCATCAAACAACTGCTAAACAATACACCTATAAAATATTACTTATATTAATATCAACTGTGTAGTATTAGTCACAACTGTTTCATTTGAAGAATGTGTCCTATTAAATATGCATTCATACATATGGGACAGCATATGAGCAAGACCAGCATTCAACATTTCACCACTCAGTCTTACCTACACTACCAAAATCAAAACTATCTGCAGTAACAAAATACAGGTATTCAATCCCTTGCATCTGTTCAGTCTCCGTTTGCATTAACGGAGATCTTAATAATTATAATAGGAATTAAAAACCTTATATAATCTCATATAAGCTTATATAAAAGTATCTAGTATTTAATATTTATAACTTGTAAACTGACCCAATTCTGCTTTCATTTTCAGCAAGTGCTTCAAGTTTCATAAAAGATACAAAAAAAAAAACAGAATATAAACTACTGTATTGTACAGTACTATACTAAACTACTATACTTTTTCAGTTATTGAATAAACAATGCCTTGACAGTGAAGTTTAATACAAACTCAACTTTCTCCATGTTCTCCACTTTCATTGACTTTCTGTTTCAATTTAGAGACACCACCACCTTTCCCACCAATCACTGAAGTGCCAGTAAGTCCTGAATGCAAACAGGCAGTAAATGACCAGGATGCACATTAATGCACTGCAAAGCCAAGGTAAATGCTCAGCTTTAGAACGTCCCATGCAGACTGTGTTACACAACAAATACAGTGGTGTGAAAAAGTGTTTGCCCCTTCCTGACTTGTGAGACAATCATTCAAAAAAATAGGAAATCAGAAAGGGAGCAAACACTTTTTCACACCACTATGTTTCTCACCTCTGGGTATAAACCATTGAACCAGATTAACTAACTAGTCCATAAATCATCAACCTTAGAATTATTTCAAAGGAAAACAATGCAAGCTTATAAAAGTGAGTACTTCTTGTTCTTTACTAGGGAGATAAACAAAGATCCCATAATACATTAAACCTGTTCCCCTGCAGCAAATGTACTGTATGTTCAGATTCCTGTTACTGGTTTGAGTATACTGTGTTTTACATAAATTGTTTTAGCTTTGCTTAGCAAATTACAAAATAAGCTTCTGGAAGAAAGGTTAAAAACCACAGGACAACTAGGACTATCACAATTGTTACATAACCGAAGATAATCATAACTCTGTAGGACTACACTAAGTTTACTACAGTAGATTTCTGCGACAAGCAGAATGTGAATTGGCTGCCATACTGTGTTGAGGCAAATAAGTTTGAATAAAGGGAAGCAGTAAATGCATTCATTGGGATATAATGGGGCTGACAAAAACAAACAAAAAAGTTTGAACTTCTAGCTTGGTGCTGTAACATGTTTAGAGAGCAGCACTGAGTAATGTGGGTGTATTTGCTAGCTGTGTAGTTCATTCTATATTTTTGCATTTTACGCAAGCAGAACGAGGTTTTTTCACTTTTGTCATGCTTTGCATTTTCATTTTTGCATATTTGTAGGCATGCGTGTGGGGTTTTGGGTGCATGCTCATGCAGTGCATCATTTCGACAGTAGTCAGTGTTATCTGATAATCAAACATGGCTAGTAAGCCAGACGGCTGTTCTGTTACTTTAGACTTACTTCATTAGTTGTGTTCAAGAAACAGACAATTAATATGACAACTAATCATCAGCTAAAGTTTCATGATTGTGACAGGCCCAAGTACGACATTAGCAACCTCAGTGTTTTTATCTTTAACCCAAAATTAGCTACCAGACAAGTTTTCACATTTTTCCCCCAAAAGCTAATGAATATTCTATTTTACCAAAACTATTCCAGGGTCAAATACTTAAATTTCCTTGACTTTCACAACATTCCCCTAATTAAATCCATCCACGCAAAGTAAGAACATGCCAAATTCTCCATGCTGCATTAGACACTGTCCACTCACACACAAAATCCAAATATGGCACTTGCAAAAATCACTTAAGCCCACAACTTACTTAATACTAGCCCAGTGGTAAGTACGCATCTCCAAAAAGTGACAAAATGTCATGCCAAGCCAGATGCCTCCTCCATTACACAGCAGGATGTCCAAAATTACCTGATCCCACCAGCACTCAGCAAAGTTAGGCAGCAGATGCATGAAGAACAACTGAAAGAGAGGGACAAGGCACGAGAATGAAGAATAAGGTAAAAGGGGAAAGATCACAGAGTTTGGTACATCTGCAAAGGCTTAATGCTTCACAGGAAGAACTCTGAAAAGGTTTCCTCTGCATGGGTGAAGAGTTAAGGCTATTGAAAATGCACTTCAGTGTCTTGACGTGGATAGAGAACAGAACAGGGATCTATGGTTAGCTTTTACCAAGGAGCACTGGTGCACCTGATTTGAAATTAACTTTTTTTTAAATATTTGAACACTCCATTTTATACAACAGGCTTTAATGTCAAGTATTGGATATAATGTTAGGTATAATGTTAAAAATTCTATAATTTTTTTATTATCTATTATAATCTATAGTCAAAACATTCGGGGGCTGGAGCCCCAGTAAAATAACCTGGAGACGCTCCTGCTAATCTCGTTATCCAGCCTTAAGCAATAAACAATCTACAGAGTAAAGCATAGGACACATGGCTTAACTTGTTGGTGAATATTAAAGTGAGATGAGTTTAAGTTTGCTTATGAACAAAGTAAATTCTAAATAGTACAGGGCTTTCGAACACACCTCTGTAAGCTCCCACGTGATGCTGATGGTCCAGCACAGTCCATAGCTGCGGATGAGGAGGGCTTTCATGGCCCAGCCCCAGAAGTGCCCGAAAGCAAAGATGTCAAAGTGACTAAGGATACGCTCCCACGTGATCACATGACAGTTCACAGCATATTCCTGTACAGTAAGGAAGATAGCGATTAAGAACAGATAATAATGAAGCAACACTTGTAGGCCCCACAATAGATTGGCGGTCCGTCCAGTACACGCTTACACCTGCACCATGCATCTCTCTCGTGGATAGGTGTCAAAGGAGGTTGGGTCCATTTTCTGAGTTCCACCATTTCCTTATACCATTTAAGGAGTTTTTCCTTGTCACTGTCCCCCATGCTTGATTATATATCCCAGGTATTTGTAATGCTGCTTTGAGACTGGGATAATCGGGAGATTGGGGAGGATAACAGGCTTTTATATAAGTGTGTAGACGGTCAGGAGTAAATAAAAAAAATAAAAATAAAATAATGTCTGTGTATATATTTGTTTATTTATTGAAAAAGATAGCAGGGGCTGCTGGCTTGCACCTAACTCTGCACTCTCATTAGCCTTTGCCTCTTTGACTTTGTTTGCTTTGTCACACTCTGCATATTCAGTCGAGTGATGCTGTTTTAAACGTCTTATTAAATCCGTTATTCTGATCGAGTTGATCCTTCACAGCTTATTTTCCTCATGTATGTAATCCAAACAGCACGCTGCAAAAGCATCCATGCTGGAGACATGGTTGTGTTCAAAATGGATAACACAGCCCTTAGTAGTGTCCCTAGTCCATCATCAGTAATGCTGTATTTAGGGAGACTATCTAGCTGACTTGCTAATTAGAACTCAAAACACAGCCGAAATCTATAATGCTTCCTTCTAAACATGTCAGCAAACAAACCCTTAAACATGACTCTTAAACAAACTATTGAGTGCCTGAAACTTTGAATTATGAACTGACCTAAATTGAATTATGAATTAAAGTTAGTAACAGCACTGTGCTGGTCACAGAATCGGTTATATGAGACTGCCTGAAGCCGATCACGCTAAAACCGGTCGAATCCGTTTTATATATGTAAATAATGAAGGCTTTGATTACTACAAGGTTTACTTCGCCACACAACATTACACAAATCAGAATGCATGAAACATTTGCAGAATGTAAACAGATTTTATTGTGCAATCTGTAACGTCTTAAAAACAGAGTTTAAAAGAGAGAAGTGCCTATTTCTGGCTGATGTATTTTGGTGTTTGTTATGCTACCTGGCTAGCGAGCTGTACCCAGCATACTGTTCAGGGATTTAGTTCTACTCACCAGCAGCACTCGTGAATATACCTATTTGTTAGAGCTGTGTTTCTTCTATGCACCTGTATGGAGGTACAGAGGTTCTTGAAAGTTTGTGAACCCTTTAGAATTTTCTATATTTCTGCATAAATATGACCTAAAACATCATCATATTTTCACACAAGTCCTAAAAGTAGATAAAGAGAACACAGTTAACCAAATGAGACAAAAATATTATACTTGGTCATTTATTTATTGAAGAAAAAAAAAAGATCCAATATTACATATTAGTGAGTGGCAAAAGTATGTGACCCTTTGCTTTCAGTATCTGCTGTGACCCCCCTGTGCAGCAATAACTGCAACTAAACGTTTCCTGTAACTGTTGATCAGTCCTGCACACCGGCTTGGAGGAATTTTATCCCATTCCTCTGTACAGAACAGCTTCAGCTCTGGGAGGTTGGTGGGTTTCCACACATTAACTGCTCACTTCAGGTCCTTCCACAACATTTCGATTGGATTAAGGTCAGGACTTTGACTTGGCCATTCCAAAACATTACCTTTATTCTTCTTTAACCAATCTTTGGTAGAACGACTTGTGTGCTTAGGGTCGTTGTCTTGCTGCATGACCCACCTTCCCTTAAGATCCAGTTCATGGACAGATGTCCTGACATTTTCCTTCGGAATTCTGTAATATCATTCAGAATTCATTGTTCCATCAATGATGGAAAGCCGTCCTGGCCCAGATGCAGCAAAACAGGCCCAAACCATGATACTACCACCACCATGTTTCACAGATGGAATAAGGTTCTTATGCTGGAATGCAGTGTTTTCCTTTCTCCAAACATAATGCTTTTCAAACACTCACTAATATGTAATATTGGATCATTTTCCTCAATAAATAAATGAGCAAGTATAATATTTTTGTCTCATTTGTTTAACTGGGTTCTCTTTATCTATTTTTAGGACTTGTGAAAATCTGATGATGTTTTATCATATTTATGCAGAAATACAGAAAATTCTAAGGGGTTCACAAACTTTCAAGCACCACTGTACAATAACAGCACATTATATGTCTTTATGAGGAGTAGAGACACACTGGGCATATTGGGTAGAGAATTAAGGTTCCAGTTCACAGACAAATTAATGTTTTGAAAATATTTGTCAAATTCTATTTCCACCAAGGTGTCACTGTTAGACTCAACAAGTCCCTTAGGTCTCAAGCCTGCTCAAGGGGTGCTGTATTATGGTGCTGGGACACATTAATAAAATTATTTTGTTGTACTGTGTAGCAGGGCATACGTATAATGGCAGACGGTTTTATTTTCTAATGAGCAAGATATTTTTCAGCAACATTGCATGGTTACATATTGCTTGAAAACCTTCTCTAAAGTTTCAGAAGTCAGCTCTTCTCTTTCATCACCCATCTAAACATTCAGAGTTTTTGCACTGCAGAGATTACGTTAACTACGAAAACTCCTTCCACGTGACTGGCTACAGTTTCCTGAGTTAAAAGGCGCTTAATAATATTGCAACACTGAACGAGCATTACTGTTAAGCATTAGCCAGATCCTCACCATAACATCTGCCTCACGTGTTGCATATCGTAGATTCGGATCCATCCAGTACATCAGCGACTTTACCTGGTCCCAGTTCAGAAAGATAAGGAACACCAAACAAAGGAAATAGAGAACACTGAGACCTGAAAAACAGTGCAAAATTTTAACAAACCAGTTGCCTTGGTCAACAAAGCTGCAGTCAAGAAAAACAGCAGTGCATAGACTCACCAAAAACCATGCGCCATATTGCTGGGTGTGGCCTGGTAAATGGCCCTGAAATAATATTCCAAACATTCAGTTAGTAAACACATTATCACACAGTCAAAGCGTTATAACCAGGTTCATCATCAAGCCAAAGTACAATGCAAATAGCTTGAAACCAATCACAAAACATCCAGAACTTCAGTCACTGCAATTGTTAAATATTTATGAATAATGGTTACATATTCATGAAAAATAGCTTAATTTAATAAAAAAAATTCCAGAGGTCTGTACCATTGGGGAAAGCCAGGACACTGATAATCAAAAAGAAGGAGACGACGAGAACAAGGCCCACCCGAATATTATAGTCTGGATCTGCATCATTCCTGTTAAAAAAAAAAGGTGATTGGAGAGCAAAAACTTTCATGACAACAAAAGAGCAAAAGACAAGGAGGAGAACCTTGCTTTTAAGCTTGAGATGAACATAGGCCTACGATGTCAAATGTCATTGCAAGTGCATATGCCCTATAGACCATTCATTAATCAGAGTCATAATCAGAGTCCAGAGTCCATCTCCAGAACACTGAGTACAAGGCAGTATCACACCCGTCCACGTCAGACCAACGCAGGGCATCACAGTCACTCAGTTACACCTAGGGGCAGTTCAGAATAGCAAAATGCTTATATGAAAACAATACAGACAGAAAAAGTACATGCCAAACCCAATACAGATAATAACCAGATGTAACTTTAAACCAGGGTCCCAGGAGCTCTGTGGCATCAACACTACCTGCAGCACCACTATGCCACACAAAATAATATTAATAACATTAATTGCACAAATGAAATTACTAAGGGGAGGAGAAAAAGAAAAAGGTGCATCCTATGAATCTTTCAATGCATATCCAGGCAAGTTTATTGTTACATATTTTCAGTTCCATAAATGTATCTACCAAATATCTGTTGGTTTCTTAGATAGTTTTTGTTTTGTTTCAGTGTTGGACTGAACAACATTTTGAAATTGTTGCAGTCATGAAGGCTGAGTGTGTTTATGTTGGGTCACACTTGGTCTAAGTGATATTTTAAGTTGAATTGCTATAAAAAAAAAAAAAAGTGTTCAATGCTGGCAGTATGTATTGGGGATAGAGTGGCTCAGTGGTTAATGCAGTTCAGAACTTAGAACTGTTCAGCGTAGTTACAAGTCGCCCTGGATAAGGGTGAATTAATAAATTTACATTTACATTTACAGCATTTAGCAGACGCCCTTATCCAGAGCGACTTACAATTGGTACAGTCTTACAATCCAAGCAATTGTGGGTTAAGGGTCTTGCTCAAGGGTCTTGCTCAAGGGTCTTGCTCAAGGACCCAACAGTGGCAGCTTGGCAGAGGAGGGATTTGAACCCCGGACCTTCTGGTCCAGAGTCCAGTACCTTAAACGCTAGGCTACCACAGTCCCTAATAAATGCTGCAAACATTATTAGGATTCATTCCCCATGTCCATGTAGAACCCTGTCATGTCCTCCTCATATCCACTTGGATTTCTTTTGGATACCCAAGGGGTATCGCCATCTCTCAAAGACATGCAAGTAGTAAGATTGTGCAGCTGGGCGATATGACCTTAAATCAATATCACGATTAACTGAACATTAAGATTAATGAACGATTATTTTGTTTCTGGGATAGTGTTAATGCGATAATGTTCCATGTGTTGAAAGAGACTGCAGTCACCATTACCACTGGTCACAAACTTTTTCTGGAGTGTTTATATCTGACTTCTTTTTGTTCAATGTCATCTTCTCTACAGCCAAAATGTGTCCATACAACGGACACAGCATTTTTCTTTATGCAACTACATGTGGTGTTGGACATTTAAGGGGAAAGAACATAAACACACACAGTGGGGAAAGTATAAACTGAATTTTAACCGTGTTAACAATCTTTAAAGAAAACCGAAATAACTGACAAGATTACAAAGGTTAAAGGTTCTGAACGTTGGTTTCGATGAATTTTTGATTAATCGCCCAGCCCTAGTGGATTGCATACTCCAAACTGACCCTCGTGTAAGATTAGTCATCATGCCTACAATGTACTGTACACAATACACCTGAACTCTGCTACAACACAAGGGGGGGACTATATAATACTTCAACCCCAAATCTGAACCACTAACCCATCAACTAATGCACATGTGAAAATTAGTCCTAATATATCAAACTCTGTGCACAGTGAGTGTATCAGCATAAATCATCATATGACATAACTGAGGTTTCAAATGGCATCTTGCCTCTACATGTACAGTCATTCATTTGGCAGATGCTTTTCTCCAGAACTTGCAAAATATGCAAACGGTTGAAAGTGCTTGGAAAATCTCCCTAAGTGTTATGAGGAAGAAACCTTGGGAGGACCAAGACTCCAAAATGGGCCCATTAAACTGAACATACCTGTACTCCATAATCTTCAAGTATTCATTACTTGTTAGACTACAGACTAATTCTACACAGAGATTAAAAACAAGTCCTCCATTTTATGCACTGTTTATTACTATATGTGCACAGTGTAACTGCACATACAATAATAACACAGACAGAAAATAACTGTTGTTTCATGAGGAGATGCTTCATACTATCGTGGAAGGAAAAGAGACACTTGGCTAGCATGGGAATGGTGTGGCAAACTCATTCCACCCATGACGGGTCGTTTCATCAGAAAACCTCGGTAGATTGTGAACCAGACAGGCCAGTTGAACCATTTTCCAAAACGACGAACATTTGAATATCAGGTTTCAGTTGTACTCTTATTTGCCAAGAACTCTTGAACTGAGCCTGGTCCCTCCCAAGGCATCTCCCTCTCAGAAGATCTCAGCCTAGTTTCACCCTTGCCGCTCTATTTGTTTTAAAACTAAAAGGGTAACATACATTATTTGCTACATGACTCTAGTTCACTATAGCTGAGGAAAATACACCACCACCACCACCAAAAGAACCTTACAAAGTAACTTAAACATTCATAAAAGCTGATGTCATAACTAGTGTCCTTCTCAATGCTCAAAATAGCTGGGATCCCATGACCAAATCAGTTCAGAATCTTGGTTCTGTGATCAGACAGGTCATATCAGCTCAAGATCTGGTGTCTCCTACCTGGTGAAAGCAAAGTACATGATACTGATGACGGTGAACGTGAGTAAGGTGATCGTGTGCGGCTTGTAGAAGAACTCGATGGTGATATCCTCCACTTGTTGCTCGTTTATCATCCTAAAATGTTTGTAATTAACGTCATCTTTGCTAAGAGTGCACGAACCCTGTGCTAATGCCATGGCTCCACGCTTCGTTAAAGTTGTGAAAACTTAATCCTCGGCGGTAATGCGTAACGTGGATCTCATTACCTAAAGGACCTTATGGTGCGTTGTGGAAATCCATTGCTCCTAGGAGCTGTTCTTCACGATATTGGCTGATGGAACTTCCGTGCTTGTAACACGTGTTTCCATTGGAGGAACTGCAAACAACCGACCGCCTCAAGGTGGCAGCAAAAGGTTCAACCCCGAATTATGAATACATCGTCACTACATAGGCTGCGCAAGTTAATACAATATCTAGTGTAACTATCTAGTGAGAAATGAGGCATTCGGAATTCGGCCAAGCGCTATAATGTCGATTAGGTGACAGATATGGGATGAGGAAATTGTGAGAACTGAACATGTGTAAACCCTCTTCGAGTGGACTTTAGCAGACAACATGACGTGCCCATATTTACTTGAACACGGTTTAGCGTAATAACACGGTCATTAAAAAACTGCAAAAATCACCATATGGGACTGTGGTAGCCTAGCGGTTAAGGTACTGGACTCTGGACCAGAAGGTCCAGGTTTCAAATCCCACCTATGCCAAGCTGCCACTGTTGGGTCCTTGAGCAAGACCCTTAACCCACAATTGTTTGGATTGTAAGATTGTATCAGTTGTAAGTCGCTCTGGATAAGGGCGTCTGCTAAATGCTGTAAATGTAAATGTTGTGTCCTGAATGCTGGTATGCTGGACATTCAGCAAGACCATGCGAGATGTTGTTCAAAGATGGTTTATGCTGGTGCTGGTTAGCTGGTAAACTGACATGGTCTTGTAAGTGAAGCTGGTTGACCAATATATGCCAGCAAGTGTCCAAAAGAATATATGCTTGTCTTTGCTGTTTTTTAGACTGGCATATTCCAGAAAGGATTGCTTACTTTGATTGCATGATGCATCAGTGATTGTTAATAGACACTGTGCTCTTAATCAATAACTAATTACATGTTCTGTGTTCTCTCAGAGCTGTGTTCCGGTACCAGTTCCAGCCCCACACATGATGTTCATCCGCTGCTGCTTCCGTCATCAGCTCCAGCCCCATCATACCCAGGCCACTTAATGCCGATGTGCATATTTTACATTTTATCTGAAGTATGACTCCATGACTTTAGTTTCATTCTTAGATTTATCATCTACGCCGCCCAACGAGGTTGGGTCCCTTTTTGAGTCTTGGTTCTCCCAAGGTTTCTTCCTCATAACACTTAGGGAGATTTTCCAAGCCACTGTCGCCCTAGGCTTGCTCAATTTGGGATTGGATGTAGATATTAGGAGATAATCTAAACTTTTAAAGTTGCTTTGAGACAATGATCTATTGTAAAAAACGCTATATAAATAGATCTGACTTGACTTGACCTGACTACTTTATAAGCCTGAAATGCTTTATTTCTTTCACAATTTGTAAATAAGCAATGGAACACCAGAGGGAGTGTGTCATCACGAGTAACATCCCGGCTGTGTTTTGTTCGCAAGCACGAGCTGAAGGCAGGTGCCATAGATAATCACAGATGTACTGTGAAATTTGATAGTAGAAAAATTCATAGTACAACTGTGAAATAATACGTGGTCAGTTCATAGTCCACCAAGTTTACAGTTGTACTATGAAATTTCACAGTAGAACCATGAAGTGGCCAATTTACAATTCATAGTAGAACTGTGAACTTCATGGTCAAACTGTGAGAGTTCACATTAAAACTGTCAAGCAATTCACAGTTTTACTAAGAAAATTCACAATGCATTTTTTTCCTGGGAAGATGGAAGAAAAAGACTGAAATTTTAAATAAAAGTCAATAAGAATTAAATGATGGAATTTAGTTAATTATTAGGGTTAGTCTGTTACTGCATATGTTATATGTTTGTGTGTATATTATAAAAGGGAATAAAAATCTGCCTTTTAACTCCAGATGTTACAGCCGTAAGCAGCTGATCACCTCAACAGCCAATCAATGCTGCAGAGCCACGAGCAGAAGTGGGAGGTCGATTTTAAGAGCAGAAGTCCATTATTTGCATGCGCAAGTGTGTGAGTAAGTGTGTAAGTAAGTGTAACTACCTGACCTCACATTTAGATTAGAGATTGTTCTCAGTCCATGTGTTTAGAGACTTTTTGTGCAAGGTACACGTGCTGTAAATGGTGTTTGTAAGTGTATGTGCCTGTCCTATTGTAAGTAATACTCCTTTGTTTGACTCCTCACTTCATGTATATTCTCTAACCTATATCTATATTAACTGGTACACGTCTTGATCTTCTGTGTTGTTTGACTTACCATATAGAACTTTGTAGTTCTATTATTACAGACTGTATTCCGTCCCCTTTACTCCGTCCCCACAGGACCACCACAGATCAGGTACTATGTTGGTGGTGGATCATTCTCAGCACTGCAGTGACACTGGTGGAGTGTTAGTGTGTATCGTGCTGGTATGAGTGGATCAGACACAGCAGTGCTGCTGGAGTTTTTAAACACCTCAGTGTCATTGCTGGACTGAAAACAGTCCACCTACCAAATAAATCCAGCCACCAGCATCCTGTGAGCACTGATAAAGGATTAGAGGATGACTAACACAAACCGTGCAACAACAGATGAGCTGCTGTCTCTGAATTTACATCTACAAGGTAGAGAAATAAGGTAGATATGTCTAACAGAGTGCACAGTGAGTGAACACAGTGTTAAAAAACTCCAGCAGCACTGCTGTGTCTGATCTACTCAGACCAGCACAACACACACTAACACACCAACAGTGTCACTGCAGTGCTGAGAATGATCCACCACCAACATAGTACCTGATTTGTGGTGGTCCTTTGGGGGTACTGACCATTAGAGGACAGAGTAAAGGGGATGTCTGGAATACAGTCTGTAACAATAGAACTACAAAGTTCATCTATATGGTAAATGGAACAGTTGAAATGGACAATGGTGTGTAGAAACAAGGAGGTGTACCTAATAAAGTGAATGGTGAGTGCATGTAGGTATGTGTAAGGTTAAGTGTAAATACACTAATCATTATGTGGACGAGGGTGGTACGGTGATTCAGTGGGTAGCACTGTCACCTCACAGCGTGAAGGTCTTAGGTTCAATCCCAGGCGGAGTGGTCTGAGATCTTTCTGAGTCTGCATGTCTCCCCCATGTCATTGTGTGTTTACTCTGGGTACTCCGGTTTCCTCCCACAGTCCAAATATATGCTTTAGGTTAATTGATTACAATAAAGTGACTTCAGTGTGTGTGCCCCCTATGATGGATTGGCACCCTGTCTAGAATTCCTGCCTTCCACACTGTGTAGCTGGCTGGGCATCGGCTTTCCGCGGATGTCACAGTAAGTGCTCTTGCTATACAGCTTTAAATACCCATGTTTGATTCCTGGTCCAGCTGCTGCCTGTGTGGTTTTGCATGTTGTGCAATGGCATGGAAATGAATGAATGAATCATTATGTCAGTGGAAGGTACTCTGTGCGTGTATGTGTGTGCGCGCGTGTGTGCACCTGAGTGCGTGACCAGGAGCCAGTGCGTGCAAAACACGGGGTTATATTTATTGTAGCAACCAGCCCTAGTAACTGGGAGCGTCTATGGCGACGCGGGTCGCACGATCTGTGATTATGTGTAGGAATGCGGCAGTCCTGTAACGCATCTAAACCAACTGTTTCTGTCAACAAGTGCTGAAACATTTTAAAGTCCTAAAGAACCAGAATGGGTTGCGGGAGCTCCAGAATCATGGTGGTCGAGCCCGCCAAACCGGGCATGAATGAGGTACCGACAACCGTCTTTCATCACACTGTCAGTATGAGCAAAACTACAATAACCGACAAAAGAAAAGTCATTGGATTTATCGGCGTTTCTCAGACGTTCGTTGAGTTTGATATGCTAATGTTTTCATTTGATACTATTTGAGCCTTATTAATATTTTATCATGCCCGTGCCAGGTTACAGTGTTTGATACTTTGATGCTTTGCCAGTGTTCATACTGTACAACCTAATCCAGTTCTGAGCTGAATATTGCTGAGATAAACATGTAGGGTTACACAAAGCAAAGTCTGCTCTGTGCAGCCCCAATGGCTGGGGTTCTTCTAAATGTACCACTCGACCTTCGTGTTGCAGACCCCACCTGGGATTGAACCTCAGCCCCCAGACAGCAGCTGGCTCTACCCAGTGGCTTTTGTTAATTTTGATAATTTAACCATATAGGCTACTCTATATATGCTTATGCCAGCATTTGGGTTACTTACACGTTTTGTTGAATTTCTAAAGGAAAAAGCTAACAGTTTCTACAGTGAACAAGCTTAAATATGGCATGTTTGTATGATTATTATGCCCACATTTTAAGACATATGGGGGGGGGGGGGTGAAATCATCAAATTTGACAATCAGGTGTGAGCAAACCCCCCCGTTTTATATAAAGAGCAGGGATCTATCAAAGTCTGCTCTTCAAAACACGATTGTAGAAGTGTATCATGGCACGAAAAAATGAGATTTCTGAGGACCTCAGAATAAGAGTTGTTGATGCTCATCAGGCTGGAGAAGGTTACAAAATCATCTCTAAAGAGTTTGGATTCCACCAAACAACAGTCAAACAGACTGTGTACAAATGGAGGATATTCAAGCCCATTGTTACCCTCCCCAGGAGTGGTAGACCAACAAAGATCAGTCCAAGAGCAAGGCGTGTAATAGTTGGCGAGGTCACAAAGGACCCCAGGGTAACTTCTGAGCAACTGAAGGCCTCTCTCACATTGGCTAATGTTAATGTTCATGAGTCCACCATCAGAAGAACACTGAACAACAATGGTGTGCATGGCAGGGTGGCAAGGAGAAAGCCACTGCTCTCCAAAAAAAACATTGCTTCTCATCTGCAGTTTGTTAAAGATCACGTGGACGAGCCAGAAGGCTATTGGAAGAATGTTTTGTGGACAGATGAGACCACAATAGAACTCTTTGGCTTCAAAGAAAAGCATAAAGTTTAAGAAAACACTGCATTCCAGAATAAGAACCTTATCCCATCTGTGAAACATGGTGGTGGTAGTATCATGGTTTGGACCTGTTTTGCTGGCATCTGGACCAGGGCTGCTTGCCATCATTGATGGAACAATGAATTCTGAATTATATCAGACAATTCTAAAATTGTCAGGACATCTGTCCATGAACTGAATCTCAAAAGAAGGTGGGTCATGCAGCAAGACAACAACCCTAAGCACACAAGTCGTTCTTCCAAAGAATGGTTAAAGAAGAATAACGTTAATGTTGTGGAATGGCCAAGTCAAAGTCCTGACCTTAATCCAATGGAAATGTTGAAGAAGGACCTGAAGCGAACAGTTAATGTGAGGAAACCCACCAACATCCCAGAGTTGAAGCTATTCTGTACTGAGGAATGGGCTAAAATTCCTCCAAGCCGGTGTGCAGGACTGATCAACAGTTACAGGAAACGTTTAGTTGCAGTTATTGCTGCACAGGGGGGGTCACACCAGATACTGAAAGCAAAGGCTCACATACTTTTGCCACTCACTAATATGTATTATTGTATCATTTTCCTCAGTAAATAAATGACCAAGCATAATATTTTTGTCTCATTTGTTTAACTGGGTTCTCTTTATCTACTTATAGGACCTGTGTGAAAATCTGATGATGTTTTAGGTCATATTTATGCAGAAATATAGAAAATTCTAAAATGTTCACAAACTTTCAAGCACCACTGTACATGTTTGTTTCCAGCAATTGTTGTGTTGATTTCCTTTCATTTAGAGAATGAGCATATTCAGGGTTGCCCAGGCTTTTTTTTTCTTTTCATAAATCTATATATGCCTGAAGTTCCTGTTTTCTTCTCAAATTACCTTTATGGGTAAAGCAAAAGTGAAGTGGCCTAGCTGTTACTGGGACTGTGGTTTCCTAGCAGTTAAGGTACTGGATTTCAGACAAGAAGGTCCAAACCTCTGATCCCACCTCTGCTAAGCTGCCACTGTTGGGTCCTTGAGTAAGACCCTTAACCCACAATTGCTTGGACTATAAGACTATCTGCTGTAAGTTGCTCTGGATAAGGGCGTCTGCAAATTAAGTAAGACTTTATCTGTTTTACTCTATTATTTATACTAATTAATAGTTTAATGTTGTTTAGGTAATAAATGAAATTACAGTTAATTTGCTATACATTCATTTGTTATCCTGTGTAGTCATTGTCTTAATGAACAGTGTCACAACAATTGTACAACAATACGAGTTACATTAAAAAACAGCACTGCATCTTCATACCTTTTATGTTTATTTCTTCTTACTTTTTATGAACTCTGTTCTTCAATTCTCATATTTTTATATGTCGTACACTTCACAACACACCGTATCTGTGTTAGAGGTGGTTGCTGGGTGTTCCCAGCTTTCAATTATTTAGGTTACTACCTAAAGAGAACTGCATGCTGAATAATAGGTGTATATATAAAAGCTTTGGGTCTCCAGTGGACCACAGTGAGAACCATTATCCACAAATGGCGAAGACATGGAACAGTGGTGAACCTTCCCAGTAGTGGCCGGCCGACCAAAATTATCCCAAGAGCGCAGAGACGACTCATCAAAGAGGTCAAAAAAGACCCCACAACAACATCCAAAGAACTGCAGGCCTCACTTGTCTCACTTAAGGTCGGTGTTCATGCCTCCACCATAACAAAGAGACTGGGCAAAAATGGCCTGCATGGCAGAATGCCAAGACGAAAACCACTGCTGAGCAAAAAGAACATTAAAGCTCGTCTCAATTTTTCCAGAACACACTTGATGATCCCCAAGACTTTTGGGAAAACATTCTGTGGACTGACCAGACAAAAGTTGAACTCTTTGGAAAGTGTATGTCCCATTACATCTGGTGTAAAAGTAACACAGCATTTCAGAAAAAGAACATTATACCAACAGTAAAATATGGCGGTGGTAGTGTGATGGTCTGGGGCTGTTTTGCTGCTTCAGGACCTGGAAGACTTGCTGTGATAAATGGAACTATGAATTCTGCTGTCTACCAAAAAATCCTGAAGGAGAATGTCTGGCCATCTGTTCGTGACCTCAAGTTGAAACGAACTTGGGTTCTGCAGCAGGACAATGATCCAAAACACACCAGCAAGTCCACCTCTGAATGGCTGAAGATAAAACAAAATGAAAACTTTGGAGTGACCTAGTCAAAGTCCTGACCTGAATCCTATTGAGATGCTGTGGCATGACCTTAAAAAGATTACAAAACAAATTAAAACAATTCAGCAAAGATGAGTGGGGCAAAAGTCCTCCACAGCGCTGCAAGTTATCACAAATGCTTGGTTGCAGTTGTTACTGCTAAGGGTGGCCCAACCAGTTATTAGGTTTAGGGGGCAATCACTTTTTCACACAGGGCCATGTAGCAGTAAATGGGTCAAAGACAGAATGATTCTGAGGTTATTTCCTGTGCCACATTTTTAGCATATTTTTTAAACAATATGATATGTTACAGAAGGGTTGTGTTAGCCGGGTAGTATTTTGGAAGAGTGAGTAACACATCCCCCTCCCTAAAGTGAATGAATGTTTGAATGATTTACAAATTAGGTTCATGAGATCTTCATGTCTATCCACAGACTGTTCCAGAGCGCGACAGTCACCGCGGTGACTCTGCCATCTCAAAAGATACTACAGACAGTGGAGTGGGTCTGGACACAGGGGAGGCTACTGTTCTCCCTGGGACGGTTCCTAGGATACTCCCACCCCTGCGAGGTATGAGGACAAAAGCAGCCAGTCATCTGTTCAAACTGTGACAGTTAATTTTTATTCGGTGGAAGCTTTTGGTTCTGTATTGGGCGTATGCTGTATTTGTCATTTCCATCATTAAGCTTCTAGTTGTTTCTCATCTTAGAAAACATATTAGCATTCCAAGGGTGACACTGTTAAGGCGAAATGTCCAAAGATGGAGCTAAGAGAAAGATTTTAAGAGGAAGAAGATTCATTAAAGGTTTATCCTGGACAGGGTTGTGGTGGGTTCCTTTGCCTAGGGCTTAGATGAGTCTGTATCCTGAATGGGGGGATGATATCCTCCTATCTAACCTCCCATCTAACCTCTCCTATGCAGAGCCCACCTGTCCAAGTCAGAAGTCACCACCAGGACTCAAACCTGGGTCACTGTGTTACGCCCCCACCCCGAATTCCAGTGAATTGACTTTGGCCTCAGTAACATTGTTGTGTCATCACATTGTGCTACATTGCTACAAAAGAGCCCTGAAAGGAAATAAAGATAAAAGATATAACTGAAGGATATTCATATACATCACTAGTTATCACTGTAATCAGGATACATTCAGTTTCAGACTTATTGGCATCCTTGGAAAAGATGAGAAAAAAGATAAGGAAAGAATGCCTTTTATTATATTAGCTTAATCTCGCTCTGAAGATATCACAGAAATCTAACACTTAATTGTAGTAAAATTATTCTGACAATTCAGTATTGTATTATAATTGTTAAACAAATGTAACCTAAGAATGTTGTCATTTATAAGCTTATGAAAGTGTTTAGGAACTCTCAAGTGGCCATGTGTACCAAATCTCTCAAAACCAACTCTTTGTGTCACATTAGCTCGGAGTCCAGGGCTGATCCAGGAGAGCCAGAGGCCAGAGTCCAGTGTGATTCTAGAGCAGTTACTGAGTCAAGGCATCATCCCAGCTCAATCCAGGGTGGCAGGCAGTGGAGAAGCATACAGCCTTATGGTCAGTACAGCCAGTATGGTCACTGTGCAAACACAGCATCAGGTGTCCTTCATTTCAGTTTTACTCTGTGTAATATATACTCGTTGACAAATATAATCTAGGCCATTCTTGGCCATTCTGACCTAGCTTTTAGGAGGTGTTGGGAGCAGTTGTTCCATGAGTACACACACACATACACAGCAGACAGGCTTCAGATGGCCCAGACAAGCCATCAATAGAGAGGCCTCCAATCTTGCCTTTACTGTGCAGCGACAAACTGCCCCAACTGCTGGCGTAATGATCTGGGAGCCATTGCATACGACAGTAGAGAGACTAGGGGCACTAACAGATCAGCGATATGTGCAAAACATCCTGTAGCCACGTATTGCCTCTCATGGCAGGGCTTCCAACTGGCATTTTTCAGCAGGATAATGCTCACCCACACACAGCAAGGGATTCCCAGGAATGTCTCTGCCAGATTGCAACATTTCCTTGGCCTGCTCAGTAACTGACTTTATTGCCAATCGAGCATTTATGGGACCAGCTGGGACACCAGCTTCAGGCAGCCTATGAGTATGCGGGATCTACAGGCCCAGCAGCGACATCTGTGGACAAAGGTGGTAAAGGATACCATACAGAAACTGTATGACTCCATGTCAAACTGTATCTCATCTTGTATCCAGGTTAGAGGCGGCCTAACAGGGTACTAGAGCCTCCTTTTAACTGTACAGTTTTGCCCAATAACCGTATCCTTTTGCTGTAGTCTTGTATAAATAAATCATCATTACACTCATACATATAAAGTTTCATTCGATACCAACAGCTCCTTCTTGGTGCATTATGAGTGTTTATATTCATATGTATATATGTATCATCCTTCAGCTGGATGAGGCAGGAAGGCAGAGGAGGAGACCACCGGCTCGTCTGGAGTCATTAAAGATATTGAAAGAACAAGGGGTCACTAGAAAGGAAGACATAGAGGAGAAGATGAGACAAGTGGAGGAGAGGAGAAAGGTACAGCAGAAACAAATATGTTTTACTAAGTAGCTGGCCATGTATTTCTGTAACCTATTCACATCACCATATACTGTAACTATGCATATGTATGTGTATAGATGCGGGAGGGAGAGCTGAGGAACAAACTTCGGGCTAAATCCGCGAGGCCTCGTGGAGCCGCTCCAGTCATGGATGGAGAGGAAAGTCTCTCTGAGCTCAAGCTCCATACTGATGCTGATGCTTTCAACCTCACACCCATTGTCAAAAAGGGCAATAGTGGAGAAGAAACAGATCAGGAGTTGACTCACTCTCCAGAACTGGAGAATTACTCATCATTTCAGCAAAACGAAGATACTAGTGAGGTCTTTTAACCTGGCTGTGCTCTCTGCACAAACACTTGCACTTTATAAACTTAGAGTTAGCTTTTGTTAAGACTGGGTAAGAGTCAATTCAACAACCACTGTTTAACATAGTTCTTTGATTAATATGAACATTTTATGAATGATTAAACTTCTATGAGTTTAGCCAGTTGCCATTACTCACTCTAAGGAAGGTAGATGTGAACAGAACAAAACAGAACAAAACTATCTATACAATGAAATATATTCTAAGCTGGTTGTTTCTGGGTTGTTCTCCGAGCTTGGCAATTGTATTGCA